>JBAMCG010000120.1:2937500-3342500 GCA_037075325.1 Drosophila mayaguana | reverse complement strand
CCACCTTTGCCTTTAATCAACAGCCTTATACGAAAGCGATATCAAATTTCAGCCAAATGCTCGAATTATAGCACTAGACAACAGGAGTGAGTAACTAGCGAGACCTGATTCAATGTTTATGTACTGAAATATTGATATTGAAAGGTTTTAGTTATATTATGGAAAAGAAAACATGCGAGACAAGAAAAGAAGAGAAGAGTCAAAAGAGTGAGGAGGGAGGAGGGACGAGGAAAAAGGGAAAAGTGAAGAGTGAAAGGACAAAAGAGAAGAGAAGAGAAGAGAATGCAAGGAAATGAATATATATACTTATATGTATTTTAATCTTAAAACATTCGTTTCACAAATTTTCTTACCCCAAACCATTTAGATATGCAAACAGATTTATAATATACATACATATATATTTCCTCGTATTATTAGCAATTATAGGCTGGCAGTGGGGCCCCCTTAATATCCACACCGGCTCGGTGAAAGGTCAAGGCGCAACGCCTTGTGTATCGCTGTATCTGAGCCATAAATACTATATGAAAGCTTCTATGTTTGGGGCCAGCTAGCAACATATTTGGCGTTGATTTATGGCATTTAATTTCATTTTATTGCATACGCGGGGGGTGGCAGTAAATTAGTTGTAATTGCGTCCTTGTCCAAAGAAAATAAAAAAGAAAAAACCTGCCACAAAATTGATTAAAAATACTTTAATCTAAATGCCGAAATGGATGGCTTCACGCTGAATGGCCATATGTGTTAGATCTAACAGAGCAAACGACAAACGATTTCAATATTTCATGCACGTATGCACACAGGCCCTACTCATTCGGAATACTTGATAGTAGTTAGTAATTCAGTTACCTTTTTGCTAGAGACAAATATGATACAAAGTGACTACAGACAGAAATTTCAAGCACTTGTGATTGTGAATGCAACGTTAGAGAGCAATGAAACGTGAAGATGGAAATCTTGTCGTATTCGGAGAGCTGAAGGCCTCAGGCCTTATATCAACTCTAACTTCTAAATAAATGAAATAAATGCATGGATAGAATAGGAGTTGCTTAAAGCACTAGTTGGAAGGTAACATTAAAGAAAAGCTTGGTTAAAATACTTTTCACGATCAGCACTATCTAAATGAAAATACATACGCATATGCAAGCATATGTAAATATATATATTTATGAGTAGATATGTGTATCCAAACATTAGAAGCTGCGACGTCAATTTTAGCGAGCGGTAAAATCGAAAAATATGCAAAACAGCGCAGACAAAAAGGTGCAAAATGAACAGGAAAAAAGAGAGAGGGGGAGAAGAAAAGCAAAGGAGAAGAGCAAACCAACGTCTCCGCTGCCGCTGCCGCCGCCGCCGCCGCAACCTGCTCTCCCTCCCCCTCCCACAATTTGTGCAATTGGCAATGGCACATCCGCACGGAAAATTTACCTGTACAACTACACCCCAGACAGTCAGCTAACGGGCCAGGTGGCTGGCGGCCCCCAGGTAGCATTTGTGTTGTAAAACGTCGATTTACATGCGTGCTATATCCTGCCTGGTCGAGATGGAGTGCGGGAGGATGCAGTGTAAGAGGGGGAACGCAACGCTCGTGTTGGCAGTGGGAGGTAACTTACACGGCGCTGATGCTCAACGTATTTCAATTTATTTATTTTTATTTGCGTATGCAAAATAGTCGGCTTGATTTTGGTTAACACACACGCTCACACGCTCACACACACAAGTACTCACAGCTGGAAAGTGCTTTTCCATTTGCGATGGAGCTATACGGGAGCGTAAGTTAGAACGTTGCAAAAGGGTGAAAGTATTTACTGCTTTAAAGCTGCAGCATTGAGGTTTAAAGAATCTATTTACCGAGTGTACTAGATTTGTATAATATTATGTATATACATATAAATATTCGTATTCATGATAAAAAAGGAGCAGATGAATCTATCTTAATATGAAATTATATAATCCTGCTGCTGACAGCGAATTCCACAAAAGCTATAAAATATATAATGAAAGGAGAACGTTAAAAGAGCAATAGAATTTATAGTTGTTAAATGCAAAATGTTATATTAGAGGATTATATATATTCTATAGAAGACTTTAACAAATCCTCTTGCATAAGCTGGAAGTGCTCTAAAAGAAAATCTTATTACGCTCCTGAAAACCTATTTTTGGCAACTTTATTGTAAGCATTAATTTTTAGTTAAATTGTTTTATGTTATTTTGAGCAGAATATTTTAGAAAAATATTATAAGGCTATAGCCAGGTGTAGTAGTATAATATATATATATATATATATATATATATATATATATATATATATATATAGATTTTTTTTTAAATTATATAGCAAATATTTAACATGAACAAGCTATGCATTAGTTCATTCTTAAATCTAATTTGGTTATAATTATATCATTAATAATTATAATGAATTAGTGATGCCTAGTAATCAAGCACTTCAAAGTTCTTTGTCATAGAAAAATTGTTTGCTAAGGTATTTAATTTTATCTAATCAACATTGAACGTTTCTTCGCCACAGCTTCTCTAGAAGCCATTGGCATAACCTAAAGCTGTTAAACTCTATTTCAAGCAATACCAAATTTAAGAGCTCAAAAATCTGTTTTTTTTTTATAAATCATATAAGAAAATCTCTAATCTACTTTTAATCAAGTCTCATTAAAAATCTCATTATCTTCTCCACTGTGTACTCAAAGCTCTCCTTTGTACTCATAGTTATGATGCCATCGTCGCTCAACACCCAGCACAATGGCCAGTTGGCAGCTAAGCAGAGTTCGCAATTGGCAAGTGCTGCTGCCAGTCCCAGAGCAACATTAATCAATTGTTGGATAGCATTGCTGTTCGTATCTGTGCTACTATATGGAAGCCGAGACAAGCTATTAGAGCGACATATTGACCGAGCGGAGCATTGGGCATTCGTCGCACCGACAATTCAATATTGAAATGGCTTCCGCTCGAGGCCCAGCGCTGACTTAGTGGCTTCGTCTCCAGCGCAGACTCGGAAACTGGCTAATTATGTGGATAAGGCACACAGCATGTTAATGTATGAAAATTGGATGTATTGGATTATTGTTTGAGTCTACATTCATGCAGTCCTGCCACAGCCCCTATTCCAGGGGCTTGTCTTGCCTTGCCTTGGCTTGACAGGGCTGTCAGTCAGGTGTTGGTGTGATTATCGTCTGGGGCGAATGGTAAACATCATTCCGAAAGCTGTGTATCATTTGACCATTGACCCCATCACCTGCCCTGGGCCGAGTTCAAGCTGCCATTTGGTCATTTGACTCGTCGCGACAATCAGCAGCGAGGCCAACGTGTCTGTCATTTGTCTCATTTGGCTTTACAACTCATCCATTTGTGGTAACCAAAAACATTTTGTTATTTTAGAAATAAAATCAGAAACAGCGAGGCAGCTGTGGTGGCAATTGAAACTGAAACATAAATTGATGAAGTCAAAATGCAAATGTTAAAATATCGTCAGACGAAATAAAATGTAAAATTATTTGAGCTTTCTATGAGATGCATAGAGTAGGAAACTATACAACACTAGGGAATGGAATGGAATGAATAGACTCTTCCAAAATAAATTGTATTAAATTTCTCTAAAAAAGTAACAGGATACTAGTAAATTTTTAGATGATTGTAGGCAATCGTAAAAATATATATAACTTTTGCGAAGCTTAACTCTCGCAATTTAGTTTCGATAGGCGAATTGAAAGCGAAAATTTGCGACTACATGAATTGTTAGCCGCTAATAACAGTCATAACTTGAACTGGCCACTGCTGGGTGACCTGGCTTAAACGCCGCTGTGGATGCGATATGCATTTTATCGGGCCGCAAACCGAGCCATTTGCAAATTAACATCGGATCCTGGCAGCGGGTCTCGCCAGTTTGGCTGCCAACCAACCGCAACATGAAAATCCGCTGCCAATTGAAAAGGTCGGGCGTATAAATCGAACGGCGTCAGCTTTCAGATTGGATGAGCCCCAAAAAGTCCACTGATTACTGGAGCTCTTGCTCTGGCTGTTGCTGCTCCTGCTGCTGCTGTTGCAATTGCGTTTCCTTTACAAACTTCATTAAGGGCAAATTAAATGGATTGCATTGCCCTGATCAAGATAACTAAGCCGACGTGAGGCATTCACGTCTCTCCTGTTCATGTCCAAGTCAAAGCCCATGTCCTGATTCCCAGCTTCCGTTTTCTTACCAAAGTGCACTGGCAAATGACATTCATTGTTGTTGCTTCTATTACTGTCTCTGCTGCTGCTGCTGCTGTGGTTGTTGTTGTTGCTGCTGCTGCTTTAGCTGCTGTTTCTTTAATGCGCTTTCCCTTGTTTTGGCCATGCTCATTCCCCAATTAAGGCTCAATGCCTTTCTACGTCTTCGTCTCGTCTGCGCCGCAGTCGTGCGCTGGATTTTGTTTTTATTATGATTATTTTAACTGCCAAGGCAAAGGCAAACATACAGCACAAGGACCTGTCTGCGAAGCAGCAGCAACAGCAGCAGACAGCGAATGGTTTGGGATGTGTTGGAAGCGGAGCAGCGGCAGCAGCAGCATAAAATGCAATTTTCACATGCCTGACAGCAGCAACTGGCAAGGCTAAGGAGGAGCCGATTCGGAGGGAGGCCAAATGAATTTAGCGTCAAGGCGGCAAACCCAACAAAAGTCAGTGATGGGCAGTGCCCGACTAGAGGACACGCGGAAGACAGTCATAAATCCGCTTCAACTTTTTACTATTGAATTATTTACACATTTACTCATGACTACCGCAACTTTAGTGATTATCAAATTGACAACATTCTGTCGCACGACGCAGCATACCCGGCCACCCATCTGCACAGGGCATAAGAATGAAAACTAAAAGCCAGTAAAGTGAAATGCAATAAAACAAAAGGAAAGGGGCAACAGCAGCGTCTACAACTGGGACTGCAGCTGCGACTGTCTTGTCTTTTGGATACGAGCTGGCAACTGGCAACTGGCAACTGCGAACTGCAAACTGCAAACTGCAAACTGCGATCTGTGTGGAGCTGCTGTAGCTGCGACAACGTTGCCGTTGCCTGTCAAACGCTTGGCTCGACCCACGAGGAAGACCTCTAGACCTGCACTCGACGGGGATTGTAGTACTAGTAGAGCGCCCGCCCACACACCCACACACCCACACGCCCATACGGCCATCCGCCATGCATTTACAGCGCAATGATTCAAATTGTCGCCTCGGATTATGGATTTATTACGCGTCTCGTTTTTAGTAAGCTGCAAGCGGCTGCAATTGTGCATGCTGCATGCAATTACTATCAATGTAGCTACCAGGCTGCCGACGAACAAGACGACCCCACGCCCAGTGCCCAACGCCCTATCGCACACAGTCAACCACGTCCCGCCGCCTTGCGAGCTCTAGCTGGAGTAACCCATAAAAACATTTATATCGAATTCGAAAATGTGTCACTAATTCGCGTTGGCAACTTTTGTTGCTCTCCTTTTGGGTAGCTTGTGTGTGTATGTATGAGCGTGTCTGTGTGTGTGTTTGTGTGTGTGCTGGCGTCTGTTCTGCGCGCGACATCTTGAATAGCAATGGAGCTGCTCATACGGCGAATGAATACATTCGACTGCAACTTAAACACTATGTGGACTTTAAGCACAAATGACAGAAATGTCGGCAGATTTGCTAAACTGTTATATATATATATTTTTGCATATGTATATATAGGCAGATTAGCATTGGACAGTTCAAGTAGTGGTCAGCAAATCGTTAATATATTTATTTGTAATATAACCGATATTTATTGTATTACTTAGAAATTACTCTGAATATTAAATGAATATTTATGCACTGGGAACTGGGGCCTTGGGCTTGGGCCAGCAGCAATCGTTTCCTGAAATTTCAGTAGTGCATTGAGAGCTTATGTAGAGTTGTGCCAGTACTCGAGTGAGTGAGGGAGCTGCACGCTTCTCGCTGCAGATTCGGTGTGAGGGAGTGAGACAAAGGCTGAAGCTGAGCGTAGTGCCGTCGCGGGAGTCCAGATTTGAGTCCCTTCGCACTCTCAGGCTATAAGCGAAGGAGAGAGAGAGAATGAGTGAGAAGCACAGAGCACGGCTCTAAACGTAGTCCCGAGTGCTGCTGAGCGAGAGTGGGGTGGCTAAGAAAAGAAGGGTACTCTGTGAAATTATACTATTGGAATGGTAGGTGACTAAATTGACTTAGAGAAGATTGATTTATACATACATATATCTGTATTTATAGGACCACATATGTATATGAATTAAGCTCAGTAATCAAGACACTCAGCTCTCATTTAGCATCCCATTCCGCATATGTACATTTCTACCAACTACTGTCTTTTGATATGAGATATCACTTCTCTCGCTGCTTCTCTCTCATAAGTATTATTTGACAAATTCGATACATCACATTAGTGCACATTTTTTCACTGCCGCAATCTGTTCAATCTGTTTGTGTTGTTTATACATATATATTATAAATATAAATCTGGCAGCTGTATGAATTTATGAATTTGCTCCGTCTTATCGATCGAGTTTTAGCTTAGGGCCAGGTAAATGGTATTTAATTATAATTAAATTGAAACCCAATTTTAAAGAAAATATATATAGAAATTAAAGCCAGAGAAGCTTTCCGCACGTGGACTAAATAGTAAATAATAATACAATAATACAATAAATTCCGAATGTATTTTTATATATATTTAATTATGTCAAAGGTTTGTTTATGCATTCACTACAGATAGCAAATTATTCTTCCATTTAGCTGGCGGCGAAGACTACAAAAAACAAACAAAACAAATAATATGAATTTTACAACATAGCGGTTCATATAACAACAATTATAGCATTGAGCTCATGCATATCAGTTGTCAAAAGTATTTGCACGAATTTTAATTGCGTCAAATGCATTTGCACAATGCAAATTTTCATTTACTTTTCGTTCGTTTATTTTGTGTTTTTTTGTTGTTGGCTTTTGTCGTAGGTTTAATAAATTGTGAAATATTTACATATTCGATATTGATTAAAGATGGTCAAGAGTTCATTATTAACTGAAACCGAATGTGGAAATGTAATGGAATTTTGTGAGCGCAATGAAGAGAGACAAGGAGGGGAAAGTGTCCAAAAAAATATTTGTAATACTTTGTCATGTCCTACTCGCAAATAACAATGAAAATACTAACATTTCGCCTGAGCATGGCCAAACTTTTCTGGAAAATCTCGATAAAGCGTAGAGCTAGTAGGTCAATAAGAGGTTATAGGGAATAGCATTATGATCAATTATCAATAGATATAAATCTATCGATGCTTAAACATAGCAATGGCTATGAGGCTGGCGATAGAATAAATTTAAAATTAACAGCTGCAGAAAGAATTTAAGTATAGAACGAAATAAAGCCTCCTCCACTGACTTGGTTTAGCTAAGAGCTCTGTGTAGAGACCGTTCAGGAATTGGATGTAAACAAATCGAATTATCATTTAATACATATGCTTAAACCACAAGGTCTATGAACCGGGAGCTTAATAACCTTCCCAACGTAGTATTGATCTACAATATCAGCTTGAATAACTACTGTATAGCAAGAGCTCATCCAATATTAATAAATTTACAAAAAAAAAAAAAATATATATACATACAGAGCTACAAGTTTTTAATGTTGAAGATAATAATAATTTTATTTGGTTCAAGGTGATTTGTTGACATCACATTTTGAATATGATAGCTCTCAAATGGTCGCATTGTCCCGTCCCTGTCGAAAGATATGGGTTACGTCACGCCTACAAACGGCAAGTTTTAGGTGCTGGAAGGGCTCCTGCTAGCTGCTGCTCATCTAGGCATTGCATGACTACTGATAAATAATGCGCACAATATATCTGTGTGTGCAATAATGGTCTCTAATCACCTCAAAGGTGTGCACATGCTTAGAAAATCTGCCATTCAGGTGCAAAGTATCAGCGCTAGCATGGGGCGCATCCGCACAAGGTTGTTTGCATTAGGTTTTGCTTTTATCTTAAGTGCTTATAGAATCTTCAATAAAGCAAAACAGATTTTTGATGGCCATTAGCTGACCGGGGACCTTGGCCAAATACAAAGAAGATAAAATTAGATAATAGCAATGAGATAGTGCTTAGTCAGTTGATTGCACAACACGTTGCTACCGGGTCGACCCTTCACCGGGGGCTCGGGTCCAATTGGGCGGCCGCCCATTGCTGCCAAAAGGTGTAGACACTGTGTGAATTAAGCAGAGTCATGCCCACGCTTTATGCCACATGCATCATGCCGTATGACGCATGCCGCACGGCGCATGCCATATTCCGTATGCCGGCTGCCGCATGCCGCATGCCACATTTTTGTGCTGGCGCGAAGGCCCCAGCATGTGCCCAAATCCGACGTGCAAAACATTTAAACAAAACATTTGAAAGCTTTTCGCAATTATTATTATGTATTATGCATTATTTGTGTACAAGTGTAAATTGTTGTCAACGCAAAAAACAAAGCCAACAAGCAGCGAACAGCAAACGGCAGACAGCAAACAGCAAACAGCAAACAGCAAACAAAAAAGCAACAAGCAACTGTTAGCATCAACATTGTGCAATATGCTGCAGCTTTTCAAATGCTCTACACAACGGGGTAACTTGGCTTTATCTCTGCAACTGCAGCACAATTAATGGGCATAGCGAAAATGTGGTAGGTCGTTTTAGTTTGCTTAAGCATGCTCTTTTCATAGTAATGAAAGGGTATATTGGTTTTGTGTCAGGATTCTGCTTGCTGTCCATTTGTCTGATAGCAATTGAACTGTAGCTGAAGTTAGCTAGCATGCACATATGCCCATGAATGTGTGCATGCATGCACGCATGCGCGTTTGTATGTGGAAGCTCGCATAAAACTAGTCCGATATGTTGATAGTATACTAATATAATAGCTACAAAAGCCCAAAATAAACTGTGTTATTTCTGACTTACTCCTATATATTCACGCCTGCTAGGGGTGTGGCTGAACTATAGAGTTTGGTATAAATGCTTAATAAAATATCTTATAATCGTACAATCAAAACAATAGAAGAAATTGTACTTGCTTATATGTAAGGCTGCCTTATTATTATTCTCAAATTTTAAGAGTGGCATTTCTTGAGCTGTTCAGTTTATTTAGTATGTATATGAATGTAATATTTAGCTGAAATATACAAAGTATTTTAGTATTGATATGTGTGCATGAAATATGTTTGTAGTTAAGAACGATGTGGACCTATATCCACGTCCGGCTCAAGGTGGCCATTTGAGAGATATCAGATTCAAAGAATGTGTTTTTCTTTGATTTAACAAACAAAAACGTCGAATATGGTCAATCATGTAGGGTGACCAGAGGGGCTCGTCAGATATGGACAGCCCTGTATATATATTACCTAAGTACTTACTAGCATGTACATATGTCATTAGTATAGGGCAAACTTTGTTGCGAAGTATGCTGATATGATGATTGCATTTTATGGTATATATGATGTATTTTATAGTGTATGTATATGTATATGTGTGTGCTATGCATTGGGTACTATGTAAATAGTATGTATACTTTTCTTAAACAGTACGTAGACAGTGTATTTGCACATAGCATGTCTCTAATCTGTGTATGTATGTATATGGTATGAATGCAACAATGTATGCATATAGCATGCTTATACTACATATGTCTGTAGATGCAATCCCTATGTTTATGGCATGTATATAGCATGCACGTATAAGTTTACAGTAATTACCTCTAAATCAATGTCGGACAGCTAGTCGTTAGCCCTAGTCTATATTACAAACTTTTATCTCTCGAGCCATAAACTCGCCTGCCTTTCCATTGTTCCCAAGCCAGACATGGTCGGGTCGTCTATGTATTTGCATATGCATTTCAGTGATTGAAGTGTATTCAAACGACGGTGCTTAAAAAAAAAACAAACTACTCATTCTGATTGCTGCTGTTGTTTTTGCTGTTTTATGTTGTTGGTGTTGTCACCGCGGTGCGACTAAATTGCCGTTGACAATGCTGACATTTCAAATTTAGACGTTGGCTGACTGTTGACCGCACATTAAAATGCGCTGTTTGTGTGCCACGGCAAGAGTCGGGCTGAGACCCCGACCCCCCGTCCAGCAAATGTCAACCCCTGATGCGAGCGCCGAACCCTGCGCTCGTCACACCACAGCCCACACCTCACACACCACTCGGCTCACGCGTCTGTCCGCTTAGCCCCTTCATTCGCTTAAGTCGCAGATAGCCCAGAGCCTACAACTCACTCAGTCACTCACTCACATTTTTATACCCTGAACCCATTGAAAATGAAAAACCAGGGTATAATGGTTTCGTTGAAATGTATGTAACAGGCAGAAGGAGGCGTGGCAGACCCCACACTGTCCGCCTGTCCGTCTGTCCGTATAAGAGCTAGAGACTTGCATTTTTTTTTTTTTAATTTCCGTATATATAGCGCGGGTATAGGGTTTATCTCCAAAAATCAATAACTCATCCCGTTATTATTTTATCTATTAAAAACCATATCGCAAAATCTGTTATAAAAGTAAATCTCTTACATCTTTACATCTAGAAGAGTCTCCGAATTTTAAATGTAGATTGAAATGAATTTTATAGAATTTTGATTTTTGTCAGTTCCTCGAAGGGTTCAGGGGATTTCGTAGTCGAGCAGTCTCGACTGGAGCTTTCTTGCTTGTTTTGCTACATTTTGTTTATTTTGTTAATTGTCATTGTGGCCGTCGTCGTCGTCGTTGTCGTTGTCGTTGTCGTCGTTGCCTCCGCCTTTTGTTGTAGTTGCACATAAAATTATGTAAAAATATAAGAAGAATTTCCGTTTCGCAAAAACGTGTTAAAAATGTTTACAGCATCGCAAAAAGACAGCAGCAGCAGCAGCAGCAGGAGGCAGCGGGAGGCCATGCCATCAGTTCGACCTGCACGAAGATGCAGCAGCCGCAACAATAGAGTTGAAGGCGTCACAGATTAATTAGCGTGTCTGCGATAAAGCACGTCGCAGTCAAAGCCGCCCGCCGTCCTATTCAGAGAGCCAACGTGCAAAGCCTGGCCAAGATAACCACTTGGGCTCCCCATCACCTGGAATTTGGAAAACCATTTGCAGCCAGAAGGAAAACGCCAAGAGCACAGCGCAAACACTTAGCACACTCGAGGCATACGAAACACTTTAGCATTCGCTTAACGAAACAGGGGCTCAAAACGTGCAAATCTTTAATGAAAATTAAACTGAACTGTATGCAATGAAAATGAATAGCTTAACTCAATAATGAATGAAAAGCTGGGAGCTCGGGGGTATTTTTGTAGCTGCCGCAGACGGACGGGCAGATGACAAGCGAACGAATGGACGGACGAGCGGACGAATGATTAGAAAGACAGACGGAGGCATAGATAGACCAATGGACGGAAGGCCGATCAGACGGAGCGATGGACGGAGCACGAATGGCCAGACGGACGAAGAGACAAACGGATTGACGGACGGACGGGCAAACAGACAGACGGAGGAATAGGCGAGCAGACGGACGAAGAGACAAACAGACGTATTAACAGAGCAGACAAACGAATGGACAGAAGGGCAAATGAATAGACGGACAAAAGAAAGGATAGAAGGCGAAGAGACAAATGCACCGACGGACGAACGTCGACAGACGTATAGAAGGGCGATCGGATGGATGGACAGACGGAAAGTGCTAGGCCAGCTCGTCTTACGCAATTCATATGCTTCATGGTATCATCCACGTGATGGCAAATTTTCCATTTTCAATATGATAGGGCTATAAAAAAGCTTTAATCAAATTGAAAAATCATGAAGCTAAAACAATATGTTTCTTGAGATGGGCTCAGTAGAATTGAGCAGCGTGACATGTAGCTTAATTCGGTTGGTGCCGTCAGCTATGGGGGAGGCAGGAGGTCGCTCGGCTGGTTAATGTTGGCGCAATGATAAATGAAAGCAATATCCACGTCATGGCCATAATTCTCGAGGATAACTGCGACTGCAACGGCCTGTGAAGTCTGCGCAAATCGCAGCGCGTGCTGATTTATCTAACATATCGCGAGCAGCGACAGGACGAGGCGCAGTCTGTGGCAGCTGAAGCCGAGGGGAGTGGAGCGTTCGAGCGACTCTCGGCTGAGAAATGACGTCTAGACGTTTTTTGTTTTTGGCCAAAACAATGGGTCACACAGCAGCGACATCAAAAAGATTGCCAGCTTTTTATTAAAGTTGTTCATTTGGCTAAAAATTTCGCTTCTGCTGCTGCCACATCCGCGGGCAGCTGTCTATTTCCTTGGGCTCGTTTATTTTTCACTCTTCTCTTCTTTTCTTTCTTTTTTTTTCGTGGCTTTTTTTGTATTCCTGCCATTTTTTTCGTGGTATTTTGCTTAATTTTCGTTCTCTGGGCGCGGGTATTTTTGTGCTGTTATTTTTTCTCTCTCTCGCTCTCTCTCTCTGCCTTCTCTTTCGGAGTCCGGCTAACTAAATACCTGTATAAATATTTTATTACGCAAATGAAACAAGCATTGTTTGCATTTTATTTGTGTGTGCGATGGAAAGCGCAGGTAACCGTACCACATCCTGCAACAGGATGGCGTCGTCTCTAACAAAACACTGCGCCATGTCCAACTGCGCGCAGTAGCTGGCTAACTGCTGCTGCTGCTGCGGCTCCTGCTGCTGCCGCTCGGCCTTTTTCGGCCAGTGGCGAAACGGAATGGCCGCATAAAGGTGACGGCAACCGCCCCAAAGGAGCGAAGCCGATGAGAGCACGTGCCGTATCCGGCCAGCGTTCATTTGCATGCTGCCAGCAAATGGCAATGTGTACTAGGGGATTGGACATGGTAACGCCACTGGGACTGGGACTGGCACTAGGACTGAAGCTGGCTGCGCTCATAGGCATGGCAACGGGCATGGCAGTTAGGTCGGGCGTCTCGAATGGGGTCGCCTTGACCACAACCCACAGTCAGCGCACTGAGCCACAGGAAGCACAAAGAATATACAAGAGATTCCTAAGAGCCAGTACGTACCACACACAAAATAGACAGAGGTGTACGTGTGTGTGTGTGTGTGTGTGTGTGTGGGTGGGTGTTCATGTGTGTTGCCTGTTTGTCAAATTATTTTTCAATGTATTTCAGTAGAAAAATTTACTTTAAAATGAGCTGAATGAATGTATGGATATCATATGAATAAGTGTATGAATGAATAAATTTAATGAATCACAAATTGTAATCAAAGAAATTTCAATATAGTTGAAGCCTAAAGAGCTATAAATAAGAGACTTTGAGTTTTTATCGGAAATCGTTTATGTCTGAAAAACATTTTATGCATTTGAATATATAAAAATAAAAATAAATTCTTTAAAATGAAGAATGAATACTTAAAGAACTGTTCACAGAACTTTCGATATATTTCAAGCATTCAAAACCATAATGCTGAGACTTTAAGTATTCATCTATATTCATTTATATCTGTAAAATATTGCTTAGTCACTCGATGAATGCAAAGTTGAGAGCTATCAAATTTCCAATTATCATAAACTAATGTTTCACACATCAATCGAATGAATTGTGAGTGCCTGAGTGCCTGAGCGCTGGGCACTTGCGGCTGCGAATCAGCATTCAGTCCAATCGAAACGTGCACATTTCATTTGATTTTGAACTGGCTGTGAAAAGCCAAATTGACCCATTGTAAACGAGTTAAGTGCGCTGGGCCTATTGGCCAATTGGTCACTGGCCACGTAAATGTGTTAATTGGCGGGCATAGAAAAGTTGTCGAAGGGGAGAGCGAAGTAGGAAGTTTTTATTTTTGTTTTGTTTGTTTTTTTTTATTTTTTTTCGGTTGAGACATAACATAATGCGAACGTAGCAATCCAGATAGAAGGATTTTAAAAATTGCAAGTGCTTAGCAAAAATTTGGTTTGGAATAAGAAATTACCTTGACATGCATAGCAGTGAGTGGCCATTGGCAGCCGAGTTGTGTTTGGTGATTGGAGATTAAATTGACTTTCTTGCAGTACCGCATCGGCAGGAGGGCAACGACGCGAAGCATCTGTTGCAGTGGATCAAGGACATGGTGCACAGTCCGCGCTGCCACAAGCTGAAGGATCTCAGCAACGGTGTGGTCTGGTGTCGCCTGATGGGCAAGCTCCGTCCTGGCGCAATAGCCAGTGTCTTGATCATAAATCGGCCAGCGAACGCCAACGATTCGATGCACAACTACATGCTGCTGGAATCGGCATTTGCCAATGCCAAAATACCCTGGTATTTCGATACCAGGGCCCTCGTTGATGGCAACAGCGGCGAGCTGTATCGCCTGGCCAAGAGCTTTGCCGAAATCAGTCTGACAAACGTTGATCCGTTTCCACTGCCCAGGCCGCCGTTCGCGCCCAATGGTCAGGGCCGGCGTCCAGCCGGTGAAAACGAATCATCGCTGTATTTGACAAGCACACAGCCCTCAGCACAGGCATCTGAGCTTGAGCTGAGTGAGCTGGCAGTGCTTAGCCCATCCGAGAAACTCCAGGCGTCGACTCCTGCTAGCAGTGAGCAGCAGCTGAAACAGCAACTCGAAGACATGTTCCACAGCCAACAGGCGGCAGTTGAAGCCTATTTCGCTGGACAGGGCCCAGCCTCCACAACCCTTCCCGCAGCAATCAAAATGATGTGCCTCTGCAGTAAATGTCAAGGTCAACTCCAGGCCATAGTCGACATGCCGTACTCAATGTCAAATCCTCCGTTTAAAATCGAAAATCGTCCACTTGTGTAAATTGTGCGTGCCTCAAAATTCCCAATCAACAAAATGCATTGCAATTTGAGTCTCTGAGAATCGGATGATTATATTCTATATATGCATTCAATTCCGACAAGTGGATCATATCCAATTACTCAAATGAATATTATGAAACTGTCTTAGCTATAGGAAATAAAGCACAATAGTCACAACTGAACTGGGCAAAAGTTAACGTCAATTACGGCCATTATATGGCACACGCTATAAACGCTGAACGGCAAGATTGCGCATACGCCGCGTGTGCCAGTCGGCCATGGATTTAGTTTACTAAGCAAATCACAAAAATAAAACATGTACGAATATTGCAGCCGAGTTTATTGGACTGCATAATACTCGTTCATGGTCTAAAAAAATAATAATAATAATAATAATAAATTAATAAAAATACTTGGAGCATTAAAAAAGCGAGTCTGCAGCAAATTTGCCCATTTGTGAGCTTCCGGAGTGAATAAAAAAACCTAATATACTCATTCACCTCGTGAAAAGGTATACAAATACGAAGGAGGCAGCATGGGCTGGCAGGCAATTCGGCAAGTCTTTGATCGGCCATCGAATAGCGAAAAATTAGGCTAATCAATTGCTTGTCAAGTGAAAGTGACAAATCGACAAGTTGACTAAATAGAGCGCCATACGAAGCTGTAGTACAGCTATACTATATATACGACCATGTTAACAAGCCTCTTAATGGCTGGAGACCCTATCAATAGCTTAAGTAATTCAGCAATTATGCGCTATTATAATTTAGTTTTTTTTTTTTTTCTGTGATGCGCTGTTTATTTACTTATTTGGCTGCCAAACGAAATGACTTTACACTTTATTCATTTGTACTGGCTGAAGAAAAAGACTTGAAGTTTTGCAATATTTTCTTTAGGTCTTCAATATATATGCACATTTATTGTCGTCTTTTTTTTTAAGTTTTAATGATGCAACTGGAGGATCGCATTGGCGGCCCTTTGGGTCATGGCAATTTAACAATATAAAAAAAATGAATAAATAAAGAAAGAATTCCGATTGTTAATTGATTGGAATAACTTGAGAAGCTCGAGTGAGTGGCGGCAATTCATCAGCGAAGGACGGGGCCAGCATATTTTTGGCCTTAATGACTGCCAGCAACAGCAAGAGAGAAGCATCTCAGCAACGGCATCAATATGAGCAGCAGCAGCTATGCTCTTGGCCATTAGCTTTGCCCCTGCCAAGTGTCATGCAAGCCAAATGCATTTCCAACTCATTTAACTCGCCTGAACGTCCTGCTGCAACTTGTGCCTTGGCTTCGTGGCACTCTTGGGCTGCTCTGTTCAGTTGCACACAGTCATTGCCACTGCCATTGCCACTGCCATTGCCATTGCCACTGCCATTGCCAGTGCAATTTTCCAACAATTTCATTTTCATATTTTTTTATTCCGTTTTTCCGCTGCCGTTGCCGAAATATATGCGCGCTTTGCTTGATTTTCCATGAATTTTGATCACCTAGCCGAGAGTCTTAATGTTGGCAGTCTGTTGGTAGTCTATGGACTGCACTGCATCCACTCCGTTGTCCATTGCACTCTACATGTCCCACCCTCTCTTACGCCCTGTCCGCTCTTTGCCTTAAATGCATTCAACATATGTGCATAAATTTCACACGTCGCGCGTCCGCCGCGCCAGCCCTTCATGCATTTTACATGCACAAAAGGATTTTCAGCTCGCCATACTTCCATGCGGAAAGTCAGTGAAGCCAGTGAAGTGCAACCCTTAGCCATCGAACGTCTCTCTCATTGCAATACTTCTGTGGTCGAAGATGCCACTGCCAACTGGCAACGGGTGTAGCTTGTTTGTTAATACGACAACATTTAATTTTTAATCGTTGCATCCGATTCACAATGCGATTGGAGCAATTCATCTGGCGACGGCGCTGGAGAGGATGCGTTCGGGGTACGTTCGCTGCGGCAACTGCTCGTAAGCCAGTGCATATACATATGTTTAATGAAGAGCGTTGCACGCACGAGTTGCCAGTGGGTGGCACGGAATGTGCCGTTTCCCATCTCCATTTGCCTAGCCACAGCGAGAGGCAGTCCGAGAAGCCACAGCAACAGTAGCATCCGAAGAATTATGCACTGCAGCAAACTCGGAAGGGAGTTCCCATAGGTAATACGGAAGATCTATATTCGGTAAAAGGTTTCCTTGATATTTCTTTAAAATGGAGAGAAGTTACCATACTTTATACTTGAGATCTATTTTCGATAATATACTGAATTGATAGTGTTTTAAAATGGAGACTTCACACAGCACTTACATATCTAATAGCTAATATAATATAATTACATAATATAATTACATAAGAATGCAGATCACTTGGAGCTCTTTTGATCTGAGTGTATCGACATCATTATGCAAATCTACATATTTCAAATAAATTTATGGATATATCTGTGAATAATTGAAAGCTTATAGCTGACTGAGCAAGTTTTCCTGTTGATAAATAAATATTAATATGCCTATAAATCCATCTATAGAGTAATTCGATAGATTTTTCTAAATAAATATAGCTGGTTTAATGCTTCGATCTATAGTCGCTTTGACTGAGTAATTTGTCACAGTGTAGCTGGGTAAGCCGCTCACTGACTCCATTTCTCTCTCTCTCTCTCTATCTGCCTCTCTCTCTCTCTCTCCCTATCTGCCTCTCTCTTTCTCAGTGGGCCTGCACAGTGCATATGCATTTAAGGGTCTGTTAGTACCAAGCAATATGTATGCATGTATGTCTCTATCTACATATGTACATCTCCATGCGAGTACATATGCACATATGCTGGATATCCACGTCCACGTGCAGATAGATATGCAAGGGCTCCTCCTGACGCTGCAGCAAGTTATTATAACAGTTCATTGATTTTCAATTTTCAATGCATTTCATTGCGAGCATTTTCATTGTTTGCTCCTTCTTCTTCATCATTTTTTTTCGTGTCTACCCCAAACTTCGGGCAGTCGTTTTCGGGGGCGTGCCCGGGGAACACTGAAAATGGGCCTGCATTCCCCTGTTGCGTTTTCACTCCTATACATAAATTCATGGATAGTTTATTTTAGCAGTGCCAAAGTGCTAAAAAAAGTGTCCAGAATAAATGGAAATTAAGGACAACAAATTTTTGTAAACAAAAAAAAAAAAAAAAAAAAAAAAACAACAAAAATAAAATTAAAAAAAAAAAAGAACGAAAGGAATATGTAAATGACTTCTGCGTGCTGTTGTTGCTGCCTGTGGCCAGTTTTAATTTTTCACCAAACGGCGAAAAGGCAAAAATATTGTCCTTGCTGATTGACTGCGGCTTAATGGACTTAAAGTTGAATTTATTCCAGTCCAAAAATTGGCGCAAGAGAGCAACACGCGCTGGAAAGCATTTTTTGCATAAACCCTTTTCAAAGATATTTTAAAATAAAGCAAGGGAGAGTGAGCAAGAGAGAAGAGAGAGAGCGAGTGGAGTGGGAGGAGTGTGAGAGTCAGAGAAGATGAAAAGTGGAGAAAGAGAATAGAACAAAATGGCGTGGTAAGGAGAGAAAGCAAGGAAAGATAGAGAGGTGAGAGAGAAAGAGAGAGGGAGAGTGTAAGAGAAGGGAGAGAGAGAGAGAGAGAGAGAGAGAGAGTAAGAGAGAGAGAATAACAAAGTAAACAAAAGCGACGGCTAGAAAGGCGGATAAAAATAGATACGGAAAGTGAGAAAAATAAAGAAAAAGAGAGAGAGACCTAAAGAGAGAGATCGAAGGAGTAAGATCAGAAAAGAAAGACCGAAAGAGAGAGAGAGAGTGAAAAAGAAAATGTATGTCTCTTTCCACCTAGAGAGAGGACGAAAAAGGGCGGAGAAGACCTAGGCAAAGTGAGGAAGAGAGATAGAGAGGGAAGGTGAGGAGAGAGAGAGATAGAACGAGAGAGAGGGACAGAGTGGGGGAGAGAGTGAAAGAGAGAGGGAAAGAATGAGGCGAAGACAAGGGAGAGACAGAGCAAGAAATAGAGCGTAAAGGAAAGAAACCAAGATGTAGTGGAAACAACGCAGTAAGAGAGAGGGAGACAGAAAGCGAGAGAGGGGGGCAAAGTGGAGTCACCGAAAAAAGAATTCAAAGAGAAAGAAAGATTTAGTTATAACACTCTGAAAAAGATAAAAGTGAGAACTAGCGTGTCTCGCTGGAGCGGTAAGCAACACGCTTGGCCACATCATGGAACGCTGCTTTTCTTTTGCTAGTTGTCTCACCTACATTTCATTGGCGTCTGGTCGGACTTATGCAATGCGAATGGGCCAAAACGAAAGGCAGCAGCTGTACGCCTATATCATCTATTATGGACAGCTTATTATTTATTTAACATCATATTTTCGTCGCACCGGCTTTTGTAAACAATTTTTGGCCCCTCGGCCAGAGCGAGACTTGTGATTGGTCATGGCTAATTGGTAGCACTTTCCCGGGCCGGTTCCGAGCGTAATTGTGGTGGCCATGACTTTGTCTTCTATTTGCGGCCACTTTCAAATTCGGCCAAACAAAAGCCCATACGCATTCGACAGCCAGACCGCGTCGCACCTCGGAGAGCGGCATTCAATTAGACACATTTGCCAGACTACCCAAAAGTGACAATTTCTAAGCAATTTCTACAATACGCATATGCGGAGACTAGGCCGGCAAGTGCAGACGCCCCGAAGCCCCCCTCCCCATGCCAACTGCCCTACGAGCAGAGAATTCATTTTGTAGATTTGGCTGTGAGCTCACTCAGCCCTCAAGTTTTATTCATCAGTCGGTTCGAGAGTAACTTTCCGCTTTACGAGTCTCTCCCAGCTCCAAATCTTCTCCTCTAATCATCCTCTTCATAGTAGTAGCTGTAGACGCCCGCCTGCTCGCAGAGATCGCGTGGCTGTCGTCCACGTTTCTTGCGCACCGCCCGCTGGCACTGGCAGCGCATGCAGTGCGGCTCGCCGTGGGCCCCACAGGGTCTGTCGAGGTGTGGAGCATTGATGACGCTGCTGATATTATTACCATATTCATTAACTCACTTGGTTTGCATTGCTTGGCGTAGCAAAACGCACAGGAACGAAGCCCAATTCATAGCGAAACGAATTATTTATGACAATGCTGCGAAAACTTGTCAATGCTAGTGACAAGTGAAAATGACATGTCAAAAACAAAAAGTGTTGGAAAACTGTGTAAATAAAGCACATTTTTGGGAGTGCAAATAAATAGTTCATAGAATTATAATGTATGTAATGTAAATATATGTAATAAAAAAATGCCTGAAAGCCTTTGTTGCTCTGGCCTTAGACTAAATTAGAAATTAGTTTGAATGAATTCTCTGTAACAATTAAATAAATAAAAAATATTTATTTAATTATTTTTATTATTTATAAAAACATGAAATCGTAAAATCATGTAATGCTTACTATTTAGCGGACTTGCGCTGTAGTTGAAGCATTTAGTTTATAGCATAAATATTCTAGAGCAGTCTCAAGTTATCAAAGAGAGACTGCAATATATGAGTACAGCTTATGTATGCCATTTGAATGTTATATGTGCAGGGTTCTCCATATTCGAGTGACCCATCTGGCGGCCCTACAACGTTGCCCATATTCGACGGACCTATGTTTTTTTTTTTTTTCAAACAATGAAAAATACAATTTTGTTGATGCTGTTGATAATAATCATATTATTTGATTCAAGTAGACTTGAATATGATATCTCTCAAATGGCCGGCTTGAACTTCTACAGCGTATAGTGCCCATCTCTGTCAAAAGGTATAGGGCCAAATGGATCACTCTAATATGGAGAACCCTGTAAATACGTTATTATGAATAATAAAAGCGGTACTTCAATAGCATTTGTATAAGTAGCATTTGAAGTTGGCGATGTCGCTTTCTCTAGGCTCACTCTCCCTAGGCTCACTCTCCCTATGCCCACTCTCCCTAGGCTCACTCTCCCTATGTCCACTCTCCCTAGGCTCACTCACTACTTAAGTAAGAGCTAACTAAAGATCAAGAAAGCTGCCTTTTGTTGCTTTCACATCCAAGTATAGACATAAGAAATTTACATACATATATGTATGTATCTACCTTTATAAATGAAACGAGGCAACATTTAAAAGAAATGTGCCCATAAATTTGAATTTTGTGCACTTCATTAAGGAGCTACTGCACTCGTTCCAGTCGCTGCACCTTTGCAGCCAGCGGCCGTGCGGTGTCCTGCCCGAAGGCGCTGAACCATTTAATTCGACTTGTTAGCGAGGGGTTGGCTGTATATAGATGTTTATTTATGCACATGTGCATTGTCTTTTGGTAAGGGTTGGTTCCTGCGGCGGCGCCAGCTGCTTAGGCGTCCATTAGTTGGGAGACGGTGCTGTTGGCGTTGACCTACGCGGGGAGCCATGGCGTCATCAAATTAGCGCTTGTATCGCAGCTTTTTCAATTTGAAGCAGTTGCCGCTGCCGTTGTAGTTGCAGTTGCAGTTGCAGTTGCAGTTTCAGTGGCTGTGGCACCGCCAATTGCACGAAGCTCGCAGGCAGCGCTTACTCAATCTAATTTTGGGTTGCTTTGGCGACCAAGCCGCAAAATGAAGCGCTTATCGCCCTGACAAGCCGACAATCAACATTAAAATGATGATAGTAGCATGGGGGCTGCCGCCCACTGGACAGAGGTGATGACCCCACCGACTCCAACTCCAACTCCAACTCCAATTCCCACTCCAACTGCAGCTCCAACTCTAATTGCGGCTCCGATTCCGTACCTAAGCAACGTGCGTCAATTACATTTTCGGTTGGCATTGTGAAATGTTCGATTTGGTTACCAAATTGACGCCATGCCCCCGGGTGTTGCCGCGAGCATTGCCTTTTCACACCGCGCTGCCAACCATGTCCATGCTCATGCCCATGCCCATGCCCAGGCTCGTGCCCCTACCGCACCGTTCCGCAAAATACCAACATTGATTTAGGGTCTTGCAGCGCCAGCGCCAACGTGAAAAGTGCAGTGCTATATATTCAAATTTATATATATTTTATTTTTGCTTTTATTTCTTATTTTTGCCGTTGCTTTTGGCTTTTGGCTTTTTCGGCAGGCTATTAGCTATGCGCATATTAAAGTTCTACTAACAGAAAATCAATGGCTTTTAAAGCAGCACAGAAATGTTTGTAATATTTTAAAGATTAGAAATATGCAATATGTTAAGTGAGTATCTTATATGAAATATTTTAGAAATTTTTGTTTTCTCTCAAAATATTTTATTGTGGACCTCGCCTCATTTCCCAGCCAAAACTCCAGCCAGACGTTAGTTGCCCTGGCCCTACTTTTAGTATATAAAGAATATCTATTTATCCACATACAATCTACTAAATCACCTAACTGCTAGAGCATTTAGCGATTAATAATGCTTCAATTCGTCCAAACAACATTTTTGCTAAGATTTTTTTTTGTTATATAACAAAATGGAATTCATAAAAAAAATCGATTCATAAAACTTTCTATTTATTTCGATTTTATTTATTTGTTTTCTTTTTATGCATACGAATCCGCTTAATACTCGTTTATAAATATTAGAATGGCTGTGGGTGTTAACAGTTATATGAATAAAAGTTGAATTCGGCCCCCAAAACAAAACTCTGAGAGCTCGAAATTATGAAATACCAAAAATTCGGTGCCAAATATTTCGGTTAGATTTAAGCTCGCCTGGCAGAGAGTGAAATGCAATCAGTTAAATGAATGCCTTAAATTTTATAAAATAGTAGTGCAAGAATGTTCTATTTGATACAATATTTTGAGAGCAATTTGAAACTTATATAAACAATAATAATGTTTTTATATTAACTTAAATTTTTTGGTGGTAAAAAAAAAAATGTAGTTCATAAAAATAGTTGTGCGAAGAGGGTAGTTCATTAAAATATTAGTACTAAATTTATCATTTAATACAATATTTTGAAACTAATATTAAATAATTTGGAAAATAAAATCAAGTGCTTCATTAAGATAGTATTAAAAAAGATTAGTGCATTAAAATAGTGCTACAAATTCTTAAATACTATTTAAATTAACAAATACTCTATCCTGAGTCTACTGAAACTATTCATAAATTCAACTAGCCAGAAAAAAAAAAAAAAAAAAAACAAATAGTTAATTATATTTGGGTATATCTTAGCTCTCTCTCGCTCTCTAATTTTATAGGATGTCTTTGTACTTGAAGTACTGAAAAGAAAATCACATATAGCTCTGAACTTCTTCCAGATCTATGTATGCATATAGATGTATTTCTGGAAGAAGTTTATGTATATATAAATATATGTATATATATACATGTACATAAAAATCGACAGAAAACTGTCCTCGGCAAACGTAGCTCTGCTGAAGTATTTCATCGAGCACTTCAACAAGTTTGTGCTTTACGCTCCTCCACTCGCTCGCACAGCTTGTAGCCAGCTTTGAGGGCCCTTTGCACCAAATTTGTGGCACACTAGTGAGTGCAACTTGTAGCTGGCACCGGCTGTACCACTCCAAATGCCATATAAATATATATAGTCTATATGTTTATATATATATATATATATATATATATATATATATATATATATATGTGTGTATATGTGTTTGTGTGCTCGTTGGCTGCCTGGAGGCGACCTTAAGCCGTCTAAGTCCAACGGCATGTTGTCTGTCCCAACACCCCGCTAATCTCTTCGCTGCTGTGGCTGCTGCTGCTCGTCAGCGTCCGAGGCATTCATAATGCATGAGCCAAGCTACTGCCCCGTCGGAATCGCAATAATTCAACTTTTGCCATCGACAAGTTCCATGCATAAAAAACTAAGCGCTTCATCATTTAAGAGGCAGCCTAACTGGGGGAAAGGTGTTGCTGTTGCTGTTGCTGCGAGCGCTTCTCCATTTGCCAGATTTCCACATTGGCCGAGCTAACCGATGCCAACACGCCCACAAAAACGCCCCAATAATATTTTTTGAATGCAACTGCTGTTGCTGTTGTTGCTGGCAACTTTTTTGGCTGTTGTCGCTACGCAAAAGTTGCTGCTGGCGCTTTTCAACCTACGACCTCCACAGCCATAGCCACAGCCAGAGCCACAAGCAGAGCCACAGCCACGCCCAGCCCACGCTCAGTTCACCCAACTCTTGTCTATCGAAATCTGTGTGTATCAGTGCCCAGGATTTATGTGTTTATATTGCGAGTTTGAAGTTAGTTTGGCACTCCGCGCCTTTCTAGGGCAACAGTTGTTGCTCAACACGATGCGGAGTCTGGGCAGGAGGGGGCTGGGTAGGTATGGAGGGGCCGGCCCAGGGTGATATGCAGGAGCTACTGCTCCTTGGCATGGGAATGCGGTTGTACAACTGGCGGACGGGGCGCATAAATTGTAACCATGTTTATGTATTGCATGGCAAAAAGTATTACAAAAAAAAAAAAAAAAAAAAAGAGAAAAAGAAAACAAGTAGGAAATCTCCAGAAGGGACTGCTCGACTACGAAATCCCCTGAACCCTTCAAGAAACTGCCAATAATCAAAATTCTATCAAATCCATATGAATCTGCATTTCAATTTTGAAGACTCTAGCATCAAAGATGTAGGAAATATAATTTTATAACTGATAACCGATAAAGTTGTTAATCGATACAAAAACAACGGGATGAGCTATGAGCTATTTTTGGAGGCAAACTCGGCGCATATCGATGCGCGCTATAAATACGAAAATTAAAAAAAAAATTCGAGTCTCTAGCTCTTATATTTTCTGAGATCGACGAGTTCAAACATACGGACAGACGGACAGGCAGACAGGGCTAAATCGACTAAATCGAGAATATATATACTTTGTGGGGTCTGCCACGCCTCCTTCTACATGTTACATGAATTTCAACCAAACCATTATACCCTGATTTTCCATTTTCAATCGGATCAGGGTATAAAAAGAGCATGGAGAAAGGAGTGAAGAGAGTGAGCGAAAACAAAGTTTTGGCGGCACAGACAAGTTGCAGCTTTAGCTGGAGCGGGACAGCCGGGACAGCCGGCGGGTAGCGACTGTGATTTGTTTGGGTTATTCTCATTTTTGCGCTGACATTGAAATGCTCTGATTGAATGCTGCGGGCTGTCCATCCACCGAGCTGCGTCGCGTCTGCCCGACTGTTGCACTGATTGTGCGTGAGGCGCATTGATTTGGCAGCTGGGGACGCTGATCTGCCGAAGTGTGCTTCCAGTTGCAGCGCTGCTATTGAGTACAACAGCAGCAATAACAAAAAACTAAAAAATTAAATTGAGCTTTGATTTGAGCTTATGATTTGAGTGAGGCAAAAACTAGACAAACATTATTTTTCCGGTACTTGAAAGAATGCAAAAATTTTCATATTTCTGTTGTGTGAATGGAGGCAAAAATACTTTATTATTTCTTATTTATTATTTATACTTTTAAAAGATTTATACTACAGCAAGCCCGAGCTATGCTTTGAGTTTCTGACTTCAATGAACCAAAAATTATTTTTCTATTGGCTGAAAGGTGGACAAATACCGAATTTAGTACTATTGCGGTATTATTATGGTATTTTTTCGGTTACTTTTATAATTTATATTTTTTTAAATATTTTAGAAATATTTATACTAAAATAAGCATGTTTTGCTAAGATTTTATTAAATATTAGTAGAAATTATGCATAAAGTACATGCGATTGAATTTATAGATGAAAACTGGGTGGGATGAAGACGAAGTCTAATCGTCAGACCTCACAAAAATCTTGGTTTATAAACGAAACAATGGGAAACTGTTGTCAAACAAGCAACAAAAAGAGAGAGAGAGAGAGAAGGGGAGAAAAAGAGTGAGAGAGAGAGAGAGAGAGTAAATACGATCACATTCACACACACATACACACACATATATTTATAACTTATATAATCGAACCAATATTTATGCATATGAAAAATTGCGTTGGGGAAATTTTTAGCATATTGCCTTGCCTCCAGCAGCGATAGCAGCAGCAACAGCAACAGCAACAGCGGCAGCTTATTTCGCTATAAAATACTACAGCAAAACAGAGAAAAAAGAAGGAGGAAGAACACATGGCACATAAATCTTGCAGCCCCATCCCCGGCACGCCACTCCATGCCGCCATGTTGCCTCGTGCTGCGCACAACCCTTAGCCACCTGGCAAGTGGCTCTTGTCGAGACGAGGTGCTAATGTCAGCCACTGCCTCCGGAAGTGGCTGCGAAATGTGCGAGCTGCGTCGTGTGCTGTTCAATTTTAAATGTAATTTCTGTACCATACAGCATGCAGAGTACAACCAGCCAACCAGCCAACCAGCCAACCACTCGACCAACCGCCCAACCGCCCAACCAGCCATGATTCAGCCCCTCCTGCTCGGCATACTCCTTTTTTTATTGGCACGATATTGAAAATTATGCGAACGCGCGTGTTTGACTAAAGCGATTTATGCACTTCGCCTCCGCCAGCTCTTGCGTCGGTGGGGCAGGCGTAGGTGGTGGTGGTGCTACTGCTGGCATATTCACTCTGGTTTGGGTAATCGTGCAACAAGCAATTCTGATTGGAATGTAAACTGCCAGTGTTTATCAGAAGCTATCGCTGCAATTTTCATCAAATATTTAGCAAAGAAATAAAACAAGAATTCGCGACTCGATTGACAACGACACGCAGATGCCCTGCAGCCTGGACTCCCAGCTGATCGTGCAAAGATAATTGAATAAGATATCCAATTTGAGAAGTAGAACTGCGTAAACTAAAGCCAAACCATTTCAGAATTAAGCTATTCAGCAATATACAAGGTATATGTAGGTAGTTTGGAGAGTTTATTGGATTCTCTCATCTATGTATATGGCTCATTTTAATATGTGCTGATGTCTTAAAATTTTTATTTTTCATAATTCAGAAATTAGATCAGATAATTTACATTTCTGATTCACCGGTTCCAGTTCAACGAGCTCAATGTTTTTCAGCACCTGCAGCAGTTACTAGAGCTTGTAGGCCACGCCTTATGGATGATTCCAATGTACCAAACGTTCTTCAAGAACCAAACGTTCTTCAAGAAGTGATTTGAGCTAATGCAGAAATGCTTTGACTTTAAATTAAAATAAATTTTAAAAATAAACACAATGAAGTATTTTAATTATTTTACAGCGTGCGGAACCCTAGTATATTGATACATTATAATAAAAAATATATAAAATATTTAATAAAAAATTGCAAATTCTTAAACCTATATCAATCTTACATTTCTCATACATGTGGCATGTGGGCGTGGCAAATTGGAAAACGAATGAGTGCTCTACAGTCGGGAACATCCATCCAATTCTTACTTGCTTTTACATTATAATAAGGTGCATTGCATATCGATAACTACTGCAACTATCGATCGTTACTATCTACTGTGACTGCAACTATCAATCGCTAAACGATAAGTGAATAGATCCAATGATTTAATAGCCAATCTGATAAATTCCATTACTCTTCACGCACATAGCAGCCTCTGCAATTCCATTTCCATTGAATTTCGATAACTAGATATAGACATGTTTCAGTACAGGAGACTCTAGTAACTCTATTAACAAATGATCAGTTGTTAAATTTCATAACTTGTGTCAATTATTCGATTTACCATCGGGCATCATGCATCAGCGATTGATTTCGTGCGCATTTTCAAACACTTCTTCTTTACTTTTGAGTTTGGCACTGATCGATGCTGCTACTTCTGCTCACTTCTGCAGGCCATTTGCACTGCTGCAATGCCGAATATAATGCCCCCATTAAGTGTTGCAGTTGCAGTTGGTGGCAACACTTTGGCCAACGTGCTCGCAATTAAGCCAGAGCCAAGCGAATGCCTGCCAGCGAAAAGGGCCACAGCGAAGCTAGAGTTGGCGCGACTTGCAACACATCTGCCGCAGCTGCTGACGGCGACGTCAAGGTCTGCGACTGCCATTAAAATCTAGCGATCGTCAGCGTCCCGTTTGAGCGATTGTTTAACGAACATGGGACAAATGACAACACAGCGCCATCAATCAGTCAGTCAGTCAGTCATTCAATCAATCGGTCAAAGAGCTGCAGCTCCGCAAAGTGCATGAAAAATTGAAGTTATTTAATAGATGGCGCAGCAATTGCAACAGCCTCGATGAGGCATCCAAAATCAGAGCAACGATCATCAGACATGATTTCGAGCTGCAACCAGCCTCACCTGCTGCTTTTTTGTTGCTCTACCTCAATTTTGGTGTTGTTGTTATTGTTGTTGTTGTTTTTGTGAAGCCCTCATTCAATAACAAAAACAATGCAGCTGCAATTTGAGTTATCATTGAGGAAGCAGCGCTCAATTATGACTTTGATGGGTTTTTTCTACTTAACTTTTGTTGCTGCCGGCAAGGCGGGGGGAGGGGCGGTGCAGCCCATGAGTGTGAGTTGGCTTTTGTGGAGCATTGAGCATTGCCCAATGCAACGGGCATCAATGAGGCCGACACTACGCATCATCTAATCATTTTCCACCAAATTATGACTGCCGAT
This sequence comes from Drosophila mayaguana, assembly GCA_037075325.1. Classification (NCBI taxonomy): domain Eukaryota; kingdom Metazoa; phylum Arthropoda; class Insecta; order Diptera; family Drosophilidae; genus Drosophila; species Drosophila mayaguana. The sequence goes on along the minus strand of JBAMCG010000120.1, from coordinate 3,314,235 downwards.
GATTGTCCGTGGGCCAGCATTACATGAAGAACATTTAATTTTGGCCATTGTGGCTGTGGCGTACTTAACAATATATATAGAGATATATACGTATTTCAGATGCCAGCTTAACTCCAATATAAGCGTATGTTTTCTGTTATTTCTTATCAGTTTTTGTATTGACTTTCTTTCACCACATTCACAGCAGTTGCAACTTCTTACTGTCTAGCTTCTTCTGTATATATAATATGAAAGCTTGGTAGTCTTTACCTTACAAAGTGGCCCATATTCGACGGACCTACATCTTTTTTTAATCAGAGAAAAGCACCATTTCTTTGATGTTAACGATAATATTTATTTTATTTGGTTCAATTAGATTTGTAGAATAGGATATCTCTCGAATGACTCAAATGTATGGCGTATGGTGCACGTATCTGTCAAAAGATATAGGGCTACCAGTGGGGTCCATCGAATATGGACAAGCCTGTACATAAATATGTAGTATTTAAGTTCTGACTAGTTAGAATGTAGTTAAGACACAGCCAATCTCTATTGACTGAAGTTCTGAAATCTAATTAGGAATATAGTATAGTATGTTGCTCTATAGCGACTTCTCCCAGAGTATAAGGTATTAGATAACTATTCTGTTACTTTTTACCCATATTTTTTAAGGCCATAGAGCATAGTGCATATAGCATTAGGGGAAGAAATCGTTATAGGGAGTAAAAATATCTCCGATAAAAATTCAGAGGATATTTGATAGATATTAAGCCAAGACTCGAGCCATCAAGCCTTGTGTATGGTGACGTCTGAGGCTTCTCCGAGCACTATAGCGGGTGCTAGCAGATTATTGAGCTGTAGTAGCCAGATGCCTAGCCAGTCTGCTTGGGCGAGAATCTAATCTCTCGAGATATTTCGACTTGCTTGATATCTTTTGCTAGCTCATTGTTGCATACGTTGCATACGTGCAGCCAATTTAATCTTGTTTATAAGTAAATTATCTGCCTTAACTGAATGACTATCCCGACTCCATTGACTATTGAAGTAACCGAATCCAGATATATTTGGCTAACCAATTCATTTGGTAATCTAATGCCCATACCTTGACTTAGCTGTGCATTCTCTGCCTAATGTTGGCTTTAGCTCACATTCCATGCATATTTCTTATTAGAATACGAATATTTATGACTTGCCCCGAATATAACTCAATGGCCTTTTGCACTCTGTTTGGCTTTTTTGGGTTCAACATTTATGTATATATATGTATATATGCTTTTGCAGTTGAGTCTGTTATTTTATGTCGTATTTGCTTTTCTTTTTCGTTTTTGTATTTTCTTATAAATTGTGTGTGTGTGTGTGTGTGTGTGTGTGTGTGAGTGTTTTTCTTTTTTTGTTTTTATTCTTTGGCACTGTATCATTTTTTCTAGATTTCTGCACGGGAAGAGAGCTGGAAAAAAGTTTCTTTGGCAAAGTTTATGTGCCACTTGCAAAGATTTACTGGCTAAACTTTTGCATTTTGCATACACAGGCCATAGATATCCAATACGTGTATGTGTGTGTGTTTGAGTTTCTTTTTTTTGTTTTTGGGGGTAGAGGTGGGGGAGCTCCCGCTCTGCTGACACGGAATTCAAGTTGCGAGAAGTCTGCACATTGCTGTCACATAAGGTGCAAAGCGAAGTTGAAGCTCAGGCTGCAAAACTTTTGCAGACAATTCAAATCATGCGTGTCCTGTCTCGGCAATAGACACAACGCAGCCTTCTGAATAATGCATGTGCCTCAAGTCCTTGGCAGCCCCAGTCACAGGCTGCTACTGATTTGGACACTTGATTAGGCAGGCGACAAACTCACTGTGACAGAGTGCGAGACGAGCAGGATACACCAAGGAGCAGAGAACAGAGATCAGAGAGCTTTGCAGCTGGACAGCTGACACATTCGTAAGCGAGTTTTGGGCAGCTTTGCATCTTTTTGTTGGCTTTGACACAATTTTACAATATCATCATTTGACTTCAGGCAAAGGCTTTATCATTAATCAGCTTAAAAGCTCTTAAGACTTTGCTTGTGATCGAAGTTAATGAGATATGTAATCAGTCTTTATACATAAAAGTCCCTATTTAATGATCTGTGGAGACTTCAACTAATCTACAAACTGTATTCGATCTTAAATAAACTTAAGTTATAATAATAATAAAATTAATTCTACTCTGTGAAAAGCTATAGACTTAATAATCGTCAAGAGTACTAAAATATTTGCCACTATCGAATGTATATTAGGGCTATCAAATAATTAAATTTCAATAAAAGCTCATGCTAAATAGACACAGTATCCTTAAAAAGCTTCCCTTTCAAGCCGTTCCTAGAAAGCTCCAGCTCTCTGCCAGCTTAAAGATACTTTCACTAGAATTATGTTGAATCCATTCAATAATTCAACTTATAAGTAAAATATAATTAATATTTAATAATAAACAAAGCTCACTGAGAGCTCCAAGCCATTTTTACTAAGCAGCTTACACAAAATAGAGAATGTTTTCCATTTACAGCTTTGTTGAGGAGCCATTTGTCATTGTTTTACCATATTTTGCTATGTAAATTTCTATTAGCATAATAACAGCTGATAGCAAAGCTTCTTGTATTATCGAGATTATTTATCGGATTATCGAAATATGCCAAAAGCAGAACAGCATTGAATAACCAATCGATCGGTTGATACATTTAATTTAGAAAACAGAAAATATAATATAATTATTCAACAAGCCTTAAGTAAAAGCGTTATTGAAAAGCTCCACGTTCAAGCTCTTTAAAGCTCCAAGTGTGCATCGACTACAGCAAACTATTTGCAAATATGTTTAGCTTGCCATCGATTGCATTTGCCATCACATTTTCCCATGTAAATTTGTGAAAAAAAATAAGTAAATATAGGCGAGAAGAAGAAGCAGCAGTAGCAGCAGCAGCAGCAGTGGAGGAGCCGAGCTAAAAAACTGGCAACGCATGCGAAAACACTTTTGTCAACTGGCAAAAAAAGAACGGAGAAAAAACCGAAGCGATGACGACAAACAGCAAACAAACTTTTACCTCCCAACTCGTTGGCTGCAACGACAACAACAGCAACAACAAAGCAACAGCAACGGCAACAAAAACAGCAGCAGCAGCAGCAACGACAACAACAACAGCAGCAGCAGCAGCAACAGCCACGACAACAACTACAGCAGCAGCAGCAGCAGCAGCAACGACAACAACAACAGCAGCAGCAACGGCAACGACAACAACAACAGCAGCAGCAGCAGCAACAACAAATGCAAAAAGTTCATCTACGTAAATGCGAATTCGGCAAGCGCTTCGCTATTGTGAGAAATTAATCAGCAAATGGATTTTCAATTTTCCCATTAACACTCGGCAACCAGAGCTGCCCCGAGTTGTGGCATCTTCAACTTTGACGCCCCGTGCTGCAGCCGGCGTATGCTTTTACACTGTCCGCCCCTCACTTTGTTTCAAAATACATTCGTGCAAAAGAAACTGAGAGAAAAACTGACGCCAGAAGCATATGTAATCGGAGTTTGTGTCGGGTTTAGGAAATTGCTAGCATAGACCCAATGACAGGCAGCAAATCTTCTTGTCGCACAGCCGAATAAATATAATTAAGTAATACCATTTTGAGATGGAGAGAGAGAGGGAGAGGGGGGGGGGGGGGTGGTGGTGAGAAGAAGAGAGAGGAGTCGTGTGTGTGCCTTGCGCCATTCCCAAAATCAGGAAACAGGTTGCAGCAGCTGCAGCCGCATCAGCCACTCCATCTCACTCGCCATCTCCAGCTCTAACTCGATGTCAGCTACGGCTTCTGGCTACTGGGTTTTGGGTATGGGTCAAAGTGTTTGCTTGCTGTGCACACACACACACACGCACATACACATACACAGAGTCATCTGGCCGAAAGGTGTTTGTGCTTGTGTGTTTGACTTGAGCTTAGCTTTTGCTGCTGCTGCCGCTGCTGAGTGTTGTTTAGCTATTATGCAACAGCACGCGGATCATGGGCTGCAGGCGCCTTGCAACAAATGTTGCATCATCAAGCTCTACGCTCACTGCAACTACAGAATAGTCAAGGTTTCGTTGACACACCGAAAATGCCTTATCATTAATCTAAAACATACTTAAGCTTTGATCGTTAACAGTCCAAAGAAGAGAAGCAGGAAACAAATGTGAACTATGACAGGCGGAGGATTGAATACCCTAGCAAATGCCAGAGAGATTGTAAGTTCAAAGATCTTTAAGAAACTAATTTGTTTTCATATAAAAACCTATTGACCATCAATTTATTTCAGATATGAACAATAAAACAGTATAGCTAAATTGGATGTTCCCTAATTTGTAAAGATTTATATATATTATTGATATATTTTAGGCCTCTTCTTTCATAACTGTAAAGATCTATAATTGCCAATATATTCTCATATTATATATTTTATATTTTCATATATAATTAAACTATAAAGGAGAGGCCAAAAAATATAACAAAATATTTGAACGATAAAAGTTCCTCGAGAGATTAGATTTGCAACCAACCCAAGCAACCTGGCCCTGACCTAGAACTAGGAAAAGACTGAAACGCCCTCGCAATGCAGCTTGACTGGATTGAATCTTCCATATAATATATATCAAATATCCCCGGAATCTTCTTCTTCACCTAAACTATAATTCTTCATATTTTGTATATAAACTTGCTTATTCCTGCTTTACACTTTACGTGCCATATTCGCTATACCCGACAGGCAGGGTATATATCTAAGCATAATCAATATGCATTATAAGAGCTGTGATTGATTATCGATATATGCATGCATATGTAAATCTCCGATTGATCATTTGACAGCATTAGTTGAGCTTAAATGACTTAAATGATGATGAGCTACAGAGACACAAAGCTAAAAATAACCAAACTACTTGAGTCTAGGTCCAATCACGATTACCTCACAACGAGAATTAGTCAGAAGGAAGAGGGAGGCAGCGAGAGAGAGAGACGGAATAAAAAGAGAGGGAGTGAGAACGTGAGAGAGAGAGAGAGAGAGAAACAAGTAAGACTGCTAGGAATAGAGAGAGACAACGTGAGAGATGGGATATAAAGAAAAAGAGAGAAAAGTGAAGAAAGAGATAGAGATATATAAATAAAGAATATCAAAACAATAATAAGAAATAGAGAGAGCGCGATAAATCACTGAAAGAATGGGAAGGAATTGCAATGAAATCGCGTTACTTTAACCCATATTCAACTCCAAACTCGCTGATGACTCATAAATTATATTGGGATCAATGACAACAATTTTTAAATCGCTTATTGCCGATTTATAATTAGAGTGAAGCGATAACGATTTACGGCTAGAACAATTATGAATTCCCTGACATTCTGAGAGCTAAAGTTCGCTCCCTTGAACATTTTTGCCGTGGCCAATGTCAGGACAGTATATAGACTGAGTTTTTATCAGCCCTCAACTGTTGTAATTGAGTTGTTTGTTGCAAAGCGGGATGCTTCTAATTGCATTAGACGTGCCCCGGCAGCGACAAAGGATGGCTGAAGGTCAGCACTCAATGGGCTTTTAATTGAGTCAAATGTGTAATTTAATTGCGCCAAAGGATGCCCGGACGATAACAATCAAAGGGGCCCAGCTCCGAGCCGAGAGCGTGTGGGCGCTACGGCTTGGGCACGTCGGCGGAGCTGAACAGAACAGAGATTCGGAGACTCCGGCACTCGCTTGCCCGCAAGCACGCACGCACGCACAGATATTTTAGGCCTAAACGACGACTAGGTGAGCTAATCTTTATGACTATCGCGACACTTTATGGGCGACGGCTGGACACTGCGGCGTATGAGCAATGCGACAGACAATGACGGCGTCACGTAACTGATGCATATGTCAGATGTCATCGCTGATAGCGCGTCGCCGTCCCACATCCGTGATATATGCGTTAGCCGATCTGTTGCGACAGCTCCAGCAACTGGGTCGCTCACTCGCTCACCTTCTTCTTCCTCTTCTCTCCTGTCTGCTCACTAAATATATCGTGCGAGATATACACACCTGTAGAATGAAATGATACGTGCCAAGGAAATCACGATATTGTCGGAAGTCACGTTTTGCTGAGCCAAGTGAGCAGCTTGAGCGGAGCTACAAATTGGCTGCTTGATATTCTTGCCTAAAATTAACCGGCGTTGCTCGACACTCCACATTGCCAGAGTAATTCAGACAGCTATGTGTGTCAGGCTGTTTATCGCGATGTTCCCAAGAGCTCTTCTCCTCTATCTTCTGACTTCACACTTAGTTTATAGGCATTATAATATACGATATGTTTACCTTTATAAGGGTCCCTAATCTGATAATAAAGCTGCTGGAAACGAAGTAATCGTCTACAGTGGGAGATGTTTGCCTAAGATACTGCAAAGATAAGCTACATACCGTTATCAGAAGAGCAGCTATAGCTGCTTATGTTACTATTGTTAATGAGCTTTCAAAAGTTGTTTATTTTTAGCATACATTATATCAATATGATCCGTGGCAAGATAGAGCGAGCATACACATCACATTTCCCGGACTGGAAAGGGAACAAACAAGTCTAGCTTTACATGTTCTCATTTGAGAGGTAATGTCAACAAATCTACTTGAACCAAATAATATGATTATTATCGACTACATTTAAAAAAACAATTATGCCCTGAATTTGTATTTTCAATGTGTTAAGAACATGCAAATCCTAACTTCATCTCATTCCATCACCATAATAATCCCATCAAACTACTCCCACAGTTTATTTTACAATATTTTCGATAAATTTGAAATTTCAACATAATCTGTTATCAAAGCTGTAAATAGTCTGTTATCTCGATTAAATGACAACAAAAAAAAAAAAACGAATTGATTTCTAACACTAGTTACATGAAATGAATTAGCCAGCACTGATTTTCTCTCTCTTCCTCGTTTGCTCGCTTTGTGTTTGCAAGTTTTCCAAGCGTCAAAATTAATTGACAAGAATCGAAAAAATTTCAACGCTAAGTGTGTAATTTTTTTTTTTTTTTTTCGTTTCTCATCATGCCTTCGAAGAAAAAGCATAAGAAACATTCCAAAAAATCGAAGCGCGATGCCTGCAGTGGTGATGATGGAGAGCAGCAGGCTGTATTGGATGATGAGCGGAAGAAATCTAAGTGCAAGTGCAAAAAGTGCAAGCACAAGCACAAGCACAAGCACAAGAAGAGCTCTCAGTCGGAAAACTCATCAGATGCTGTGCCCGCTAACGAAGAGTAAGCTTTTAACCACAATAATGATATATGAAGTGAATTTAAGAACAAATTTTATTCTTTCAATACGCTTATATATGTATATTTAAATAGACGAGCAACTCAATCTCCCCATAAATTGTCAGACGGCAACGCTGCATTTCAAAAACCGGAATACATAGGCAATCCCGTATGGAAGTCTAAGCCAGATGGCAATGCTACATATAACTTGCCAAACGGCAACGCTGCATTTCAAAAACCGGAATATATAGGCGATCCCGTATGGAAGTCTAAGCCAGACGGCAACGCTGCATTTCAAAAACCGGAATATATAGGCGATCCCGTATGGAAGTCTAAGCCAGACGGCAACGCCGCATTTCAAAAACCGGAATATATAGGCGATCCCGTATGGAAGTCTAAGCCAGACGGCAACGCCGCATTTCAAAAACCGGAATATATAGGCGATCCCGTATGGAAGCCCAAGCCAGACGGCAACGCTGCATTTCAAAAACCGGAATATATAGGCGATCCCGTATGGAAGCCCAAGCCAGACGGCAATGCTGCATTTAAAAAACCGAAGGATATAGGCGATTCCGTACGGAAGCCCAAGCCAGACGGCAACGCTACATTTAATTTGCCAAACGGCAACGCTGCATTTCAAAAACCGGAATATATAGGCGATCCCGTATGGAAGCCCAAGCCAGACGGCAACGCTACATTTAATTTGCCAAACGGCAACGCTGCATTTCAAAAACCGGAATATATAGGCGATCCCGTATGGAAGCCCAAGCCAGACGGCAATGCTGCATTTAAAAAACCGAAGGATATAGGCGATTCCGTATGGAAGCCCAAGCCGGCCACTCTTTATGATGGCGATGTCGAAATCGTGATTCCGGATAATTTGAAATGGACAGCTGAGACGAGCGTACGACCGATATCGCCCATACCGCATAGCATAATAGATGAATTGCCCACCACGAGTGAGCTTTATCAGTATTTCGAGGCTCTGAAGCGGGGGGAGAAAGTCGAGTGTCCATTGTGCTCTATACGCCACAGGATTGAACAACGCGCGTCCGCAGCTCTGCCGCCGCCACCCGCGCCACCCGCGCCGCCTGCGCCGTCGACCAGGCCCAATTCGACCTGGCGTCCGTCACTGACAAGGAGCAGTTATACGACTCTGCAGAACCTGGTGAATAGCATTGACCTCGATGAGGCCGTTGCAAGCATCGATACCGATTACTATCGCGACAGACGCCACTTTGATCCCGATGAGGAAGCGGAGCAGCAGCCCAGTGCACTAAGTTCACCGTCCATAATGTCCGATAGCGGTTCGGATGGTTAAGCGCGACTTGCAATCCCATTAAAACGGTAGCTAGACATTTCATTCATATATTTTGTATATCCAATAACTCATCTATGCATTCATCTCAGTGTTCGCGCTCTCTAGAAACAAAACAAACAGTTCGGATTGGAACATACACCACCTATTAATTGTACCTGAGCATCTATATGGACATCTGTGGTATCTTAAAGCTTATACTTAGATTATATGAAAATGTTTTACCCTGTTACATTCCTTAAAAAACTCACAAGTTCAAGAGGTGAGAGAATTAATCTAAATAAAATACTGATATTAGAACATACATGGATATATCTATTTATTAGTTGAGCATTTCATTTACAGGGTATCTCATTTTACAGGGCATCTTAGCAGTCGCGCTCAGTCACGTTGTCTGCCTTTTTTGTATTTTGTTCTTTTCCCATTAACTTTCCCATAGAGAAATGAGTCGCCTGGCTCCGGTTTCGCTCGCCTCGCGGATGCGGGCGAAAATTTCGACTTTGCTTTTTCGCAGACTCTGGAAACTTTTGTCAGCGGGTTGACGACTTTTTGACATTTGTCGCCGTTGGAGTTATGAAGGAAGCGACAGCCGAGAAACATCCTCATTTTCAACATCATAAACGTCGCCTTATTAAAAGTGCAAAAACTTTTATATTCCTGCAGATTGTTGCTGCTGCTCTGTTGTGCGCGAGCCCGTGGCGTATGCGTGTGCGCGTGGGCGTGGCCATGGACGGGGGCGTTGCTGCTGTCTAGGCGGCGCATTGCAATGCGCAAGTTGGGCGCAAAACTAACCAAGAAATTATTATCAATGTACGCATAATTCATTAAAACGTGCAACTTTTTTGGAGAGTGTGGGGAGGCGGCGATGAGGCTATGTAGGCGTGGCAGCTTTTGGCTGCCTGCTGCGTGCGCTGATGACAGCGACGGCGACATGCGCTGATGATGATAATGTCAAAGTGCACTTTGTTATTATATCAGAAGACGCACACACGCATGCACATGCACACACGCACACACACACATGAGCCGGCAGCGGAAGGAAGAAACTAAATAACTTTGTTAAAAGTGCGCTCTGTTTATGCACGATTCTCTCCATCACACTTTTACTTATTTTACCGCTCTCTCTCTCTCTCTCGCGCTTTCTCTTATTCACACTGCGTGTGCGTGTGTGTGTGAGTGTGTGTGTCACTTGCTGTGCACTACAATGAAGTTATCGTCCAAGTTTTAAGCGTGAACTTTTTGCTATGCCAGCAGCTACGCCTCCACTTCAGCCACCATACACCACCGCCCCTTCCCCCCCCTTTCCCACTCACCTTCCTGCTTCATCTCAAGCAACCGCAGCCATTGCATTGAAAATTGGCCGCCTTCCTTTTAGCGGAAGCCAGGACCCCCATTTGCCGCCAGCCGCCCCATCATAATTCGCTATTAGAAGTCACTTAAAAACTTTTGCAAGTTTTCCATGCAGCTGCCAGCATCGTTGTCAGACCGCCTACTGCCAGCGACGCCTCTGCCGCACCGCCCACAGGCCCAGGCAGCTAGCAGCTAGCACCTATCCATGCACTCGCAGTCAGACCCACATATCGAGCTAGCAGACCGAAAAACTTTGTGCTTCGCTTTCGTTGCTCGAAAATTATATTAATTGCGCGGCATGCACTTTTTAATTGAATGATTGTAGGCATAATGGGGGGCGTGGCCGAGCAACTTGGGAGCCACAGCGTCGGGTCGTGCTGGATCGCCGGATGGAATGGATAGCGAAGAACTCAGAATTCTTACGTTCTGCAGACGGGAGAAATACTTTAATAAAAATGATGGCTTATTGATGCTTATCGATATCGATTGGCTACCGTCGATCGTTACGGCCTGCTCAAGCTGTTTTCCTTTTAAGTTTTATCACTAACCATGGTTAGTGGTTTTATTATTCACATTTAAATTGAAAATATTTATTATGTTGCCAGCTATCGGTTATCGATCGTATGTTTTTCCTGTTGAATGTGCCCCAAATTAATTACTGTTAGCTATCGATTGTTAGTGTTTAATGAACAAATAACATAAAATCTGTTGGAGATAACACTAGCCATAGAACATGTGTTCCATGGTTAGTGGAGATATTTTATAGTTAGGACTATCGAAAGTTTTCAATATGTACTGTTATCGACCATCGACTGTCATTGTCATTGAGTAAACAGACTTTCACAATTTTATGTAAATTAAGTTAATTTTATGATATGTATAAGTAGGACTATCGAAAGTATTCAATATGTACTGTTATCGAATATCGATTGTCATTGTCATTGAGTAAACAGATTTTCACAATTTTATGTTAATTAAGTCAATCGTATTATATGCATAAATATATTTTGTTTATTGTTAATTTTTTTTAATTTGCTGAGCACTATCGATAACATTCAATTGATATATCGGATTTTATAGAACTATTCGAATAGCGCCTCTTATCGATAGTTTTTAAATTTAAATTTAAATTTACATATTCACTATTGCAATAAGATCTATCGATAGTCATATTTGCGCTGCCCACACTTATCGCCAACAATCAACCACATTCGAAGTTCGAACTACCGAATAAATTAACCGAATAAGTAACCCAGATCGTATTTAATGGCTACATACAATAAACGCTATTAGACAGCCATTAAGCTCTCGGGGGTCTTCTTAGCTATGGCAAGCGCCTGCCCAACGTTTGCCCGAACAAGTGAATCCGATAGTTGTCTGTATGTATGTGCATAGCTGTGCATATGTGTATGCATGTGTGTATGTATATACGTATTGATTGAATTGGCAAAGCATTAAATTGATATTCAATTTGGCTATAATATTACCTCGTTTATGCATATGCATGGCTAAAGACTCGATATTTGTGCATGAATCTTAATGCAATATTACGCATACGGCGCGTGTGCCGTTTAAATTCGATTTGCCAGCATTTCAATTCAATTAATCTGCAGCTAACGGCTTCTGATGCCGCCGCTGCCGTCGCCGCAGCTGATAAATGAGACTCTGGTCCTCCAAAGTATGCAATGAGTATTATTAAATGCATACATAATTGGATTTTAAACGCGCACAAACAAAAGCCAAGCTGTCAATGGCGCCCGCTTGCACCCTAGCAGGCGCATCATTTTCCAGGCCGCCAAAGCTGAAATCATCATTAAAGTAATTATAGCTGTCAGCGCGACAATGCATTCGGTCAGGATGCTCCATTTATCCAGGTGGGCCGTGCCTGCCGCATGCAAGACAGGCTCATAAACGTAATTCCCCAAGCCTCGCAGCCATCCTCGCTCTCTATTGCCCCAGCTATGCTCTGCCTGGCCGAAAGCCAAAAGCATTTATAGCATTTATATATTTCTGATTGTCGCAGGATCAGGTTCGCAAGTTCTATTCAAATCCAATAGCTTCAAGCTTTTCAAAAGGCTATTCAGCACGCTTTCAGCTTAAGCACACTGATTTGACGAGCTTTTATTGACTGTCAATGAGCTTTGAGCTTTGTAGAAAATTAAAAGCTCTTGCCCCGAAGAGTTTAACTAAAAGTATATTATTCTGTGATTATCTTATATAACTATAACTTCTTCTGTGTCGCATTGCTAAAGACGTCGATACGAATTTTAACACAAATATTACAGTTACACTTTAAATTTTGAAAATTGATTAATTAAATCATCTCTTAAGGTTTCCTGAATATGTAATTAATATATTAAAGTTTAAACAAAACAGCTCATTCGCTTTAATGACTTAATAATGAGCCTTATCCAACTTTTTGTACTTTAATTTTTAGTAAAAAGAGGTATATTAATTATATCGAATTCTTGGATTTTAGTATTACATATACCTAGGTGAAGTTTAAGACAAGTGTGTCGAAAGCTCACATTAATTGTATGGAGCTTTGTGAAGAAGCTTTACAAGTATATTAAATTTAAATATATTAACATATTAATTATTTCCTTATTTTTTGGTACTAAACATTTATAGGGCCGACTTACACAAATATTTTATAAGCTCTCATTGACTTTCCCATTGCAACAATGTAATTTATGTAATTTATGTAATTTATTTTCATCTATTCAACTTCCTTGTATTTGACTAAACATATTAAGGCGAGCTTTTATACAAATGTACAAATCCATAAGTGTTCTTGAATTTATAATGAGCTTTGTAATGGTGTAAAAAAAATTTTTTTTTTTTTTTTTGGTAAGTATTTAAATCCGTTAATTATAAAAGCAATTGGTATTTAGACACATTCAGGCGAGCCTTAATACAAATTTACAAATCCATAAGCTTCTTGAACTTTCAATGAGCTTTGTGATGTAAAAGATTTGTTTTTTATTTAAATCAGTTAATTATAAAAGATATTGCTATTTAGACACCTTTAGGCGAGCTTTCAAAAATATATGTTATCAAATCATAATACCTACTCTCTTAGTCTTAAGCATTTAGTATGTAGCTATATTATTCATCTTCTGTCATGGAACTCTTTATCTAATCAAAAACTTTTGAATAAGATTTTATGATTAACATCCAGCTGCAAGTAAAGTGTTTGCCTTTGCTGTTCGCATGAGTCAGGAGCTCTGTTTACAGTTAATCTAACGCAAATTTGTTTAGTTTCCACTTTAGCGATAATATCTCAGTTTTCTACAGCAATTAAAGTCTCAACTACGCTTTGGTAAGCAACCAGCCGAACGGGCCTATTTGCATGGCGAGTATCGTGTTCTGCTGCTCCTTCCTCGTCATCTCTATGGCCCGTCCTCTTGCCGCTCTCCTCTGCTGTTTTCTCTCCGCTCTCTTTCATTTGCATCGCCGCGGCGGCTGGCAACGAAAGCAAAAGCCTCAAATCAAAGTCCAAGTCCAAAGTCAAAGTCAAACCACTTTTGGCACTTTTCTCGCTCTTTCCTGCTGTCCCAGGCCTGGCTTGTGCAGATCGCTGCTCTTCTCTCTCTCTCTCTCTCTCTCTCTCTCTCTCTCTCTCTCTGTTTTGCCCTCTCTCTCTCTCTCTCTCTCTCTCTCTCTCTCTGTCTTGCCCTCTCTTTCGCTCTTCCTTTGGCCGCGGCTCGGCCAGAAACTCAACGCTTTGCGCGTTGGCGCTGCCTCGCCTGGCTGCACTTCATTACCGCTGCAGCCAACAGAGACTTTGGCCCCAAAAGCTTTAACTATAACCTACCTTACACGCCTCTCTCACTTGCTCTCTCTCTCCCCCGCTCTCTCCCCCACATTCATGCTCGTCTGTTAAGAACTTGGCGCTCTGACTGATTAACGTGATTTGCTGATGAGTTTTGGTGCTAGCTCAAACTTTTCCATCTCTCTCGCTCTTGCTCTCCCTCCACTTTGTTGTTGTTGTTGTTGTTCTGTTTACTCTTCAACGCTTCTTTGGCCTGTTGACTTGTTGTTTGCTGTTGGTTTTGTTGCCGTTGTTGCCGTTGTTGCTGTTGTTGCTGTTGTTGCTGCTGCTGCTGCTTTTAATAACTCTGGCAAGCGTAGCATGACGCACTGCGTCCCAGCTTCGGTTGTTCTTGAGTTTTAATTGAAACTTTGCCGTTCCTCACGCGTTCAGCCGAGGCGGCGGCACTGACTATAGATAGCGAGTGAGTGAGAGAGAGGGAGAGGGAGACGGTAAGAGAGACATAAACTTAAAGACACAAACACAAATATATATACATGTAGCTGCTGCTGCTGCTCTATGTGTGTGCGTGTGTGCATGTGTGTGTGTGGAGAGAGAGGGTTGACTTTCTAGGCTGCATACAAATGTTAATGCTTTTGATGTTAATGAAACGACACACATACATACATACTTGTGAGGTGAGCTGCTGGATAACCGAATAACGGCATCAAGTCAAAAAAAAAAAAAAAAGAAATTAAAAAAAATAATCATAAATAACTGAAAAGTTCAGCTCGTAACGGCAGTTGCCCAATGAGTGCCCGTGATTGACGAGCTTTGATTGATTGCCTGCAAGTGGACAAGAATTTGCACTCAATTTTGAGCAAGTTTTTCCCGTGGCACGTCTCCTGGTCAGCTGCAGTCGCCTGTCAATGACTGCACTCGGCTGTCAGTTGGCTAAAATGCAACTGCATTGGCATCTGGATGTACCCAAAAGAGCAATAGCCAGCGGCACGACTCAGAGATACCCTGTAATCATTTAATAAATAGTATGTAGAGAGAGCAGAGCCTAAAATGAATAATCTGTTACAAATCATTCAAATGAGTTGAGTATACCCTATTCGAATGCAGCTAGAGTAAATAAAATTCTTAACAAGTAAGAGCGTTGCAGTCGAGCATTACCAACTGCACAATACTCTTGCACGATCAATATTCAAGACTCAGACGGATGGCCACACGGACAGATGGACAGACGACAGGTCGGTCGGACGGAAGGATGGGCATTGCATAGAAGCAATATGCTCATTTCATTTGCATGAGCGGGCACAACTCCAAATGAACAGCAAATAGTTGAAGTGCAAGTCAAATAACTGAAGTAATCAAAGAAATCTAAATCTAAAATTCGCCGGCTTGCGCCATTGACATTGAAGTTTGGCCCGTGCTCAAGGTCAACAAATCGTCGCGACGTCGACGGCGGCAGAGACACAGGCAGCGGCAGTGGCAGTGGCAGCGGCAGGTGCCCAGCAAATTTAAATGAATTGCCCAGCGCTAATAGGAGACAGCGGCAGCAATAGCAGCAGCAACTATTAATTAAACAACATCCACATATATATATATGTATATATACATATATACATAGAGAGCCAGAGCCCCTACACTCTGTCGTATTCACACTGTCTATGTCTATTCAAATGCTCAAAGTCAAGTGCAAAGCAAAATCATGCGACATCGACTCGACTCATTAAAATGCTGAGTAAACGCGCCGAACTACGCGCCCCGAGCGGATCATTAAACTTAAAAAAAGAAACAAAAAATCGGATACATACATCTCTCCATCTCGCTTGCACTCGCTCGCTGTTGTCTGGTGCGCCGGCGCACCTGCGGCCAAGTTGAATAATGAATTTAGCTAAGATTGCAACTTAACTAAATTAATCATCAGCTGTGGCTATAGGCTACGCACTATATTGAAATCTGTATCATTTCGCATCGGCTCCTATGTAATTGTTTGGCGAACGAGCGAACATGTGTGCCGACCGTTAGGATGCCAGCGAACATGTTGCTGTAAACACCTGTTACTTTACAGCCCAAACATGTTGCATGCCGATGGGAGCAGACAGTGACATGCGCGCATGCGTGTTTCAATAATTTGTGCGTCGCACGGTGGAATGCCATGCCTAGAATTACAAAAATTACTGAACACATCCGGTATGTACTTGAGTAACCCATTTATTTGTGGGAATTAATTACCGTATGAATGCTCATCCAGTCGATTATTATCTAGTATAAAGGTATTGTTATGGCTACTGCATCAAATTACTGCAAATAATTGTACAGAAACAATGCGCATTAAATTCACACTAGATCAGATATCAATTATTATTAAAATGAATATTATTAATTATAGAATTGTAAACGCAAACGGGCAAATAAACACTTTTAAGCACAGCAATATTTTATCAATTACGAAGATAATCTTCATTTTTATATATATAATTAAAATCAATTAAAATTGTCAAACAACATGATTGTTCGATTCCGTTTCGTGTCTGTTCGCGCCACTGTGCAGTATCAGCCAGCAACATGTTGCGACAACAGCGCTGTTAAGCCCAGCCAGTTCGTTTAACAGCGCGTCGTCAACCTCACGAATGTCTGTTAGAGTGCGATGTTAGTCTTTTGCCGGCATTCAAAGCGAACGCGTGCGTTACATGTTCGTCGCCGTCGCTGTTAGCTGTATTTTGTGAAACGGTGCACAGTTTGCGTAAATATTTTCTTGTTAGCTTGGCGCGCGTGATAGATTCTAGGCGCTAACGGTGAACGCTATTGTTGTTTTATTCCGATTACCGAGTTGCCCAATTAAAAGCATCATTCAATTGTCTTAACATTCTTGGCGGTCCGCGTGGTCCGCAGGACAAATACCAACAACAACAACACATTTGTGTTAGTTTTTTTTCGTGTGTGTATTTTTTTTTTTTTTTTGTTTACTTGGTTTATTTTGGCGATCGAAACGCAGTGTTTTATATATGAAAATATAGCTTCAAGTGCATTTGTTGCTATTTGCGCTACACGTGAAGTGATACACACACACACGCACGCACATAGGTCGTACATGTATGCATGTGTGTATATAGCGTGTAAGAGGAAAACCTAAAGAAGCAGCAAAAACAAATTTTTGATGTACAAGCAAATAAGAAGAAATACCAAGTCGAAAGAAATTTAAAACCGGATTCAATACAACAACAACAGCAACAAGAAGAAGAACGACAACAACAACAGAAATAATAACAGCAGCAGGCACAGCTACAGCAGCCGCCGAAACAACAAAAACAAATTTAGTTTTCTTCTTATTCTGCTGTTGTTGCTGTGCGTAGCAGCGTTGCCGAAGTCGACGTCGGCGTCTATCCTCTCAGCAGCATCTGAACGCAGCTGCTCCGTTGGACTGTGTGGGTTTTGTTGCCGTTGTGTCGTCGGTGCTCCCGCTGCTGCTGTTAAAAGGCGACAGAGCAAGCGCAACAGGAGCAGCTACGTTGCGTCGCGCCGATCGCTGTGCAAGAATTAGAAGCAGCAGAGGCTGAGACACCATCAGAGTCGCGAGCAAAAGGTGAGTGCAGTCCACACACACATACACACGCACACTAGCATGTGTGCACACACGCTTGCAAGCATGTGCAAATGCTTGCTGTTGTTGTTCTGTTAGTTTATGTGGGCAGCAACAAAACGGTCACAGGCCGCAAGCGAACAGAGTGTGTGAGGCAGAGCAAGAGAGCAAGAGAGAACAGAATCAAGAAAAGGAGACGCCGATGGCAGCGTGCAAATGTTAATTCCCTTGAATGAAAAATTAAGCGGAAACAATTCTCAATTTAAGAACGAAGTCTTCTTGTAATATCCGAGGTTTACAAACATACATACGAACAAGTGAATAAGTAAAAGTGATTGATAAGCGATCAATTGATATAAAGTGTAAATAAATAAGGCAATTCTTGCATTTTTGCTGATCTTCGTTCGATTGAGAGGGGGAGAAAAGAAGAAGAAATATAGCGCTCGCTACATTTTATGCTTCTTCTTAAGCATTATTCACTAAGTAAGAAACGGGGTATATTGGCTTCTGACGTGCTTATCAAATTGCAAAGACTTTGGCCCTAAATTAACGATCTAGATGGAGTTAAAGGCTAGCTTTTGATTAATTTTTGGCCATTTTTAGCTTAAAAGCGCATTTCTGCCAGCCGATTGCTGCTTGCGGCGAGCTGAAAGGGTGCAGAAATCTAAAGCCTAAAAAGTGCCCAGAGCAAAGCGCAGCTAAAGACGGACGAGCATATTCATTCATAAGTGTAAATCAATGCAAATATCGGTCAACATATGCACATATGTATGTACATATGTATGTATATTCATATTGCCAGGTGTCTGACATACTGCGCTGGCGCCATTAAAATTGCTGACATAACGAGCTAAAAAGCTAAAAAGCTAAAAAAGCCAACCCATCTAAGTACTCTATATATGTATCTATATATGTTTGTGTATGTATATGCACATATACATATATATTTATGTAAATATGTAAATATAGAAATCTACGTGTGATTTGTTGGCATTGCACTCTTTACACACTTTTGTATGTTTGTTTATTTTGTTTTTGTTTTTTGTCTCTGGTTTCTTCTTTGCTTTCAATTCATATATAAATATTTATATATGTATGTATATATATAGTATATAATTATATACATATGTATTACACTTTTTGCCCTTTTGTTGGCAACGTTGAGTTGAGTTTCGGAAAGGGTCAACCTAATATGGAGTAATCGAATTACAGCATTTAACTGCAAATGCGAGTAGATTCACATTTGCATGCGAAGCTCTCTGAGCTAATTGACTGATTCAGTCATCGGTCATGGAGCTAAGTGAATTAGAAGGAGCTACAGCGGAATGTAAGGCTGAGCAGTGCTGGTAAACTCCTTCAGCAGATCCCCAATCAATCAGTTATACATTGATACAGAACATAGCATAGCTTGTAATACATACATACATGTGTGTACACATACATATGTATAAGAGTTTCTTGCTGGCATCGCAGTCTAAAAGAGCCGCTAATTGAATTAGCACTCAGCGTATGGCGAGCGAGGGCTGTGCGGGGCCCGAACGGCGGAACATTCAACGATAAATTGGATTAATGCAGATATAAAGAGAGCAGCAGTAAAGAGGGGACAGACGCAGATGAAGAAGAAGAGCAGCAGCTATGAAAAAAAAAGAAACGTTGTAATAGCATTTTGTTAGCGTTTTAATGAAACAAATTTCTAACATTCGCTCACACAAATGCAAATGCCAATAAATTCCAATATATACATACGAGCAAAGATTGTAGATACAGTGAAATCTACAAGAGAGAGAGAGAGAGAGAGAGAGAGAGAGAGAGAGAGAGAGAGAGAGAGAGAGAGAGAGAGAGGAAGGGGTGGAGAGACAAACTGAAGAGACACTAGACAAGGTACTGAACGAGTAAAAGTTGCAACTTTTCAATTGTTTTTATAGCTTCATCTTGACCGAACATTGAACATTAAAAATAATTTGTTGAAAAATATAAACATTTGAGTTTGACTGGGCCCGAAATGATATCAAATTATTTTATAGTATATTAACAAATATGCAAAAATATATAACAGATTTTGATTATTACATAAGCAATATAATTTCTACTAAAAACCATAATAATGAAAGCAAGTCTCTTTTAGTCCAACAATATATTTCTATATACCCAAAGGCGAAGAGCTCAGCTTTTTGTGCTTTTATATATGAAATTGTCTATTGTTAATGTCCTTTTCATAGAAATTCATACTTTTAATCGCCTCAAGGATACAAGCAGAGACTTTTTACACAACAAAAGAATTAGCAAGACGTACGAGAATTACAAATTGCCTGCTTAAAGTTGATGTTTCGCCTGGAGAGATGCATGTTGGCCGCGTTGCATCCACACATACTCAATGCTAATTGGAAATGCATATAGTTCTAATTCAGCTATTCTTTCTAGTTCTCTCTTTGTCTCTTTCCCTCTGCGCTTGCTAGGACCAGGTTAAATGGACAATTTCATAATCAAGTTATAAATAATTGACGTCTTTTGTTTTATTTTTCTTTTCGCTTCTTAATTTTTTCTGCTGTTTTCTGTGTTATATTTTATTTATGTGTGTTTGATCCTTTTCATTTACGTGTTTCGCTATCATATATTGTGGCTTTGTAGGTCTGTTAGACCATTTTAGCTTCACTTACCTTTTATTAAAGTCAACAATTTTGACCTTCCGAAAATTTGTTTCTCCATGAAATATTTTCATACCGACTTAATTGGTAAGAGAATATTATTAATTAATTCTTCATAAATAAAGCTTTTTTCTAGGCTTTTAGACATTCAAATATCAATTGATATTCATTAATTTATTAATATCAACAAATATAATAATATAACTATAATATAATAATATCAATTGAGTTATTAACTTATTGAATGCATAATATATATATTATATATTTTATATCTTTATTATTATAAATGATAAAAAAATACATATATATTTGCCTTATTATTAATAATTATAATTTTTGCAATCTGATTTTTTAATTCTAAATTTTAAAAAAGTTGTTTATTATAATGGTAAACTTAAAAAAAAGTATTTGAATCTCATTTATCTTAACTATAAATTATAATATACATTTTTTCTTAATTATTTAAAATATTCATTTTGAAAATATTAGACCTTAATTAGTAAAACAAAATGCTTGCATAATTATTTGAATTATAAATTTATATAAATATTTTGTATAAATTTCTATCTAAGGCAAATTTGCGATTATAAATTTTGAAAAATATTTAATCTTCCTTATTAAAAGTATAGATATTTTATCTAAATTTGTATCTATATTATAAGGCAAATTTGACATTATAAATTTTGAAAAATATTTAATCTTCCTTATTAAAAGTATAAATATTTTGTATAAATTATAAATTTGTATCTATATTATATCTATATTGCAAGGCAAATAAGTAAACATATAGGCAAATCTATCATAATTCGATCAAATTTTTTGCCTTAGCCAAGATCTTATGCAATTCGCTCATCAATTGTTTCACTTTCAACACTTTTAGGTTGAATTGCGAAAAGAAAGTGAAAATCGTGCATATGCACAAAAAATTAATGAATATATAATATTTGTATATATAAATATAGAGATGTATATATCTATGTCTATGGCTGTGTCTATGTCTATTTATATTTATAAAACTGAAAGCCAAACCCAAGCCGCATAATCAGCATCAAATTTAAATCTGACTCGAACGAACACACGGCACGAACATGGAACATCAGCCGCATTGTGCGTCCAGCACTCCCTCGTGTAAACTAATTAAATTGAAGACCTGGCAAATATCATTGATGTATTTTAAAAGATTGATTAATGTGTTTATGGCTAGCGAGCTGAGGCTCTTGGATATCTCCATTTCGGTACGATAGCAGCACATGCCTATAATGAGTGGGGTCGACTCATTCGATACATTCGATACATTCATTCACGTGGCTCTGACTCGGGCCGCTTTTATGATTTATTGTCAATTTGCGGGCCAATGCATTGTATTCTCTCTCTCTGGCTCTCTCTCTCTCTCTCTCTGGCTCTCTCCCTCTCTGTCTGTCTCCCTCTCTCTCTTTCTTTTGGATTATGTTTCATGATGTCTTTCATCATTTCGCAAATGACACTTCTGTGTTTGTTTTGTGAAACTGCAGTTTGGCAATCCGGAAATAATGAGCCACAAAACAATTACGTCGCCCAATCGACTGGCCAATATATAGGTATATATCTGTGTATATATGTCTGAATATTATTTGTTGTTTGAACCTACGATAGTTGAAGTTGATATTTTTTTTTTTTTTTTTTTTTTTTTTTTTTTAATTTATTGTGTGTTTACGTTTGCCTTAGAAATATTTTTATTTCATTTGTTCGCGCCGTGGCATTTGGAATCAATTTTATTGCATGAGCTGATAACATCTGCTCCAAGACCAATTGGCGTTAGGCATACATATATATCATTGATATATATATATATATATATATATACATTTCTTTTAATGATCATATGATTTATGAATGCAAGCACATTATAGGTATTTAAAACTATTATTTATAATTACATATAAGTAGTTTCAACGAGTTGTTCAACTTGTTAGTAAAAGTACTTCAAAAATATAATTAAATGCATTTTTTGTCATTGACTCTTAAAGATTACTAAATGTTAAGTTTCTGGCTTTCTATTTCTTCTTTCTTAAATGTTAAACTAGAAAGATAATCAATTTGATGGATTTTGTTTTTCTTTTCGCTACAATCATTTCAGTTTTTCTCTTTCGACTGTGGTGAACTTTTTGGCACCTCCAAATTCGTAGAGTTATCTTTAGATCTTTTAAAGATCAGCTATGCTCAACACTTCATGCCTAATCGTGTGAGCCTAACACGCTCATTTCTAATTCCCAGACCCCCAATGCAACAAAACAAAGAATATATAAAAGCTGAACAAAAAATCTTGGCAACCGCAAAACCCAAATTACGAGCAAAAGCCAAAAAAAAAAAAAAAAAAAAAAAAAAACAAAAACAAAAAAATGAAAGAAAAATAAAACATTTTCTTTAGCTGATTTCTTGTAAAATGTGCCTATTATCATTTTTGGTTGTTTCATTTTCTTAGCGCTTTTTCAATTGTCTGCCATTGCATGGTTTTATTTTATTTTTTTTTTTTTGGTTTTTATTTTTTTCAGCGCCTTTGGTTTGGTTTGGCTCTGCATTATTTTATATTTAGCTGGCTGCTTCTTGGGTCGCTGGGTTTTTGCCCGCTTCTTTCTTGCGAGCAGCGCACGAAACGCATTTGCCGCAAGAAATCACAAACAGCATTCAGAGAAGGCAAAATGAATGCATGGCGTTTCGTGTGGCACGATCTGAGATGTGGAAGTGGAATGTGAAGCTGCGAGGCGCGTTTTATATATAGCATTGCAATTCGGTGTCGGCCAATTGTGGCATTCGAAGAGCCAAGCATCGAGACAACGACATCGATATGCAGTTAAGTAGGTTACAGTTATCGATAACAAGCAAATGTCTGCACTTAACGATCTATTTAAAAGTGATTCACTGTTGAATTGGATTGCTGCGTATCAAATATCGTAAATCTAGTTCATAGTGCACATCTTATCGATAGTTATCGAATGCTAGGCAGCTCAGCCACAGATACATGACTTATCCAAAAGGGATGTATACAACATTTTGGTTGACTAAACCAGTCTGCTGATTAGTCCGTGAATCTCATGTCGATAAATTATCGAAACAAGTTTCGACTACGCCGTATTGTTACTCGGGCAGACTGGGCAAACTTTTTGCTCTTCATATATCTTTTTTCATTTTTCGCAGCTGTCGCCAACTCTTTTTTGATGCGATTTGAAGTTTTTTGCCGCCAACAACCCCGCTTAGTTTTTGCCAAACAGATGGGCAACATGTGTGGGGAACACGAAGGAGTCGACATACGTGACAAGTGAGAGCGACAGGGGCGTGTGTATGTTGCCTCCTTCTTGTGGCAGCAGTCCGAGTTGCGAATTGCAGCGCGCTGGGAGGGCTGCAAATGCGACGCGTTATACCCCTTACTTGAGGCTGAGATTTGGACTAACTTGAAGCGATGTGAGAGTGGTTAAGCGAAAGCTAGAGATGTGAAGCTATTTTGATGAATCTTAAGGTACTATTGCTGCTATTCAGTGGGATATTCATCCTATATCCTATATCTGGGTGCATAGACGGACGAGCTTGGGCAAATGGATGAAAAGGGGAAATGCCTGAGGGAAATTTATACTTTATATAGAGGATATTTTTTTGTATGATTGTTATAGGTATTCGGACAAGAAGGGGTAGTTAGCTTCATATGCTATGAAACTGAAATATGAGAATGCTGAGAAAGGAGTTATGCATGTGAAATTAATGAAAGGATTGAGAGATAAAGGAAGGTGACACAGAGAGAGAGAGAGAGAGAGAGAGAGAGAGAGAGAGAGGAGGCGTGAGACAGGGCAGAGAAAAAGAGGTAGGCAGAGAAAGAGAGTGAGACAGACAGAGAGACACAGAAAGAAATGTATAAAGAGCGAAAACGAAAGAGTGAAAGATGTAGAGAGAGATAGAGAGAGAGAGAGAGAGAGAGATAGAGAGAGAGAAAGAAGGAAAGAGAGAGAGAGAGAGAGAGAGAGACAGGGACAGAGAGAGAAAGAGAGAGGGAGACAGAGAGATAATAAGAGAGAGAGAGAGAGACCTATTAACGCAGAGGGAGTGAGAGAGAGACAGAGAGAGAAAGAGAACGAGGGAGAGTGCTATTAAGGCAGAAAGACTGAGAGAGAGATTCAGATGACAATAAAGACGGAAAGCAGGAATGGGAGCGGGAGAATGATAGACAGAGGCAACGCAAGAAGCGAATGATTAACGTATTGTGCACTCTCTATGGATTACTCTATTATCTCTCAGTATACGCATCTTAAGCTGCTTTTACAGGGTATTCGGCTGTCGGTTAGCTTCTTCTATTTGTGTAATTAAAATAATAATAATAATAATGCGATGCCGTCTGAGATGGGGACGTCTGCACGTGTGCGTCTCGAGTGGACGCACCAGCCGAAGTGTGTGCGGTGGAGCTGGCGGTGGGGCTGGGCAGAGGTGTGAACAATTTGGTGGCACATGTGTGTGCGCATTGTAGTTGTTGTTGTTGCTATTGTTGCTGCTGCTATTGTTGTTTGTTTGTTGTTGATGGGATTGTTTTTTCGCTTTGTTTGCTCGTGCATTTGACTTTAGTCGCTGTGCTTTGGCGTTTGTTCTACTTGTTTTCTTGCTGCCATTTGAAGTGCACACGGCATGGCACTAGTATGTATGTGTGAGTGTGTGTGTGATTGTGAGAGTTGATGGTTTTTTTCATTTTGGAGGCAGTTCCACAGCTAAATTTATTGTAAATGCATTCCAAGAACTGTCCAGCAAAACCAGAAAAAACTCGATCTTCAAGCGGAACAAACAGAGCTGCAAGACGAAGCTAATGGAACTTTGATTTCTATTGATATTTTAGGCTTGGGCTAATCATGAGCTAATCCTTTCTGAATTAGGCCATTGGAAATTGTAAATGGAATATAAAACCAGGGCTTTTTATTTATAAATAGCCGATGTTTGATATAATATAAAAGATGATCTTTCTTTAGTTTGTTAACTGTATATGATGTTGAGCAAGAATTTATATTATTTATGGACTGAATTTATAATGGAGTCTTTACTGTATCGATTTCGTATCGTTTTCTCCATTTAAAGTCTACTTCTAAATTATACAGAATCTTTTCTATTCATATATTAATTCGTCGGCATATATCATGTGATAATTTCACAGATACAATGTGTGTGTTTAGGCATTCAAGCCATTCATTTATAGGCCATATAATCTCTTCTTACTATTGCTCCAAAGCCAGACAAAAACTATTCACAATGGTAGTCCCTAAATCCTAAGCCAGACGGAGCCACGCAAAGCTGTCAATTCTGTATTGATGGGTCTTGGCGTCTGCGAAAAGTGAATTTGCATGATTGAAAGGCCACAGATCCAAGTGGAGTCCCAGCCCAAGAAATCAAGCAAAGAAAACAAAACCAAAAAAGAAAGAGACGAACACAAAAATTGCAAAGACAACCGGTTTTTTTTTTTTAATATTGTTGTTGTTGTTGATGTTGGCGATGTTGTATGCCTTTAACAAATTCCTGCAGCAGCTGAACTGAAACTCTCAAAAAGAAAAGAGTAGAAAAAAAGCGTAAAGAAAATACTAAATTTGTGACTCTGCGGCAGCCAAGCAGCAAAGATACAACGTGCAACAACCACAAAGCAGCAACAACAACAAAGACGACGCATGTTTTGGCCGAAAGACAAACGCAACGGCGACGGCGACGGCAACGGCAACAACATCATTATCATCATGTTAAGTTGAACGAGTTATGTGCGCAGCCTGGGGCATGCCTCATCCTCATCATCGCCATCAAGCAGCGTCAGGCTGCGTGTGTGTGTGTGTGTGTGTGTGTGATGGTAATGAGGAGCACTCTTGAATTAATTCTCTGATTCGCTGTTGTTATTGCTGTTGTACAGCTCCCGGGCCATGTTGCATGTCCCACACACACACAGAAGAGTGAGAGGCTGGCTGGGGGAGGGTAGGCTTGTAAAAAGGGAACTGCAGCTGCAAAACTCTTGGCAATGTTGGCAAATCTCGATTCACAGCCAGAATTCAGTCAGTTGCATCGATAATCGGTTGAAAATCGAACAGCAAACAAAAAGATTTCTCCTTAGAAATGTGGAGGAATAAGAAGTAAAATAACAAACTAGAGCCTAGACTAAGCCATGCTCTATGCTCATCGGAGAGTAGCTAAATTCCTGAAGTTCCACTGTCAATTAAGATATTTTGTCTATAATATTTGAGGTCGTTTTATATATATATATATACATTATCCGAATCTAGGCTCAGCTCAAAGAAAAAATATCGCGAAATCGAACACAAGAAAAAATACAAGATTTCTCCTTTGAAATATTGAGCCAACAATTTAGATAACTAAGCTATACTCTATACTGATTAGAGTATTATATGACTTCTATTTTGATATGTAATTATATAAGATATATTTTATATTATAGAAAGTTTCAGTTCAAATGTATGTAATATTAAATTTAATAGTTTTTCTCGAGTTTCCTCTCTAACTGTGTGGGCAGAAGTGTATAAGGCAACCCCACAAGAGCGCACACAGTCTCTCGCTCGCTATTTCTTTTCCTTTCTCTCTCTCTCTTTCTCTCTCGTTCTCTATCTCTCTCTCTGCCTCTGCCCCTTTCTCCACTGGCTGCAGAACTCAGAGCCGGTCTCAGACGCGTTCGCATTCCCACTGCCAAACCCATTTCCATTTTCATGCCCATTTCCCGTCTTGTCTGCGGTTCGAGTTGCCTGCGCATGAGTAGCCGACTGAGCTGCATGTATACATCTCTATGTATATAAATATATGTATGTATGTATGTATGTGTGTGTGTGTGTGTGTGTATCTAGAACAGGCACCAGATGAGTTGCTATGACAATTGTTGTTGTTGTTGTTGTTGCTGCTGCTGCGGTTGGCAGGAGAACTTGGAGTCGGCGCTGTGGCTATTTCTTTTCCTGTTTTGTTCCTGTTTGCTGGATGCTGTCGGTTCAGTGTGTGTGTGTGCGCGTGTGTCTGTGTGTGGTGCATAGGTTTTGCGGTTGCATGCCAGCATTATGAGAAATGAAAGCAGTGAGAGAGAGAGAGAGAGAGAGAGAGAGAGAGAGAGAGAGAGAGAGAGAGAAAGATAGGTTTTTGGCACATTTTACTGCCAGGCAGAAAGAAAGAATACAGAGAGAGAGAGAGAGAGAGAGAGGCAACATGACCTATGACCATAGCTGCTCAATGGTTTTTCCAGCTTATGCTAAAGAAAAAGAAGTGTTAGACATGACTTAATAGCCTGGCCTGAGCCAGGCTGCCATAAAAAGAAATCGTGGCTTAATCAACGAAGTTAGATTAAGTTTTTTAAGAGAGAAGGAAGAAATCAATGTTGGTAGTAAAATAAACTAGAATTTATCTGAAGTGTCTAAAATGTATACGCATCAAATTTGAGTTGTTTTTTTTAATGAAGTTGCATTACTTCTACAGTTTGTTTTTAAGATCTTTTAATATTTGAGACTACAAGTTTTTTGAATGCTGCACATGTCTATCTCATTATTCAGCAATTTATAATAATTAATTGAAAGCAATCAAATTATGCAACAATTTGCAAACTTGTGGATATCGAGACTATTTCTTAGCTGCATAATTAGATTCAAATTTGGATAGATCTTAAGAATATTTTGAATCTCATTATTCAGCAATTTAGAAACCTTGAGACACAGACATAAATATTGCAAAATTGTCAAAGATATTTCCTGTATCTTCAGCTCCATCTCCCTTCATGCTTATCTTCCAAAGTATTTCAATAAAATTCCAGAGCAACAGTTGCTCTTCTGTTCTGTTCTGTTCTGTTTTTGATCGTGGGTGCTTTAAATGGTTTTTATAGACCTTTTAAAGCTGTTGCCGTCGATCCATCTAGCCGAAGCACTCAGGCCGCTCGCTTAGCGCCCAAACCTTAAACAACAACAAAAAGCAGAAGAAGCAAAAAACAGCTAAGCAAAATGCAAAAAAAAAGAAAATGAAAAAAGCCATTGGAAGGCAAATTGCCAAAAAGCTTTTTGCGACACGCTTTTGTTGCTGCTGCTGTTGCTGCTGCTCCAGCATCAGTCGCTTCAAGTGCAGCAGCAGCACCAGCAGCAGCAGCAGCAGCAGCCGCCTCCTGCCTGTCAATGCGACACGTTTGCCCGGCCCCGCCCACTTATGTGCGGGCTGCAGCCCACCCAGTTTTATGCAAATCTACGTGAAAATATTCAAAATATTTCTTCTTTTTTTCGCTTCTTTTTGTTGTTGTTGTTTTTGTGTTTTTTTTTTTTTTTTTTTTTTTTTTGTTCGCTTTGCGCCTCACTTCGTTGTTGCTTTCAATTTCATGGCACTCTTTGTGGGGGCGCACAGTTTCGTTGCTGCCGAGACAACAGCTTCCAGCGCTGCAGTCGCTCTACGCCCAGCGCCCCCCATCGCTCCCATCGTTCCCATCGCGGCTCTCGATGCTGTTGCTGCGGCAATTCATCGCTGGCGACATTTTTCGATTATTGCGCATACTTTCGCCTCGTCACTTATTTCGTGTTTGGTTTTGGGCTCAAAATTTGTCAACGCCTGAAAAATGCAGCGACAAGAAGAGGAGCGGTCGTCGCACACCTCTGCCGATGCCGACGCCGCCCTCATCAGTGCCACGCCCGCGCCAACATCTTTTGCACGCGAATGAAAAAGAAGCAACTGAAGCAGCAGCGCCAGAAGAAGAAGCAGCAGCAGCAGCAGTAGCAGCAGCAGATTATATTGACAGCGTCGACGTCATCAGCTTCGTGGTTGCTGGCTGGCTTTTGTTTATGCTGCGCCGCTTGCCCCGCAAGAGATGGGGCATGCCATCTGCTGGGTGGGCTGCAGTGGGGGGCGTCGTGTGTCACTGGAGCTGCGACTCAGTCTGGGCGGCCTTTTGTGCAATGAAGCAAAACGGTTGACGCTTTTTGTTCGCTTCTTTTTGCGCGCTGTTTCGTTTGTTTCTTCTCTGAAATTCATTCCTGAAGCGAGCACCCCCCACACACACCACACTCTCAGCCCTCCCCTGGCCCAACCCCACTTGAACTGCCTGCTCCACAGGCAGCCATTCGGCCCGCAGTTCAATGCAACACTGCACCCATGCAGGCCATTCTGTTGCTGACAGCGCCTTTATAAAGTTTCAGGCAGTTGCCTTATTTACTCGGCCCGCTCGCAGCTTTTGTGCCAATGACAATTTCATAGCCATCGATTTATAGCTGTAAAATGCAATGAGTCTCATATACTGCTCTGAGTACTTCCTTTCAGTCAAATTTGAGTGAAATCTGTAGCTGTGTGCGTCGAGTGTGCGAGAAAAGCGAGATTCTTCAACGTTTTGATTTGAGTTGCGATCGTGCGCTCGTGTCATCACTTCAAACTTTTAGAAAATGAAAAAAATTAAAAAAATAGACGAAATCATCTTGTTTCTCGATCTGTTAGCTGATACCACGATCATGCCGCAATCACAAAAGGCATCGGAAATTTGAAGAAATCATCGACGATGGGGGAAAAGTTAAGCGATCTGTGAAAATCCCATAAGCTTACAGCCGGTTGAAACACAGCTAACTGGGTGATGCTTATATATTTTGCCTCAGATCTATGTTGATCACTGTAGATCAGTGACCTATAACTGTGGCCGAATTGTATTCAATTATTTTGTATAAATATTTTGTAGAGTCAAGCACTGATATCAAGGTCTTTGGATAACATTTAAGGTCCATGAGTGGCAGCTGGATTACTTCAAAATTGTTCGCAGCTGAGATCAGTGATCATGATTAGATCTGCGAAGATCTGAGAAAGAGAAATGTTAAAGAGGTCATCTAGTTATTCGAGCTGATATTTGAAGAGGTCAACGGCATCACCAAGAAAAGCTGAAAGATCAGTTAAAATCCGATAATTTTAAAGTAGGTTGAAGATGAGACAAATAATACTCATTTGTTTAGTTATTTGCCTGTTGGATCAGTGACCCAAAAGTGTGGCTGGATTATAATTGAATTGTCAATACAACTTTAAATACAAGTCTAAAAATATGTTTTTTGGAGCTAAGCTATAGTTTCAAGGTCTTTGGATAACAATTTAAGTCGATAAGTGAGAGCTAAACTACTACAAAGCCGTTTGCAGCTGAGATCATGGCTTACATTCAATATATATGCTGATCAGTTAGATCAGTGAAGATCACATGTAATCGTTGCTTGAGGCAACAATATAAACTTAACAACGATGAGCCAGGCTGTTGCCACAGCGCTGCATTGCAGCTGCATGCTTCAAGTGTCGATCACTGGTCGATCCGATCCGAACAGCTTTGGTTGGATTCATGCATCAAGAGGAGCAGCAGCAGTGATCGCCGAAGTAGCGCGATCATTGAAATCGCCATCCGTCAGCATGTAGCATCAGCATCTATTAAGTCTTAACACTTGAGATCCAAGTAATATGCATATACAGCTATATATATATTTCAGATACATATCACGTAGGCATTGACCTCAAACTGAAATATTTCATAGAAGGCAGGCCAATTGCTCAATTACGAGCGATGAATGTGGTCCGCACGATGCACGAGCCACCCAATTGGTGGATGAGTTGTTAGTTGCTTATGATTTTTGGCTTATTTGTTGTATTTTGTTGGCTTCAATATTCGCTTTTGTTTTATTTGAAGGGCTTAATTAACGCACGGCCCAAGGCCTGCCTGGCCAAATATCATATATGTGTGTGCTCTGACCCGTGCGATAGGCCAGAAAAGTATCTGTAGCAGCGATTAAGCCACAAACTGAATACGCAGGGCCAGCAGATGCCCAAG
This sequence comes from Drosophila mayaguana, assembly GCA_037075325.1. Lineage (NCBI taxonomy): Eukaryota > Metazoa > Arthropoda > Insecta > Diptera > Drosophilidae > Drosophila > Drosophila mayaguana. Next base: position 3,283,529 of record JBAMCG010000120.1, on the reverse strand, counting down.
ACATGTATATATCCATAGATCTATACGTATATATATATATACTTGTATATGTTGAGCATTGCACAAGCGGCAGCTACATTAACGTAATAATCGCGATGATGATGAATAACAACAGCAACAATCACAATAACTTTATCATCAGTATCTTGTGCATCATCATCAACAGCAGCAACAGCAACAGCAACAGCAACAGCAACAGCAGCAGCAACAACAGCAACCACAACAACAACATCATCTCTAACTAGTTCATTTTCTTCGACCACATTTCGCAGTCATAAAAGAAACTTTTACTTTTTCGTTGCAAATAATGCAAAATAATTGGAGGAGCAAACAATGCAGAGAGCTCTTGTCTACGTTGCTGTTGTTGTTGTTGTTAACTGTTGTGTTGGCATTGTTGTTGCTGTTGTAGGCACGACCCAAAACGTTTAATTTGTGGCCAAAAACAACAACAACAACAACAATAGCAATAACGGCAGCAGCGAAGCAACTCCAATTGCCAATTCGATTTCTGCAATGTAAAATTGTAAACAAACCAACCGCAACGAGCAGTCAATGCAAAACATCTTTACCGACTCCGACTCCTACTCCTAATCATGGTTGCCTCTTCTGGCAGAGCGCTGCACAATCCTCGCTCAACTCATTAGCCAGAGCAGCAGAGGCAACAGCGCCGCAGAGCCCGTTGCTTAGACAACGAAGACGCTGAGGCCGTGCGGCTCATTGGGGCACTCCTCTATGGCTTGGCTCCGCCGCACGTTTTGGGCCGCGTTGCAACTTAGCGCTCCTGCCGGCGAAATGTCAAAGTGACAAGCTTTTTATTTGCACAGCATGGCTGCATGGTGGAAAGGGGGAAAGGCGGAAAGGGGGCACTGCAGGGGTAGGGGCGGTCGATAGAGGTGAGCCGCATAAATGGCAGGGCTCGCCGCCAAGGCAGCAAGGCAAGACAGAAACTGCGACGGGCGCTGCGGTCACTACGTTATTTACAAAGGCAGAGGCAGAGGCAGCAACCTTGCCAGTTCAGGAAACTATTCGCATACAATTATCGATGTGTGGGAAAAGACTGTGAATCGATAAACAAGACAATTTGAGGAAATATACTAATAACTATGTTTAGCTGCTCAGTTTTGCATAAACGTTAATATCAAAATGTGGAAAAAATATAATGCATTGCACTTTCAAGTTCGATTAACGATAGCCTTCACTGTTGGAGCAGCTCGCAACAATCGATTATTATCTATCTAGTACAAATATATTAAAAATCAAGAAAGTGCAAAATATTCTTAAATAAAAATAAAAACTAAACAAGCCTTCGATAAATTATCGATAGTAGTGCGCCACTGTCTGAAACGATCAATGACAATTGAAAAGCTTTGATATATGCTCTAATTTGTTGACTTTCAGCGATCAATTTGTAAAATGCCGAATTGCTAAGCAACTATCGAAATAATAGCTATTGTTATCGATAACTTTCATAACGAAAGATGGCAGCCGATAAGCAGAGCAAATTTGAAACCGTTTTCATAAAATGTGCTCCACTTTAAGCCACAATCTGATCCAATGCTCCCGTTATGCTATTCCGCTTTGCTTGATGCTTGACCATCGCCCACTGCTTGAGGCGCAGCAGCAGCAGCAGCCGAAATATTTTTACTGCACAACAGCTAAGCGGCTTATCAGCAGCAGCAGCAGTGGTAGCAGCAGCAGCAGCAGCAGCAGCAGCAGCAGCAGCAGCAGCAGCAGCAGCAGTGGGAGCAACTGCAGCCAAAAGGCAAACAGAGCGAACGAGTCAAATTGGGGCGCTGCGGGGGGGAGGGACGCAGTGCCCACTGGGCAGCAAAAGAATAAAGCAAACGGCGCACAGCGAAAGGGGACGGCCAACATGCTTTTAACATTAATTTAACGTTTTGTATATGCCGCCAACAGCAACGAGAGCAAAGCGACCAGTGACAGCACTTTTTTCTTCCAGTTTTCCTCTCTCTGTCAGTCTCTCTCTTTCACACGCTCTCTCTGTCACTCTCACGTTGTCTTCAGTGGCTGCAGCTGTATTTGGTATCTGTGTCTGCGCTGCGTGTAGCTACAAGATGTTTGTTTGCCCTGCTTATGAATAATTTGCATCGGACGTTTGTCAACGGCCACACAAAACACGGAGAAGCTGAGCTGTCGACTTGAAAGCCAAAGGCGAGGCCCATTTCCCCATTTCTAAGCCAAATACCCATCAAATGTTGTCCATCAAATGGGTATAATGTAATGTTGGGAAATTCGAAACAAATGTTATTAGTGGAATTTACAAATTTTTTAGGGAATTTATTGTTAATGCAGGTCTTAATTTAAGTAGTTGCTCTAGGGCCGGGTAAGAGGGTAAATAAGAGACGGCAGCTCTGTGTGTCATTCGGCTTGTAGTAGGCGTCGGAACTTGTATTCTTTAAGTTATATTCTTGATCATTTGAAAGATGATAGATGATGAAAGATATAAGCCGAAAGCCATAGAGAGCCATTGGCATAAGAGACTATAAATAATATAATCATAAATAAATAATATGTATTTAGCATTTACTTTCATTTAATAGACTTGCATGCCGAGTATTTTCAGGTCGATCAGTCTCAACTGCTCCATTTGACGTGTTCCATTTGCCATTCTCTTAGGCAGCGCCTCGGGTGTTTGGCTTCAATTTTATTCAGCTGCGGCTGCGTTCTGCGGCTAAGAATTTTACCATTTTGCAGTCAGTGTTGCTGCTGCCCCTGCTGTTGTTGTTGGTGTTGTTGTTGTTGTATATGGGATTTTGGTTTTGATAAATCGCTTTGAAATTTATTTTCGCCCCCTCATCAGCTAGCTGGGTGAGCGAGAGAGCGCAGTCCAGTTACCCAGTGCCGGGCGGGCCATTTGTCTAGCTAACAGCTTAGCGCCTGCCACGCCCACAGCCGAACAAATGCTGTAGCGATGTCAACCGGTTCAGAATCAGGTTGAATAAGTGTCCGGAATAGCCCACGCTGCGAGTGAACTGAACAGAACTCTGCTCGGTCGAAGCTTGTTTACAGTTATTTCTATCTGCAGCGCCCGATAAGGACAGCTGTGCGCGCATCGCCTCTACTTTGGCCTATAATTGTCCACACAGACATCAATTGACTGGCTCATAAATAGGGCATTTGTCTTCCCTAACAGTTACATCATGATTTAAAAAGACAGCCGAAGGAGCGGCTCTGTCTAACCTATCCTATTGGCATATCAACTAAATCGCCTACGCATGCTGCCTGACAACAGTAGATACAATATCTCAAGGATATTCTGCTTAGAGCCCGTGGCGAAAAGAAATCAGTATCCACGCCGAAAAAAAAAAAAAAACAACAACAGCAAAGTTAAATATGTGCTAGAGTAAGGGATTTCAAATGCCCTAATATATATTTATAGGGTGTCTATGTATTTGGTATAATATATGTGTAAAAGCGAACCCTGTTATACGGTATATATATTTAATATATATATGTATGTGTATATAATATTATATTTATGAGATCAAAATATTTTAATGCGTCTTTGTTTTACTATGTTCTGCTGTTATATATTATAGGGTATATATATGATAATAATATATATATATATATATAGCGAATAGTTTCTGTGCTCTAACAAATATTCTATATACAACTTTTATTAATTACATTTTTTTATATTTATAAGAACTATATTAGATATATTTATGTGATATATAGACATGCTGTTAGGAAATCCTTTGCTCAGCTTCTTCGTGCTGAACTTTCAATAATCTATAGTTATTCGTTTCCGAAATATGCCAAGTATTTAATAAACTGAAATGGAAGTGTATCAGAAAAGAAATGTGAGCAGAGGCAAAAGGCTCAAGACAATTTATAACAATTCCTTTTCATTTACATGAGCATAGACATCGACATCGACTTGGACATCGTCTTGGACATGCTCGACGACGCCCTCAAGAAAATTTGCACTATTGAATACTTTGTAAGCGATTTTGGCAATAACAAATGCGCTGTCGGTCACTAGAGGGCCGATAACAAATTGGTTAGCTACTTATGTATTACACACACACACACGCACACACACGTGCATAACATATATTACACATTTTACTATTATTATTTATTTATTTATTTTTGTTGTATTATTAATATGGAAAATGTAAATGAATAATACTTGAAAATCGAACGCAGCTGCCGTCCCCACGGCACCCCAAGGCCGGCTATTGCCCATTGCCCATTGTGTGAGCCTCATTCGGTCTCCGATGAACCAAAAAAATAACAAATATATATGTATATATATGAGTGTGTATGCGTGTGTGTGTGTTTGTATAAAAAAGGACTGCGACTCAGCAGTCAGAAAGATAAACAGCTTTTGATTGCGTTTCGCTCTTGTTTCGTCGGTGCTTCCTGCCCCTGGCTCAGATTTTTGCTTTTTCTGCTTAGGGTTCGGCGTCTCCCTCTCCCTCTGCCTCTCCCTCTCTCTCGTTATCGTTTGCCTTGTCGTTTAGGGATCGCCCCTTGTCAATGTAATTGCATAAGTGTAAAACGGTAAATAGAACTTTATACAAGGCATTCGACGCCTGTGGTGAGAGCTGCGGGCAACGGTCCAATATCCATATATATATATATATATATATATATATATATATTTATATATGAGGGGTATTCCTATTACCCATTTCCTATGTGTATTTATTATTTCCTCTTCCATTCCTTCATTATTTTTGCCTAGTTAATAATTGACCTGTAATTGCGTGTAGCAATTAGTGATAAGGCTAGCCCAGTTTCTGGAGTGTTCTCTGATAAGCCAAAAGTAAAAAAGTAAGATGGCCTTAGGCAAACCCCTTAACCCTGCGAAAGAGTGATATTTCAAAAATTGTAAATTTCCTTTATTGATGACACAGACGGACACACATACAACAAGTCTATATCGACTCAGTCGGCACGCCTCCTTCTGGGCATCACATATAGTTTCCTAAACTCATTCGACTCTGAAATCCCATTTTCAACGGGTTCAGGGCATACAAATTTGCTGTTTTCTTTCGTTTCCCAATTCAGAGTTGTTTGATCTAATTAAGAGATGTTTCACTTCCATTCAATTTTCATTAATTTCACTCTTAATTGTTATATAATTAAGAGTGATGCTAATGCAAATGAAATGGAATTGAAAAGTCTCTTAATTGTCTCGATTGTGAAAAGTCAAGAATAAAATGAGAGTCAAGCTGAATTACTAGAGCTTTACTAATTAGCTATTTATACTCATGCATAAAGCAGATGGGATGAAATTGATAAGAAAACAGCAAACCCCATGAAAACTTGACTAAGTATTTAGAACAGATCATTGTCAAGCATCTATATGTTCGCATATAAAATGGATGCTTGGCAGCTGGTTGAGGCATTTGGCGATAGTCGCGATAGTTTAGCGGGATTCAATATTGGCGCGACAATCTAGGTCAATCCTAGGGTGATACCATCGCTGTTTTTTGACGGATTTTTAACTGATTTAGATAATATTTTCTATAAAATGTTACAGCGTGGAAAATAGTTTCAAGTTTATTCGCGAGTTTAGTCTCAAGATTTTGTTTTAGTTTTTTGAAGGGATGCTAAGTACCCATGAATGACTTAGATAGTAACTTATTAGTATACATACTTATTTAGCATATATTGTTAGCTAAAGCTATTGTTGCATCTTCCCTTCTCCTTTCCCTTTCTCTGATTAGAGCATGAGTTTCATATTCAAATCTCTCTTCGCAACTCATCGGTTTTTAATATAGATATATATATGCGCATATAGATTATCAGCTATCGTTTACTACATCGGAAACACCTCGATTTGTGTTGTGAATGAAATTTTTCAAAATATATTTATGAAACTGCTTAAAAAGCGCTTAGCAAGGTGTAATGAAAAGGCTTCACACTCACGCCTCATACACACCTGGGCCTGTTTCCGATACTCTCTGCTAATCAAGCGTTTATAAAGTGTATTAAACATATGTCTGTGTATGTATATGGCACATCAATTGTTTATATGCTATCGCTTATCGCCTGCCACTTATCGGTTATCGCTCTGCTTCCTCAACCTCTTTCGAATCGTTGCCCAATTCCAGTGAATATCTTGATGAAAAATGAAAGTGGCGTTAATTTCAATCAGACCGAAATTTATACTTGTAAGTGTATATGTATATGTGTCTGTATATTTATATATACATATTAATGTGTTATTTATTAAACCTATTATTTGGTTGTTATTAGTTGCCCCCATTGTTGTTGTTGTTGTTGTTGTTGCTTTTAGCGGCTTTTAGCGGCTTGCATTTGAAATGCCGTTAATAGTTGTTATTGCTTTTTGCCAGTTGGCTGCTGAAAGCGCTCAGCAAGCAAATGCCGCCTAATCAATTTATCGCATCCACGCCACGCCCCTTTCCTGCCTCAATCGCCATGCACTGCTAACCTCCCCTACCTCCCTCCCTCCTAGCAGCAGCAGCAGCAGCAGCAGCCAGTTGCAGTTTTAATTAAGTGTTTAATTAATGATGATGATGATGATGCTGCTGGTAATGATGATGATGATGGTGCTGGGCATTGATGGCAATGTCGTTTGACCACGTGATGTGGGCACCCTGGACAGCCGACAAATGCCAATGAGTTTTGCATATGTGAGTGCAATGGGATTAACAGATGAGATCAGGCTGACCGCAGCCGAACGGGGGCTTGGGGGAGTATGGGAGTGTGGGCGACTGGGTGTGTCTCTAGCTGTCGCACTCTCTCTCACACTTTCTCTCATCTCTCTCTCATCTGTCTGTCTGCATGCGTTGATTGACTCACATCCACTAAAACGCTTTTTAAATTTAAATCACAAATTGTGATTAGATTGCGAAATGGTCGCTGCTTCGAGTAAATTCCGCTGCATATCAAAATTTTTCTTCTTTTGTTTTTATAAATATATTAAATGCGTTATTAATAGAGTGCGATTAGATTTGATTTTTGAGCTCGAAATTCGTGCTTATTGCAATGCCAATTTGTGCGCGAGTGAAACGTAGATTTCATGTTTTCGCACTCTCGTCAGCTTTTCCCTTGGCCCACTGGGAATTTAGTTTCTTTTCTTGCTTTCTTTTATTTTGTGTTTTCTTTTCTTTTTCTCTGTTTTTGGCTGATTAGCGCACCTTTTGCCGCTCATTTGGCTGTCCCCTTTCACCTCATTGGCGCTGTCTGCTTGCCTGCTATCTGCTCGTCAACCTTGCCACACATTTTCGTCTTAATTTTCAGCTGCATTAAAAACAAATGCAATTTTCACTTTTCATACCTATACAGATGTATATATATGTATATACATATATATATATATATTTGCGACTTACAAACGCCCATGGCTCAGTGGCTGCCAGACTGACTGACTGACTGACTTGTAGTCAGATGTGCGTGTGTGTGTGTGCGCGTGTGTGTGTGTGTAAGTGTGCGTTGTTTGCTTGCTTGTTTGTTTGCCTGCTTGTCTGTTCGTCTGTTTGTCTGTTTTTTCGGCGCTGTTTGCTTTCTGTGCGCACGCTCCGCTTGCAAACATTGCGCATACGCCGCGTTGGCAAAAGTAAAATCAAAAGTCGCCATCTGCTGCGTGTGTGTGTGCATGTATGTAAAAATTGTGAAAAGCGTATCTGGAGCAGAAAATGTAATGTGTCTGCGGCCCGCCGGCAAGCCAAACTCTGCTTCTTATCCACTACCTTTGCCTCTGCCGCTGCCGCTGCCGCTGCCGCTGCCGCTGCCGCTGCTGCTGCTGCCGCTGTTGCTGCCGCAGCCTCTGCTTTTATCTCTGCTTTACTTATTTATGTGTATAATCCTCCATTTAAATTATATTTCTTTACTTTTCGCTTACGTTTTTAGTGCAATTAATTAATCTGCGCACAGCGCTCACGTCACGACTTCAAAAGAGATTGAAAGAGGGGGAGGGAGTGGGAGAGCAAGAGCGAAAACCAACTGGTCCAAGACGATTTCGGCTCAAAGCTAAGACTGATAAGATTCCAGACAGCGATACTCAAGTGGCTGCCATGCCTTAGATCGATAAGAATTTTGGTTGTTATCAGCCAAGGTTAAGCAGCAGCGCATCAAAAGCGATTTACGCACGGACTGAATCAGCATTAAGCCAGTTAATAGTTCTTCCAAAGGCGTCACATTAGATAAATATGATAAAACCATAAATTATGATATATTTATCAGTTTATCATTGGAAAACCCATTCGTCTACCATATGATATTTTAATTACCCCATAAAAACAATTAGTCAAAAATGATTTGAAGTAGTTAAGTTATTTTTCTATAATTTGTTATTTATCTACTTTTTGCTGCATTACACGTCGAGTGATGTGCGATAAGATCGTCATAAATTTTGGGCGCATAAACAAATTTAGTCACGGAAAATAACCCAAAAAAAAAAAAAGCCAAAGTAGAAATACACAACGGTTGGCCCAATAATTGATTGAAATAAGCACTCAGACGGATTTCCATTGAGCGTCCAAATTAATTTCCTATTCATTAACGAAAAAGCTAATACGTATCTTAACTGTCTTTTGAATCAATTGATTTATTGCCAAGTTCGCTCTAAGCGGATAAGTTAATACCCATTGAAAATGGGAAATCGGGGTATGATGGTTTTTGGACAGTGCATGTAACAGGCAAAAGGAGGCGTGGCACACCACATAAAGTATTATATGCTTGATCAGGACGAGCTGAGCCGACTTAGAATTATGCGTTCCTCTCTCTTTATGTTTGCACACGACGATCTCAGAAACTCCAAGAGCTAGAAACGTGAAATTTTGGCTGTTGTTCCCTATAGAGCATGTGCAGTCGTCGTTTGTTTCGATAATTATTCCAGCTTTAATGTTATCGATTAAAAACCTTATCAGTTATAGAATTCTTTCTCCTACCTCTTTAGAGCTAGAGTCTCCAAATTTTAAATATAGATTTATTATTACTTTATATAGTTTTGTTATTTTTGTTAATTTCCACACCCCAATTCTTCTTATTATCGAAAAGTCTCGTCCAGAGTTGAATGGTGCAAAAGCAACTGTTGAGGATACAGGAGAGCAAAAAATACATGATGCAAAAATAGATGCATATGTGTAAGAAATCTCAAATGTAACGGACATGTACAATTTACTTTGTCTGCTAGCGGGCGGGCTAACAGATTTCAAATATGATTTGGCTCTGCACATGTGGCTAAAAATGGTTTCTTTTGTCTTACAGGTCGACTCGTATCTGTGAAGTTGCATGCACAGAGAACTGGAATAATAAATAGAGGCAAGACAACGAGCCAACCAGTTGCAGACGTGGCTAATTGCAAGTAAGTCGTCAAATGTAATTTCTTTATAAAAGTAGATTATAAATGCATAGACATGTATATAGATGTGTGCGATATGTGTATGTATGTACGTATGTATATAGTATATTTAAAGATAGACATCAACAGTGGGGTGTCTTGGTTTTGTTTTTGTGCTTGTTGTTGTTGTACTAGAAATGGGCAAGGCCGGTTGGCGCGTCAAGCTGCTGCTGTTGCTGCTGGTGCTGGTGCTGGTGCTGCTGCCGGGTGGGGGCCAGCAGGCGTCGTGAAAATTTTGCCTGCGCCAACACTTCATGTAAATCGCATAACACGACAGCCAAGGCGATGGCGACAGCTTGCTTGACTAGCTCAAAGTCCAACGGCAACAGCAACTAGAAATGTACAGCAATAACAACCACTGCAGCGACAACGAAAACGACAACGACAACGACTACGGCGAGTCGTCTAACTTGTCAGATCGCGTGCCAAGAAATAATAATGAAGAAGAATCGTGTTACTTAGGCCTGGGCCGAGGGCAGCAACAGCAGCTTCAGCACTTTATGCCCAATAATAATACAACAGCAGCAATGAACAACAATTGCAGCAACAGCAGCAGCAGCAGCAGCAGCAGCAGCAGCAGCAGCAGCAGCAGCAGCAACAACAACAACAACAACAACCATCTCCTTTAACTTCTATTCAGCCCCCTTTGGCTTGCTTTGCTTTGTTTGTGTTTCTGTTTTGGCTTTTTGTGTCATGCGCCTGCGTGCCGTCTGATTAGCGTGCATCGAGATATGCCCCTCATGCCACAGACTCGCCTCCTGCCCTACCCTACCCTGCCCCGCCCTGCTCTGTCATAGACTGCATTTACCTCAAATTAAAGCGCTGCTTGACAATACACGATTTGCAGCACATCCGCTCGTCATGCCAATGAAGCGTCTAATGCGGCAAATTAATCCACAACTCGAAGAAGTTTTCAATAGCTGACACTGCTTGAAGGAGTTAAGCTCCGGTCTATTGTTTTGCATGTCGCTTAGCTTTGTCAATAGACAGCAGCAGGGGCAGTCCCAAGATCAAATTTGATTACTGTTTAAGCTGTTCTGAATGTCGAATAGAAACTGAAACTTGAGGGAATGTTTAGGTTTAGGTTCACTAGGTGAAGGATTATGTAGGTCCACTCGTCCAATCTAAAGAAATTGGAAGTTTCCATTATATATATGAATTTGGAATATCATTACAAATATTTCCAATACGCCTATTTAGGGCGTGGTATATTTTGAAATACTATATTCGAGCCCGCCGAAATGCTAGATATAGCAAATTTAGAATATGCATTTAGGAAGAATATACCAACGCCTATTGGGGGCGTGTCAAATAGAACGTTGAGTTGCGTTAATTCGCCCTTCATCAGGAGTATTTTAGCAGCAGTTCGTTGTAGCCCATATCGAGTTTCATCTTCATATTGAACCACTGCCACATTTCGAGTTTCACATGATATTTTCCAATTAATTTTTAGCCTAGTCCATTGCCCTAATATTATGCATAATTATATTATTCTCCAGCGGAAAATTGAATATTTAAACACTTGCAAATATTGAATATTTAAAGTTTGCATTAATCAATACAAAATTAGAGAAAAATTACTAAATCGCAGCCTGTGGAAAAATGTCCGGCTTTGGGGTCTATAATTTCAGTGTGCGTGACTGCCATAATACGGATGGCGAGGGGCACGCAGCCCACTAATGGGCTATTAAGCGTTTACGGATAATTGAGATGTGATGGTGTGTGTGTGTGTGTGTGTGTGTGTATTCTATAAAGAATCGAGCGCAGCTGGGCTTTAATACGGGAGGATGATGTGCTTAATGCAAAAATATTAATCAATAGTTATGCATGATTAGGCATCGAATATATATCCATATACGCATATTATTTTCATGGAAATTGATGTAATTACTGAAATGCGTACTTATATTATGCGTACCATATTAATTATATTATCTACCAAGTTGAATCCAGTTAATGCTCTGCTCCCTCACAATTAAATTTCATCCTCTGCTTTTGTATCTTCTCTTCAAGCAAACCCAGCTGGAAAATATTTTCCTACGCACTTTCTGTTCTTTTCCACATGCGTAATTAGCTTTTCAAGGCAAATTTATTGTTCGAAAGTTTTCGTGGCTTGGCTTAGGCAAATGCCAACTATCTAATGGCGTAGACATAAATCGCTACACGAGGGATAAATTATTGAACTCACGTGTTTAGATACTTATCTCAAGCACCTATTTCTGTTCACTCGCTCTTTCTCTCTCTCTGTCTCCGCAGGCGACACTAAGCCTAAGTCGCATTTAAGTCCTTGGAGCCCATCTCCGAGCCACCAAAAAACTATTTGGCCGGCTCATGCGTCTCATGCTTTAGCATGGGGCTTGGCAAATACACAATAGCTGCCTAGTTCGTTCGCTCTCTCTCTCTCTCTCTCTCTCTCTCGTTCGCCCTCTCTCTCTCTCCCTGTAAACTTTTGCCAATGGCATCGAGCACCTGCGTCTGGGTTTGTTGCCAGTCAACCAAAAAGCCATTCAAAAATCCCCAAAACAACTTGCAACAAACGAGCTGCGTTGCGGCCCGCAGACAACATGCTAATTAAAAGCTACTTTTGCCAGCCGCATTAATACACACACAATACACACACACACACACACTCACTGAGCAAGAGAGAGAGAGAGATAGACACTGTCTGCAATGACAGCGGATTAATGAACATTTACGAGGCGGGCCGCAACACGGGCACAGGACGCCAAGTGTCGGCTTCAGGCTGCAAACCAATCGACTGTTGTTGTCCTCGTTCATGTTGGTGAATGACAACAATTTGCATTTGTTTCATTTGAAATGTGTATATAGACATAGCATATATCAGACGGGTTGGCGGTGCCACGTGCGGCACAGCGTAGCGGCCTGAGCTGTCTCTGTCTATCTGTATCTCTCTGTCTGTCTGTCTGTCTGTCTGTCTGACTGGAAACCCTTAAAACCACACTGGCAAGGCACAGCGGGCGAGCCACGTCTACTAACTGCTTGAATGTTGCCAATGGGGGCTCACACAGCCTTGGGGCGTCATTAAAAATGTCTTGATAGGTTCAGCGGCTTTGATTAAAATGCGTTGTCGCTGCAACTGACGGAGAGACATAGCAGACAGGACACTGACAATAGCCTTTCTTTAAAGACTGTGGAAAATGAACTTTATAACAATTGACTTGAATCCCAATTGATTTGCCAGTCAGGCTAACAAGCAGAGCGGATATAGTCAATGGACTGAGTCCATTTAGCATATGTCTGAAATTTGAAGTTACAGATATCAATCAATTATATATTTATGGGAATATAATTATGTGTAAATCAACTAAATGCATTTTATCGATAAATATCGATTTCAATTTTCTTAGGCATAACTTGTATATCCCAAAAGTCATGGATTTATACTTAGCTCTCCTCAGTCCCCAGAAAAATAAATCTGGTGCCTCTGTCTGAGTGTAGATTACTTACTAAGTGTGTAAGCGCACTCTGGGAAGAGAAGTTCAGGATGTTTGCTAGTCCTGTTGCTCTTAAAGAGTGAACGTATGCCAGACATATGCAGGGTTGGGCACTCGAGCCGTAGTCAAGCCAGTCAAAAGAGCCTCTTAATTTACTCGTAATGTGGCCCAGCTCAGTCTTCTGCTTCTGCTCAGAGTTCAAGCGTTTGGTTCAAATGAATTCAAGTTAGACTTGTGCTTCGCTGCGCCTTCAGCAAATGTTTGATACACTGAAAGTTTTGCTTACCGGCCAATGGATGTTAATTCAAATTTGGCATTCAGTGCAGCTGGAATGGCTTTTATATATTATAATATATATAGGTATATATATATATACATATATAGGTCCATTGTCACCGGGCGCTTGCTGCAAATTCTTGTCGGGCCATAAATTCAGAAGTTAAGAAATAATATTATTTCTTTTATATCTACACTTTTTTCCTTGGACTGCACCGTTCGTCCTGGCAGCCGCGGCGACAGACTGGACGGACTCGACTCGACTCGAAGGCCTCGGCGCATTCGTCTCTGTCTTAACATTTTGCAGTTGAACTTTTTGAGTCATAAATTTGCGTCCAACATGAATTCGACAGCAAACTTAGAAGCCGAAGTCAGCTTAGTTATAGTTGTTTTCTCTTCTTCAGTGCGCACTTTTATTATATTCTTCTTCCTCGTTTTTCGTCTCTTTGCGTCGCGTATTCCTTTGGCACACATCGCACTGTTGCAGGAATAAGTCATCTTAAAGTTAACAATTCCCCCAAAAAGAATCAAAACTTGGACAAAGAGAAGAGAATTCTTTTGGCGAGCCCTTCTTTTTATTTTATTAAATGTTGTTGAAAGGAAAATCAAAAGTTTTCACAAACTAATTCGTACAGCTTTTGGTTAACATTCAGTTAGGCAGCTGTTAAAAGTAATGTTAAGTTAACATGAATGCTGAATGTTGTTTTTTTTTTTCCATAGAATTGCGTTAATGTTATTAGCTTAGCAACATTTCCGCGAGATTCTATAAATATGTGTATATACATATGTATTCATGTAGGATTTCTATTTGGGGCTTCATGAAGTTCTTTTGACAGTTGCGAAATGCGGGCTGACAAAGACCGCGGGCTGGGATAAATGTCTAGCACTTGAATTGAAAGTCAATTCAATGGAAACTCGTGGCTTACCTTGCTTACCCCACCGGCTGCTGGCTGCTGGCTGCCGGCTCCTGCCGCTGCGGCGGCCCCACATTCAGCTGTCCCCTTGTGCCGCTTGGTACATATAATTTATTTAGTCGTTGCTGCTATGTACCTCTGTTTAAGTTGACTCGAGTCGTCTCAAGTCGACTTCATGCCATTCCATCCTGCCACTTCCTTAATACGTTTAAAAATAAGCATGCAGCCTGGAAGGAGGATGAGGAAAGGACGCGAAGGTAGTGCGGCGCGGCGCGGCTCTACTTGAGCGTACAATGTGCCCGGGCAAGTACTATATCTTTGGCTGCATTATTGTAGTAGTCGAAGTTGTTGTTGTTGTTGCTGCTGCTGCAGCTGCAGCTGCTGCTTCTGCTGCTGCTTCTGCTGCTGCTGCTGCTGCTGCTGCTGCTGCTGCTGCTGCTGCTGGTATTGCAATGGCATTGACTGCTTGAGTAATTGGAACGCATCAGGATTGAGTAAGCGACAGAAAAGCAGAAACTGAGAGAAAGCAGCTTAAGAGGCACAAGTGAATTATGTTGAATCAACTAGTGTTCTATTCAGCAAGACTTTCCATTGAGCATTTAGATTATAGAGAAGCAGCAGAAATATATATGTATATGTATATATATCTATGTATATATCAAATAAAATACATTGAGTTGATTACATTCAAAGAGCTTGTTAAAGTACCCTACAGATGGCTGCAAGTCAAGAGGGATGGATTTGGCAAGCTCATCTGAAGTATTGAGGAACCCAATGCTTTGACTCAGTTATTTGGCCATCAGAGAGACAGACATGAGAGACATACAATAATAACTTTATGAAAGCACATTGAAATGTGTGATTTGAAATGCCAAATTGTAGAAAAAGCTGCTGAAGTTCAAGTAAAGTCAGAAAGATTAAATTATTATCTTTAATTAAAGAAACAAACTTTGCAGGAGATTTGCTAAATATCAAGCTAACTTGATTAGTTTTGGCTCATTTATTTAACATAGAAAGAAACGTCTATTACTGTATGAAAGCACCTATAAATAAAGCTGCGAATAAATCTGTTAGATAAAACTAAAGTCCAAAGGCTTAACTCATTGGATTAAGTATAAGCTCTACAGGAGTATTATGTCTGTCTCCTGTAAGATCTGAACTTACTTTAACTAAATTTGTTCAACTTTTAGTAAGCTCTGTTCTCAATAATTGCGAATCTAAATTTTGCTCTTGCTGATTTCCCACAAAGCTTTTCACATTTGGCAGCATTGAAGTGCACCTAAAACTGCATTTAACGAGACGCGCAGAGCGTCGCTTGGCCAGTCGAATTGAAGTGAAACATTTTTGTATGGGGCAGCGTTCGCTCATCGAATCAATATTTATTCATGCCCCAATGGCATAAAACTTTAGATACAAACGGTAAACAATGAATGCCACAGTGTGAAGCACACAAATGCACGTGGGGCGTTCGATGTCGTTGTTGTTGTTGTTGTGGTCGTTGTTGTGGCTGCCACTGTGACTATAACTGCGACGATGTTGCTCTGTCTCCCTCTGTCTGTCTGTCTGTCTATATCTGTCTCCTTCAGTATCTCTGCCACTCGTTCTCCTGGGACAACAATAGCACCGCAAACGTTTAAATAATCAATGAGTGTTTTCTGTCTCCATTGGTGTGTGCTTGTGTCTGTGTGTGTGTTTGTGTGTTTGTGTCTATCTGTCTGTCTGTCTGCCTGGCTGTGCGTGCGTGTGCGTGAAAAAACGAAACTATCAACTGGACAGGTGAATCCAACGGTCGCACATTCGGTTCAGTTGATTGGTCTCCCGTATAAGCGCTTCTCATTACTCATTTGTTATTATTTGCTTAGTGGCCGGTTGGCATATACAATGTTTCACCCACGCACACGCACACGCACACACACACAGACAGACACACAGAGAGTCTCGACACTCTTTGGTTTTATGGCAAATTATCAAATAGACATTAAAAACGATCATCTGTTCGTCATTTTAACTTGAATGTGCAATGGAGAGAAACCAGAGACAAGCCAGAACAGAACCGAACAAGACTCGACTCGACTCGATTCAAACCGTCGAGAATTGACGTTGATGCCACTTAAGCGCATTTCCTCAACTACACCCACACACCCACACACACACACATATATATATAGCTTAGAATGCTACTGTCTGCCTGCTTATGGTTGCAGCTTAATTGCGAGCCATACGAGTATCAGCACGACCATAAGTATGAGCATGAGTATCGGCATGAGTATCGAAATGAGCATGAATGCAAGTATATACTCGAGCATGAGTATCACTGTGAATCAGAGGTGTATGCAGGTGCAAACGTAGCCAAGGTAGAACGGAAATTCATGCTGCGATTTGTAGTACATTAGAGAAGCGAATAGTTGAATCCATATCTAAAGCAGATCAGAATCCAAATTGAAAGTAATCCGTTCACTCATATTTGAGTCAGGTCAGTTAGTCCAGTTTCCTATGAATCCAGTTCTTATACAATGCCGTTCAACTAAATAGGTTTGAGATTTTCGAGTGCATAAAATATACATATATAAAATAATATTATTTTAAATTGCATAATAAAATTAATTAATTATGATGAAGAGAAAACATTATAAAAAGATATTATTAATTTTTGAAGAGCTTGTCAAAATAAAATAAGATATTTTCTTGATTATCTGAACAGATGTATGCTGATAATCTAGAATTAATGTATAATATTTTAATAATTAATAATAATATTCAGTATAACATTTATATTTATTGAGTTGGATGTTTTTATTGAATAATCAATTTGGTTCGTCATCTGGTTTGGGTTCATTTTCATGTCAAACTTTCAGAAAAATCGAACCTATTCAGTTGAGCGGCATTGTGCCACACCCATTTGGCCAGCCCAATAACGTTTTACTGTCGGACTTGCTCAAAGTATTTTTAAAGACCAGCAATTGCAGCATTGGCCCGTTTGGGCGTCTGCACTGCAATCTGCAAGTGGCTTGGGAAACGAAACTTTATTTATATATTTTTTATGCCTTTTCCTGTGAAGTGGCGAAAGAGGCTTGCGGCAGGGGGGAGGGGAGGCAGTGGCCATGCCCATAGAGTGCAGCATGTGCCACATTGTTGCAGCATGCAATCGAATGGCGGATTGAGAGCTCCAAACTTCTTATGTGGCACGCTGTTGCCGTTACGAGCCGTAAGCAGCCAGGCAATTGCCACCTTTGGCAGGGCCAACAAACAAACAAACAAACAAAACAGTTTGCCTACTTTGCAGCGCAACAAAATGTCAAGCCGTGAGTGAAGAGCAAGTGCCAAGGGCAAGAGGCACGTAGCGGCTACAATTGGGCGGGTGGGAGTGGCAGGGGCTGGCTGGCTGTCACGCCAGTGTTGACACTTGGCAGAACAACGGGCTCGACTGTGACTCGATTATAATGATAAAATCTAATTAAAAAAGTTCAACTTAAGATGGCAAATTAATTTGCGAATCGCAGCTATCGTTAGCATCTCAGCCGCATTGGATTTCAACTCATTCAGAGCTGCTGCTTCAGCTTCAACTTCAACTTGAGCTGCTTGGAGTATGCTTGGAGTATTTCCACTGTCATGTTGACTGCCAGCAAGCAAACCCGTTCGACAGCCGTTTGCCATTTCACTTTCTTTTGCTTGGTGTTGAGTCGTTTTTTTTTTTTTTTTTTGCGCATTCTTTTCGCCTCCGTCCGTCTGTCTGATTGTCTAGTTGTCTGGCTGTCTGTCAGCACAAACATCCTAATTACCAAGTTTTTGCCCAAGTCTCAACACTCGCATCGGCCGCTGGCCCAGACGCTGATCCAATGGGGAACGCGCACTCATCGAGGGCATGGCTCGTTGGGTCAGTCGAGCGGCATTCGCCCTACTTTACATGTTTTGATGTCGTCTCCGGCATCTCCGACTAATTACGTTTGCGCCCATGGACAAGCGTCACCTAATGACCCAAAGCTGCCAACAATGAGAGGCCAAGGCAGAAAGAAAGAAAACTTTTGCCTTTGTACTTTACGCACTTTTTTGATTGCGAACCTCTCGCCTCGCCCTCTCCCGCTCTCTTCCGCTCTCTCTCGCTCCTGCAACTGGAGCCAAGTGCAAATGAGTTGTGCGTGTGCCATGCCCTCGAGCACATTTCTAATGACCTTCATTACATTGAGTGGTTCGCCGTGGCCCCCACCCCGCTCCTGCCCCACCCAGACACTTGACTGGCTGGACAAACAAAGGGCAGCGCAATGCAGGAATAGGTGGCGCTATGATCCTTCCACGGGATGAGAATGGAGCTGGGTGAGATGGTTGGGTGGGTGAGTGGGTGAGTGGGGGGGTTGTATCTCTGCATGCACGAATGCCTCGACAAAGAAATTGTAACAAGGCCTCTGAATGTAACTAAGTAGTTGCTCTCATTGTTGCTGCTGCTGTTGTTGTTGTTGTTGTTGTTGTGTTTGCAGTTTCCGAGCTTCTAATAGCTTTGAAATGAGTTTCGCTTCACGTAGCTAGTTTATTTGACTTGGTCGGTCGGTCGGTCGGTCGGTCAGTCAGTTGTCGCGCTGCCCGCGTCTCATAATCCAAAAGCTCATTAAAAAGTGTAGATAGACAGTCTGCTAGGCGGACGCACAAAATTAGCGGTCAGATAGTTGCGTTGCAGCTATATATCTATCTAAGTATATTGGGAACACAAGTTAATTACCTCAAGTACATTCGTGTACAGTTTTCATTCAATGATGGAGTCAAGCTCAAAGCAATTTAGCTGCCCGAACTGCACGAGAGATTCTAAAAACTAAAAGTAGAGATAAAGAGCTAAAGTGGCAATGGACAGGTAGAGTGAGGCACAGGGAGGGAGATAGATTTATTTATATATATATATATATATATACATATACATATATATATATATATATATATATATATGTATATGAATTCATGATACGTGATAAAAATAATTTAAGCAACAAACAAATAACCTGGCTTTTGGCTTTGGCAAGAGCATAGCAAATATTATTGATACTTCATACTAAGTTATTATGCATAGTCATAAAGTCTGCTTAAATGCGCCACAAATACAAATATTTAATTCAATTATTATTGCATATGTCGAGCTATTTCAAAATTCCTTTTTTTTAAGTTTATTTGGTCTTGGAAACTTCTCGATTTGGTTTTGGAAAAACTCTTTCGAGTGTTTGGCACTCACAGCTTGAAGTTTGATTTGCGAATTTCCATTGCTTGTGATCAGGTCAGCAAATAAAGCGAGCTGATGTGAAAAGGTGAAATGCAAATGTTATTTACAGCACACATCGCTCATACGCCATGTCGCTCCGCTCTATGTCTGCTTCTGTGTTGCCGTGGCTCGCGCTCTTACGAGTCTTATTCCTATGGGTGCATGCTCTTTGTTTTATTGAACGTCCTGATGTCCCGGCACTGGGTGCTGCTGATGCCGTTGCTGCTGCACACTTTGAGCCAGGTCCATTTCGAGAGTGGCGACCACTTTTCGTGGTCGTTTGAAGTTTTTATCCTTATTTATCTTCATAAAATATTCATGCACTTTGCTTTCGGCTACTTTATATGGGTGTATGTATGCTATCTATATATGTATATGTGTGTGTGTGTGTGCTGCCTGTAAAACCACTTGAAGTGTATTGCTGAGCATTTTCAGCAGGTGACCCGGTCAGCTGGGATTGAAGCTCTTCTGCCACTTTGGCTGCTTTTCAATTAAAAATTGTTTTTCACTACATTTGAGTTGATTGATTTTTAATTGATTGCAATTGAGTAAAAGCAGTTCGAGACAAAGAGTGTGTGAGCTTGAGCTTTTAAGTGCAGACAGTCAAGAGGCACACACAGACACGGACACACCCACACACCCACACAGCCGCAGAGAACTGAAAAACCTTTTAAGAAGCCGAACCCACCTACCCCCCACTCGCCTTGAATAAGTTTTTGCCGCAATGCTTATACATTATTGACGAGGCATCTCTGGCTAGCGATACAACGTGGCAACGCCCGCAATATCCCCCTCTGCCCCGCCGCCCCATTCTCGACTCGAAGCAATCCCCAGTCGCAGTCGCCTCTCCGATAGCTCTGCTTAACTGAATGCAAATTGCATGGGTCACGTCTGCGGCTTTAGTGTCTCATAAATTCTTAACAAGGATTTGGGCCATTTAAGTAACAAAAACCTCAAAAAACCAAAAAACATAAAACAAAACAAAAAAAACTGTAAAGTATTTGAATACAATGGGACGTCCCTTTTTTCGTCGTTGTTGAATAAAAATTAAAACTAAAGCGGGATGTTGTTAAGTTAATTTTAATTTGGCTAAGCAAAAAGGGACATGTGTGTGCTGGCTGCATGGGGCCGGGGTGTGAATGGAGTTTTCGAAGTCATTTGGCGACCGTGGGAGGGGTCGGGGGAAGGGGCTGCTCTCTAAGCACCGGATGTGCGCAAGGGTTGTCGCTGCCACAGACTTGTTCAAACTTCGTAAAACAAAAACAACAGCAACGGAAAAAGAGAAAAAAAAGAGTTGCGTTAAAAGAGTTAAGCGCCAGCGACAGCCAAAAGGTAGCTGAGCCAGCCAGGCAGCTCTCCTCTGTTGCTGTTGGTCGAGCAACCCTTTTCGGATGAAATATTAGCAACAAGCTGGCAAAATTGAAGTTAAACAAACAAAGTAATAACAGCCATCGGCTGCCGCACAAGGAACAGCAGCCAGGCACAGCGGGGCTTCCCCTGGGCTAACTGGCTGGCATAGCTCGCATATCATTTGCGCCGGGGCCCAATGCCTGAGGCCACTTACACCTCGATGTGACTGCTGCTTCGGCGGGCATTGACGATTTGTCACGCATTGTGCGACGCAGAGAACAGATGTCCAGGCGCTCGAACAATATAGAGTCAGTACATCATATAGTTGATGTGGAATAATTAGCTAAAAACGAATTTCTTCACTTATGAGGCATGCAGTCTTGGCTATGTTATTTGTATTCAAAAATTATTTAACGCGACCCTTCATAATATCCAATATTTGAATTTCGTAATGCGGCAATTTGAAACTGAAATTTTTATTTGTAAATAAATGCATTGCGAATATAGCCAAGGCTGTGTCGCTTTATGCATGTTGGCCAGCTGTATGATACTTTGAATTCTCTACTTTCCTGACAGAATAATTAAGCTGAACTGAACTGTATGCCAATGTCAATTGGAGCGTTCTATAAGGAGATTATAGTTAAACAAAAATTGAACATTTAATGGATATAAATACATGATGTCAGACGATTCAATCAAATGTCAGTGCATTTGACAGGTTGTTAATTGTAGACTGAAAAGCAGTGTAAAGCCGGCTGTAAGTATTTTGAAAAACATTAAATATATGGCATATATATTTGTGTATGTAGGCGAATTCAATGGAGAAACACCTAGCAGATGTTGGAGTGATAAAATAAGATAAAATTACAAATGATCTGTTTGAATACTTTAACATTATTATTAGAGTACCTTGAATTATTATTATGCTTAGTTTGTTGTGCACTTTTACCATATAATATGAAGCTAATGAACGCAAGATATGATCCGCTTCTGGCAACGATCAGCTTTCTCAGCCTTACAACGTTGCTCAGTAGTGCAACTAAAAAATCCCTGCCAAATGAGAGCTGAGAGTATAAAACTTGTTTCGACTTGCAGGCAGCACAGAAGCTAGGCTGCTTGATCGACTCTGAGTCTTTACTTATAAATTTGCTTACAAGAAAACTTGCCATAAATCTAATTTACAATTTTAAAAGACTTAATTGACAAGTTAACCTGATCGATTTCCTGTTGCACTTGCTTTCCAGTTGCCCTCTGCAGGCTAAAGTCGAATTTGTTCTTGTATTATCCTAATCTGGCAACGCTTTGCGGAACCGTTCTCCCTGCTGTCTCTGGGTGGGCTCACGTGGCGTATGAATGATACGCAAAATGAGTGCGACACTTGGCAACAACTTTAACAAAACTGTGCAAACTGACAACCACAACAACAACAATAACAATAACAACAACAGCAGCAGAGCAAAAGGCAAAAGGCACAAGGAATAAGGCAAAAAACAAAAGCACAGCAAAAACAACTCTGCATTGGGGGTATGTGTCCCTGGCTGTTACCTGAAATTTATGGCAGAGCTGTCAATACAGAGGTGTGCGTGTGCAGTATTTCTCCGATTTTTTTCTTATTTATTTATTTTTTTGTTGTTGCGCTTTTTGCTTGTCTGAATTATGACAGAGCAGTAGCGACTCCGTAGGAGTCGAAGCCCAATGCTGCAAGCAACGGACCGATAAGTTAGCAAGGAGTACACATGTCCCTGTCTGATGTGCACAGTTCCGTTCTTGTTGTTGTTGTTGTTGTTAGAAAATTGTTTTTGAAATGGCTAACAAGCTATTAGCAAACAAACAAAGGGCTATTCATGCTGATGACGATGTGCTTTAGAGGCTCCGGGCGCTGTCTTCTGGCACTGGCAGCTGTTGCATGCCACGCCCCCTGTGCAAAGGCGACACTTGAGCGCTGGACCCAGTTGCTGCCCCAGCTATATACATATATATATATATATGTATATATACATATATCTTTAGCATCAATCAGCAACTATGAGGACAACAATTCATTATCGGCCAGCCGGGATGCTCTAGTTGCTCGGTTGCTCGGTCGATGTGCCACACCTAGGCTATGATTTATGATGCAAGCAATGGCAGAGAAATCACAAAAATATGTAACGCCATTTAACTTGTTGTCTGGCTGTTGAAAATACAGAATAAGTCTGCTGCAATAATAGATGAGAGCGTAAATACAACAAGCAGCCACTGTCAAATCACATCAGGCCATATGTTGCAGAAAATTGAATTCATTTGGCCTGCGACGACTAGTTGTCATAAATCAAGTAAAAAGTCGCTGACTTTCTCTTCCCCTTCTCTCCCCTCTCTCCCCCCCCTCTCTCTCTCTCTCTCTCTCTCGGGCTCTCTTGCTCGTCTCGTTGCAGCGCGAATGTAGGCAATAGCATTTTGTTTTTCGCTCTTTCGTTACGTTTGCTCTTCTGCTGCATTACGCATACGCCGAGTTGGCAGCTCGAAAAATTGAACTCTGCTGTTCGAAAAGAGCAAACAAAAAAAATAAAACAAAAAGGTCTAAGGCACACACACACACACACACACACACACACACATGCGAGCAGCGAGCAGCGAGCGTACACAGTGGCAGCAACAAACAGGAAAATCAATTAATATGTGCAGCTTCAAACAGGAACGCACACGAGTTGCCCTTCCGCCGTCCGCCCAGATTGGCCGCCCCTCCCACAGCCGTCGCCCCAGCCTTCGAACAGCACACAAAAATTTAATAAAAAGCCAAACAAGCATCAAGCAACAAAAGCTAAGCAAAAACAATACAAAAGGATATTCACTCCACCCGCATACATTTACATGCACACACACACACATACGCGTGCATGTGTGTGTGTGTGTGTTTGAATTGGGGTCTTGTTGCTGCCATTATGATACGCCTCTCCCCGCCTCTCTCGGCCCACTCGCCACTTATACTTTATTAGCTGCCTGCGTTTGGCTGCTTATTAAAAATCGCAAATGGTAAATGCGGCAACTGCCTCTGACCAGAGCAACCGAGCGCTGCTGATTATGAGCTTAGGCAGCGGCTATACAAGCCAGCAAATTCCAGAGGCTTTTGCCCACGCCCCATCTTCCCATCTCTACATCTCCCCATCCTGCCCATCCACATTGCCTAATGTGTGCACAGCATCCGCCCCACACGCCTCATGCCCCATTCCACAGTTGGCTGCCTGCTTATATGGCTTACCTTTTTGGGTGGCCAACAAAACAAATGACAACCCAAATTATTTTGACACCATTACCAAAAATGTGAACACACTAACACACACACGCACGCTCACATGGAGCACCAGCACACTCAAGTGGCAGCAGCAGACTCTAGGCGGAGGCGTGGCCGTGGGCGACTGCGAAGGAGTGGCAGACATGGCAACATATTGTGCCATGTTCTATGCAACAAAAAAACCCACACATACACACACACACACTCGCCCATAGAGAGACTCGCACACGCTCATGGAAATTGCTGGGGACGCTGGCGCTGCTGCTCCTGCTACTGCTCCTACTACTGCTCCTGCTGCTGCTGCTCCTGCTCTTGTGTATCACTGTCTGCCGCTCTCGCCGAACTCCCACGCTGCGTTCGTCCTGTCTGCCCGTCAGATTGTCCTTTTGTGGCTCCTGCATACGCGCCCCCTCCCCCTAATGCCAGACAGTCAGCCCATTGCCCGTTGCCCGTTGCCCAGGCAGCTCCGCCGTGCTGCCGCCTGCCATGCAGCCGTCCACGTGGCCGTGTCTGGTCGTGTTGTACGTGCGTGGCGTGCGTTCTGCTGCAAATTGCCAGTTAAAATTTCTGACATGTCAGCAAACGGTGACTGCAGCGCCAACTCACCATGGGAGCGGCTGACTAGCTGCAAGGATGCACAGCATTAATACTGTATCAGACAAAACGGCACGACGCTGTCGAGCCATGCTCAATCTTTGGCGAATAATCTATAACTTATCGTTTTCATTTTTCTTTCCTTCTATTTTTCCTTCTTTTTCTGCATCCCCGATACATGTCTACGTGTGTCTATCAAAGTGTCAGTGTTATTGCCTGTTATTCTTATGGCCAGCAGCGCACAATACAGTAATCGAGTGGACCAAGAAATGCCGAATTGTCATATCCGCTTCAATATTTGTGCAGCTAAGCTGGCTTTATTGTCACAAGTTGTAAGTTGTCATGTTATCGATCGGCGATATTGTTTGTCATGTTTTGCTCAAATTACGACGATATCGATTATTTCGATGAGCAACTCTTTACTGCTTGGAGGACTGTGTTTGCTGGTGTAAACTACAGAGGTATCGATAAATTATGACAAATATGTTGTTATCGATTACAATCTATATACGATGTTATCGATAGGAAGTTTTATAAAGCTGCCAGGCTGTAGTAATGGTGTTTGTCAGACTCAGTGCTATCGAAATATAATTAGTTTACTATCATTATCATATCATTAATACAATACAACAATCGATTGTGACAAATGTTTAATCTCAGCTGTTATCGATAAGTGCGATGAGAAATTCTTTACAGACTATCATTATTTGAAAGCTGTAATGATATCGATAGGCTATCAAAGTGTCTTCAAACTCTTACTGTCTTTATCGATACATTTATCGACAACAACAACTTGAATTATAAGCCTAACCTAACTACAGCAACGATCTCAACTTATCTAAGCATGCCAAGTCTCCAATTGCTGTTATTT
Organism: Drosophila mayaguana; assembly: GCA_037075325.1. Lineage (NCBI taxonomy): Eukaryota > Metazoa > Arthropoda > Insecta > Diptera > Drosophilidae > Drosophila > Drosophila mayaguana. The sequence goes on along the minus strand of JBAMCG010000120.1, from coordinate 3,258,213 downwards.
CTATCCACAAACATTTCTTTAAACCTTTGTCAAATGCCGATTATTTTAACTTATTATATCGATAGGCAGCCTTTTAAACACTTTCTTCAACACGCACTAAGCTCAGGTGCCATATGGGTTTCTATTGAGTGTCAAAGGCTCGCCCATTGTGCCTACATGGCGATTTAGCCTATATATATGTATAGACATTTGTGCGTCTGTGTGTGTGTGTGTGCGTGTGTGAGTGTGTATGGATGAATGCTTGGCTGGTTAAGTGGTAGCTGGTGCTGGGCTGTTGCTGCATAGGCGACGCTGCGGTGCCTGGGCAGAAGATCAACAATGGCACGCTTTGTCATACGAAAAATGGGCGACATGCAGCTCGGGAGCGACCAGACGGGATTGCTATGTTCGAGAGAGATAGAGAGAGAGAGAGAGCGAGAGAGAGTGTATGAGTGAGAGGGACACAGCATATTGAATAGATGTCCTCAGCCTGGCTGGTTGCCTGCTTGTCTGCCTGGCTCACTGGCTGCCCTAGCTGCCTGGTTGGCTGTGTGTTAACAGCTGCGGTGCAGGGCATTGACAAGAGTCGTAATTGAAAGGCAGCTGCAGGAGAGACTGAGGAAGCATTTTGTATAATATGCACATGGAAACATAGTCGGATAAAGGTGTCGCCTGCACGACGTCATCTCTCATGATGTGTCTTCGCCCGTTATCTTTGTGACAATGTTGGTTCAATATAACGTATAATTTGAACAACTTCCTCGCCCCTGGTCTGGCCATAGCTACAGCTCCGACTGGGCCAGGCTACAATTCAAATTCAATTGTAATTTATACAGCTGTAATTTATACATACCAATAAAGTATTTAGTTATGAGAAATATGATTTATGAACCGTAGGTGCTAAGCTGCAGCTCATTAACTGTTATGCTGTCGATAGACAGAGTGCTTACAAATGCCAACTGGCCAGTTAATTGTCAACGCCTGCGCACGACCTTCTGGCTATAAATATATGTACATATATACATATATATATTTGAAATTGAAAACTAAACGTTCGCCGGCTTACCATAAATATCTATAAAGCAGCAGAAAAAAACAAAAAAAAACAAAGTGAAATAAAATAAAAGCGAGTATTAAATGCGCAATGTACGGCGCACATTTCAAGGGCGTTCGATATAATTTTGAACGCGTGCCGCGGCATACAAAACTTGGCAATTGGTTAGACAAACATAAAAAGCCCAAGACTGCATTCCAATGCTGACCATAATTATAAGGCGGGGGTGAGGGTTAAATGCAAGGATGGCCAATGCTTTGACCCAGCTACGTTCACTGCCAGCTGCTGCTCAAGTATGCAAAGCACAAAGCGCAAGCTGAACAAAAAAATACAAATAAAAATAAATTAAATTGGAAATAATAATAATCGAAGAAAAAATTGACTGAAAAATTAAGGCGAAAAGCCGAAAAACCAAAAATGACGAGCTCTAAATGCCATTGAAGTGTCAGCTTGGCCACGTACGGGCCGAAGCTAGAGTTCGGCTTGAAGTATGTTGGCCATAACGCATTCGAGTATCAATCTGTATGCGGTTCAAGTTGGGTCACTTGTGGAATGGCCTGGCCTGGTCTGGTCTGGCCAGCCAATTGGTATTGTAAAATTGCTATTCAAATGGCAGTTAAAACTCAGCACTCAACTCGGGCCGTGCGACAACTGACAAGCAAACACAACACAACACAGCACAACACAATCGGCCATCGAGTGCTGTCCATTGAAAGCAACTGCCAAAAATAAGTTGAGATTGCGCGCAACATGTGACACTTGGCTTTTGGTCGTCAAGCTGTTGTTCGCATTAACTCAAGTGCCAGTCGAAGTGGCAACATTTAAGGGTCTCTTATTTTTGGCTGGCATTTGTTGTATGTACGTATGCATGTTTATTTGCCTATTATATTGCTGTCAGAGCTCATGCCAATTGAGCTCAAATCCGAGCAGCTCATTTGACAACAAAAATCTAGCAGTTTACATGGCTAAGCTATTCGGCCCAGCAAGGCTCGCTGCTTAGCCGCTACTGTGCCCGAACATTTGCTAAGCCAAGCCATTTAATTTGCAACAGTTTCAGCAATTCGAGCGCATTAAGTATCGAATTTCAAACCAGTTTAACAATATGTTAAAACAAGTCCGTTAGCTCGTAGGTTTTTGTGACCCGGCGAGCTCTGGTTATTATAGCCGGAACCCATTGAAAGTGAAAAGTCGGCGTATAATAGTCTTGTGAAAATGTGTGTAATAGGCAGAAGGAGGCGTGGCAGAACCCATAAAGTAGAGATATTTTTGAGCCTAACGATGGGCAGAGTCTACGCGTCAATCTCAGGATCTAAAAGATCTAGAGACTTGAAATTTAAAGTATGTCCCGCTAAGTATTCACGTTTTATTGTTATCGTAATTCACTTATTATAGTTATATATCATTTAGAGTAAATCTCCATATAGTTGTCTCAGTTAATCGATAAGTACTCACCTTTTATTGTTATCGAAATTCACGTAATCAGTTATTTTTATCATAATGTCTTGAAATTTCGCTATATCGTATACAGCTTATAGTTTTCTGATTGTCTTTGTTAATATCACAGAATTCTCAAGTTCTTCTTTCATAAGGAAACGTAGCGGTCATAGATTTATAAATATTCAATAGAATATGTAGATCATCTGCTAAGCATTTCATAAATAACAGAATTTCTTAAGCTGAACATTTACATAATATCAAAATTTAAATTTGCATTTTCCCTGTATTCATACATTTTAATGCGTGAATTTTTATCGCTTCTAAGGGATCGCAAGTGCTATTGAATTTGATTTATTTGAGTTCAGATTTTGTACTTGAAGATAAAGCAGTGAAGGGACGGTGTTGGTAGAGTCGATGCGCGCTGTCGTTTAGTGGTGGATTCGATTCTTAAGAATGTTAGCTTACTTAGTATTTAAGCTGTGGAATTTGATTTGATCAGGGCTTAGGGTATATGTCAGTCGATACCCCCAACTAGAGCAGTTTTACTTGCTTTCTTGTTTTGAGTCCGTTTTAAACGCTCATCTTTCACCCGATATGCATATGAATGGCCAGCTGACATGCCCTATGCTAATTAGGCCGAAGAAATCACCATCAGTTCATGGCATTGTAGTGTACGGGTTTGAGTTCGATTGCACGTAAATGTACCTTGCCACGGATCTTATATTGCTGACAGAACCGTGGCGTGCAGAAAGGCTTCGGGTGCGCACTCTCGCTATGCTCTTGCTAGCTCGTCGGATCGTCGGGGTTCGTCTCCACCTTTTCTGCACTCTTGTACCCTAATACACTTTAATTTCAGTGCGCATTCAGAAACTACGATTAACAAGTGTTTGGGGATTTATGCGCCGACACGCAACATCAATAGTAACTCGGACCACGATTCGACCGACTGAGGAACTCTAGCTGTTGATCGTCCCTCTTCTCTACCCTCCCAACCTTGACAATACTAATTACGTAGAGTATCGTCCCTATTCAATTCCTCAGAACTTGGGTAAACCTCACTCATTCCTGGCATGGATGACCGACAGACTAATAAGGAAACTTAATAATTCATATTAATTATGTCTTTTAATTTAATTTTATTCATTATCGCAAACAACAAAAGGAAACTCTAATTCAGCAGACTACTATAACTAGGTTTGATTCCATATTACAATACTAGTCATTCTTAGATACTAAATTTTTTTTTAAGTCTAGCTTACATTACAAATTCGAAACCAATTAAAACTATTTTACAATTGCATTTTTCTTAATTTTTCAAATTTAACATATATTTACATTTTTATACCCTGATCCCATTAAAAATGGGAAATCATTAATTGTGCCGATGGCCCGATTGCGGTACAATCGTACGATCCAATCAACAGTTAAATCGTATGATCTCTTCAGCTCATACGAATGCTGATATAAAGATAATTGAAAAGCGAACAGTAGGGTGACTCACGACGTACGCGTTAGTATTTTTTTTGTATACAAAGTGTTCCCACTATTTGGACTACTACAGCATATAAATCTTGGCATTATCAATAAGCATCAACAAGCCGTGCGACCGCCCAACCCTCCTCGGTCACTCTTGGCAGAGTTTCCGCTTGAGCCCTATCTATAACAATTTTCCCTGCTCCGTTGTTTGTATTGTTGGCTGTCAGTCGGCGATTTGGCGCACATTGATAAATGATGCATTGGGTAAACGCAGCTCGATTCGACGCTAATTTTCTGTGACAAATTTCAACAGCAACATGTCAAGTTGCTACATGAGTTGAGTTCAGTTGAGTTGAGTTGCGTCCTGCGCTGCTATCCTGTTACTTCAAGTGTCGCCTGTCTATTCAATTTGGCCGCTGGGGGAAGTTTGTCGTGATTGAAGCACTTACGGGACGCACTTAATGCCAGCTTGGCATGCAACTAAGGTATTTAAGCGACTTGTATATATTTAGAGTATGATATACTTATATATCGTATGTATCTGTATACTCAGTTCCTTCCTTGATTGCTCACTTATATTCGCTATCGCCTCATCAGGCAATCTCAATGCCCATAAATCTATATAGCACTGATATACATATTTATATTTCTATATACATATTTCTATATACGTTTATATATGCAGGTATTGCCTCGGCTAATGCTAATCTATTTTGTTTTCAGCTTCTGTTTCCGTTTCGCAATTGGCAGGGCCCAAAATTAATGGTAATTTCATGCTGTCATTGCGCAAAAATCAACACGGCCCCCGAAGCGCAAGCAGAACAAAACACAAAGGTACGTAACTGGGGTAATTAAAAGTCTATTAGGGGTAGCTCCAAACTTACAGCTATAGAATACATCCCATTACCAAAAAAAAAAACAAAAACAAAAAAACAGCAAACAGAAAACACCTCACAGTCTTACATTATATGGCCTATTGAAGGGGACTTATGAACGGGGGCTCTGCGCGTATATGTTTCGTTTACTCTACTTCTTCTTCTTCTTCTTTTTTTTTTTTTGTTGGCTTTTGTGTACTTGGCGAAATGTTTGCCAATGAAAATAAATTGGCAAGACGAGCGGCGAGTGACTGGGCTTGGCAAGGATTCTCGACCAGTTCTCAGTTCTCTTTGACAATGGAAAATTGAAAAGTTTTTTGCGCTCTTTTTTTTTTTTTTTTGTTTTGTATTTTTGTCGCGACAAACTCAATTAGGAATTTAAGCTAAACTTGTGTCGTCCGTCGGCTACAAAGATTTAATTAATATCGCAATTTGGGCAACATTTGCATGCCAATGGAATAATTTATCGGCCGAAGCGAAATAGCAATTTAAATGAGTTTTGAAACTACGGAAAGAGCAACAAACATTATGGCTAATGCTTAAGCCTATAAAGAATTTCGAGTGTGATGGAAGTTGTTCCAGGCAAGCCGATGAAACACAGGTGCACATAAATTACTGAGTAGCTCAGCAGCCCTATCAATGTGTGATTACTATAATAAGCCGTTGGCCTTGACAATGGTTCATCTTCTGTTTCGGCCATCAATTCATTTGGCTCTTTACCATAATTCAATGTTTATTATTAACTTTGATTAGATCATCGCTCAATTCGCTTAAGACGCAGCCAATAAACAACTTTAATGAATTTCATATTACAATCTATGCACACAGATGCCTCCACAGCTTTCCCCACAACTATAGTCAGAGCAACTAGGCTAGTCTAATACATACTTATGCATAGCAGTATAGTATATTATCGCAGCTCATAACTCATATGCATTGGCTCGGTGGCAAAGTTTAATTGAAATGCAGTTTAGCTTTTAGCTTTTAGCTGAATCATGACTACGAGTTTATGGAGTTATGTTAGCTGGCTCGTGCTATTGCACACGCACACACACACACACCTGTTTCTTATCTGATTTGTCATGGACTGGCGCTAATTAATTAGCTTTATGCGCATAATTAAATGGTGTATACACAGATTCTTTGGCTTTTTCTTTTTATATATTTATTTATTTTCATCATGTTTGCACTCGCAACGACTCGACTCAGCTCGCCACGACTCGAGCTGTTGGGCCAAAAAGTTTTGCCAGCCAATTTTTCATACATCTCGGCCATAATGGCCAGCAATTACGTCGGCCATCCGGCTGGGGTCTGGTTGAGGCTGAGCTCGCTGAGCTGGCTGAGCTGGACGAGGAGCAAGTCCACTTGCTGATGATCATAATCGTTAATACGTAGTCATAATCATAGTTATGTTAGCTGTAGTCGTCGCTCATCTGCCGGAAGTTGGGCATACGAAAAATGTTGGCTGGTAATTAATGCCGTGGCCAGAGGTCCGGTCGGACTGTTCAGCTTGCGGGCTTTTGATTATTTGATTTTCACGGTTAGTTGAGCCGGCTGAAATTATTTTGTAGCAATGTGGAAACTAAAAGATTGATTAATATATAACTATAACGCGAATATAGAAATGTGCTGAAAAGGATTAGCGCGAGGATTCCAGAAGATTCTCAATTCAATTTAGCTGCTCTTGTGATTGGATGATATCATCAATGAATATATTAAAAATTATCAAACAGCATGCATCATTATCTCTATTATCGCTCAGGTGCTCGTCAGGCGATAAACCTTTTATGCAATTCAAATCGAAGGCGGAGGCACATCAATTATGCTGCCCCGCTGGCAGCAACAGTTTGCAAATGATTATTAACTTATTAATGTGTGTATATTGTTTGATTTATTTTTTTTTTTTCTCTCTGCATATTTTTTTTAAATACGCCAATGTTTAAATGACAACTGAATGTGGGCACGTGTGTGGCTGTGCGGTTATCTGTACAATGCATAAAATGAATATCCATGTTGTTGCTGTTTGTATTATTATTAAAATTTATATATTATCATTATGTCGTGGCTGGAGTTAACATTTTTTCAATCGTACGCTTTGTTAATTGCGTTGAGCCCAAGTCAATTATCAAATATACAAACCGCAATGTTTATAGCGATGATAAAGCCGACGACGATCATGATGTTGCCCGATGAAGGCGAGGAGGGGTCGTTGCCAGTGCCCGCGGCTCGCTCAGATTTTTAATTATAATTCCATGACGTTAACGACTTGTCTATCCCTCCGACCGTCTCCCTCTCTCTCTCTCTCTCTCTCTGTATGTATCTCCCTGTATGTCTGTTGTTATTTTAAATAGTTTTTGCCATTGCTATAGCCATTGTCAGTTGTTGTCGTTGTCGACAGTTGACATGGCGGGCTTTACAGTAGCTGACATCATAAATTGGCCAAAGCAACAGATGCCCACATATGGACAGTTGCCAAGCTCGCCTAGGCGACTGCGAACTGAGTTGACCATGACAGAAAAATGCGTCAAGAGCGAACTTAAGAAAATGGGGAAAACATCAGGTACTTTCAGCCGGACAGCAAAAGTAAAGCGAAAAAAAAAAGTGGAAACTGAAAACATAATGTAATAATGCAGATTAAATCGTATACTTGGCATTAGCGAAAGTTAAAAGCTTTTAGAATTGACTTAAAATTAACGCAAAAGCTATAAGTGAAACTGATTTTAGTTGCGCAGAAATTGATGTAAAAGTTTGAAGAGTTCATAATGGGGCGTCTTGCATATAGAAAACTTAAATATTTTTTAATTTTTATATTTATGGTATTTTTATATACTCTAAAAATAATTAAATATATATATATAAAAAAATATATAAATTCACAGAAATTTTAAAGAAAAAAAAAATATATATATAAATATTTATATTTTTATATAATGCATAAGAACATTTAATAACAAAAAATATATATTTTTATGAATTTTAAAAATAATTAGTAAAAAATCTCGTAATATTATATTGGCTCTAAAAACAATTATGAACTGCAAAAATATATTTTAATAAATAAACAAAAAATAAATAAATTAGCTATGATATATAATATATTTGAAATATATATGTTAATATTCTATGAACTTAATAATTATACAAAGTTACAAATATTAAATATTGAATTGAATTTTCTTTCTAAGTAATACTTTTGCTAACTTTAAAACACGACCATTATACCCCGTTTTCCCCTTTTTACTGTGCTGAGGGTATAATTAATTATATAATACATTTATAAGTTCTAGAATCAATTTAGCTCAAAGAAAGTGCTTCGCATAAAGTCATCCTTCGGGCAAACTTGAAAGTTAAGTTGTTAGGCAGCTTAATCAAGTGGTGAATATTCATGTTAAGATGGCGATAAATTTTAAATCAAAAATAAGTAAGCATCTATAAATAATTTAGCAACAGTATTTATAAATAATTGAAGACTCAGTCGATAACTGCTTAAATGACAGGAACAGTTAAATAACAACAAAAGATGTTGTACAACTGTGTACAAAAGCCGAAAAAGAAGAAAACCCCAATCAAAGGTCACAAATTCCAAAAGGGTAAGAGAGAGAGAGAGAGAGAGAGAGAGAGAGAGAGACAGACAGTTCGAAATAGTTGAATAACTGATGATGGCAACAACCTTAGCTCAGCTTCCAGCAACAGATACAATAATCTGCGACGTGAAGCTGTGCGTTATTTTTATTTTTATTTGAATTTGAAGTTTTTTGAACCCTAGACCTAGGCGGAAGTCGTAGCACTTATGACTCATTTGATGGATAGATGGAGATAGAGCAGGCAAGGCAAGGCTGCCAGTTCGAGCAGCGACAGCGAGAGTCCCAGCTACAAATGCGACTTTAGCCATTTTTTGGTTGCTTCGTGATTTTTGTTGTTGCTGTGCTCCGGCTGACAACTTGAAGCCGCAAACAGCAAGATATTTTTAGTGGCTGCCCCTTGAAAACCGTATTAGGAGATGTGGCTATGTGTGTGAGTGTGTGTGTGTGCGCCTGTTTGTGTTTGTGTGTTTGTGTGTGTGGGCGTAATTCTCACCCACTTCAACACTTCATTTAATAAATGTTGTAAACACGCACGAATTGAATTATTTATGCTTTGTTGTCATAAATTCATTTGGAGCGGGCGGGCAGCAGGGGTGCCACTCCCACTCACATAATCAATGAATGTCTGGGCGGGAGGGTCCATAAACAGATGTGCGGCAATTAAGCGAACGCCAGAGCCGTTGACTGACAAACGCACTCAAATGTCAGGCGGCGCCTATTTTTAAGTTGGCTTATATGATTTACGATAGCTGCAACAAACGGAGATGGGGCTGGTGCTCCTGCTGCTGCTGCTGTCGGTGCTGGTGGGAGGGTGAGCCAGAGGGGAAGACGCTGTTATCAGGAATTTGCCCAAAGTTGAATTCTGTAATTAGAAATATGGTGCCGCTTGCAGTTGCCATTGCAAAGTGTGTTGGCAATTAAATTATGCGCTGCTGTCTTTGCGCTGACCCATTTCTCGGGGGGGAGGAGGCAGTGCTCAAAGGCAGGCAAACATTGGGCGAATGCCAGGCAGCGCGAGCGGATGCCAGCATTACTATTACTGAGGCACTGGGCTAAAAGGATGCCTCAAGAACTCAAACAAAAACATTGGCCACCCTTACCCCCTACCCCATCCCACACGGCTGCCCCTCTCCGTCGCCTCCAGCAGCTACATCTTGCAACGTTGTCTGCATTTGTCTGCCGCCAGCTGAAATGAAAATGAAAATGGAATTAAGCACACAAGTTTGCCTAAGTATGTAGCAAATGTTCGTTTCCTCTCTCTCTCCCTCTCTATCTGTGTGTGCGTGTGTGTATATTTCGTAGAACTTATAGATACTTGTGTGCGTATTGCTTTAGCTCTGCACTCGCTTGAGATACTTGCCACACATGCCCAGGCGAGTCGAGCCAAAGTGTTGCAAAGCGCAATGCAAACAAAAAGTTCAAGTATCCTCCCAGTGTCTTATGAGTGCTTTGTCTGATTGTGAGAGTGCAGGCAGGCGTGTGTGTGAGTGTGTTTAAGTGTTTAAACTGTTACTCTTGCCGTTGTTCCTCTTGTTGCCTTTACAAGTGAATTCACTTGCATTCTCATTGCCACTGTCCCTGCCTCGGCTCGCATTCCAGCTGCAAGAGTCGACTCAACTAAAATGGGCCGTTTATGGGCTTATATTGTTATATTTTCCCGACATGACTTTCGGCTTGCCTAACTCTTCTCTCTCCCTCTTCTTTGCTCACTCTCTCTCTCTGCCATTTTCTAACTTGCATTTTCAGATTTTTATTTAAATTTGCCTGCTAACGCAACGGAGTGCTGCCGTCCTCCTGCTAGATTTTCGACTCAAGTGTGAGTGGCAAGTAATGCATTTCAAATCTGGCTTATTATTTAAAGCGTATGCAACAATATATTCTCGTATATAATACAGAAAATGATGGAAGAAACTCATTTTGGGTTAATATTTTTAACATGATCTTAGCTGAGAGAACTGATTGTCTCGCAATTATTCGCCTCTCTCTTTCTCTATCTCTCTCTCCATTCATGTTGGCTAGACAATGCCAAGATAAAGGCAATCAACAGGCAAATAGGCGAGCTGCCACTGAAAGCAGCAGCGAATTAATCTCCGAGATGGCAGCGCTGTGAGAACGAGGCCGCCGGGAAGCATATGGTGCTGCGTGCCGAGAGGATTTTAATCATTGAGGGGCGCCAGACAAGTCTGCCAGACATATGAGCAGAGAGAGGGAGATAGAGAGAGAATGAGAGTGGGCCGCCTAGTCATCTAGCCTTAGCGCTAGCTGCAACACTGATGCTCGCTCGCGTCCGTCTGTCTGTCAGTCAGCGAATGTGTTTTGAATTATTGCGCTGTAAATTCAAAAAGGATAATACGCCCGGCACGGCTTCTGGATACTGGCAACAGCCACTCGACGTGGGCCTCGAAAAATGGCAAAACAAAAGGATATTGTGACAAGGATTTATTAGTGTGTCCTGCGTCGACGAGCACAGGGTAGACGCGTCCATTGTCTTGCCCAGCCCATTGTCATTTATGAATTTCAGGGTTGATTTGAGGCACACACACACACACACACACACACACACACACACACAACAGCTGGCTGAGGTGTGGGGTCAACTGGGAGAGAGCTGCCCACTCAAGTGTCAAAGCGCAATTATTGCTCATTGCAACGCTCAGAGCTTCCGAGTTCAGTGTGCGCATCGCACACAACAGCAGAAGCAGCAGCAGGAGCAGATTCCGAGTCCTTTTAGCTCGACTCGACTCGACTTGATGCGGCTCAGCTGCGATTTATAGCATTCAATCTGTTTTCGAAAATATGCTCCGTGCGCCCTCATCCTGCTATACAATGCTCTAACCAAGAGCATTGCCGTCTACTCAGTGCATAAGTAGCAGCTTTGCTATAATAACAACTGCTTAGCGGATCACATGGCAGATCATATTTGAACGGATGTTTTTAGTTGTATTTTCTAATGCACATATATACAGCTTTATTATTAAAGTATTGGAGTTTGCTGGCCTCAAGTTAAGTTAGTTAAAAGCAAAATATTAATGCAATACATTTTCATTAGTAAAATAATTAATTTGTTTTTGATCAAAAATTTTTGTTTTTCTAATTTACAATTTTTTTTTTATAAAATAAAACATTTTATTGATGTAAAATGTTGTTTATTAATATAAAGTTTTTTATTGATATGTACAAAGTTTTCAATTACTTTTTTTTATTAATATAATATAAATAAATTATTAATATAAAAATTTATTTATTTACAATATTTAATTAATTAATTTTTTTTATTCAATTACGAATATTCCTTATTAAGTTAACATTTTGTTGTATCGATTTACATATTTTGTTTGTAATTTACAATATTTTATTTATTTATTTATTATTATTATTATTATTATTATTATTATTATTATTATTATTATTAATATTATTATTATTATATTATAATTATAAAGTTTTTATGAACAGGGAATAATCTAAAAGCTTCCGTCTTCATTCTGTAATCCCGAAGGGTATTTTATGTTCGGCATTTGATGGCAAAGTTTCTCTCTTGTTTTGCCTTGTGCTTCTTTCTGTTTGCTGCAGTTTGGTTTAATTACATAGAACATTTCATGGCAAATCCTCGGTGACAAATGTTTTGTTTTGCTCCTTCTGCTGGGCGACAGAGAACTTTAGTCTTGAATGCGAAATTTAATCTGTAAAGAACTTTAGAGCAGGTGACACGCCCAGTATCCACTTCGATCAGCGTTAAGTTGATAATACCCCTTTAGGCTAAAAGGGCCAATCGAGCTGCTCACGAGCTCATCCCCAACAAGAAGGCAACAGAAAAGATTTGACTAATTTATTTAATGGCCCGGTTATTACACGAACATGACGCCGACTCTGAATACAGAAACTGTTTCGTGTGTGGGCGGGGGTGAGCTGGAGCTAGAGTTGGAGTTGGAGTTGGGGTTGGAGTTGGGGTCCACTTGGAAGCTGCCTGCATTTACAAGGCATTGAATAATGGGCAAATCTGCTGCAAAAGTTTTATTGCACTTGCCAAATTAATTTGCCACAAAGTAGAAGGCGCCAGACTTGTTGTTGTTGTTGTTGTTGCTGTTGCTGTTGCTGCTGTTGTTGCTGCTGGTGTTTGGCACTTTGCTAATGTAGACTACTTGGCATGCTAGATGGTAAATGGTAAATGGTAAATGGTAAATGGCAAATGGTAACTGGTAAATGAAAATGGAAATGAAAATGGCTATGCCAAAGCGAATGGAAATGACTATAGAAAACAACAACAACAACAAGAGCAGCAGCAGCAGCAGCAAAACGAACTTGAAATGTGGAAATGAAAGCTAAGGTTGAGGTTGGTTTCTAAGCTTCTTCTTTTTCTTTTTCTTGATTTTTTATGTGTGTATTGTTGTTGTTGGGTCTACTGGGATATATTTCCATCCGCTCTTAAATGTGCGTTCATTAATTTAATTTTTCATTATGCAGCGGCAAATGAAAAGTGTCATAAGACCGTCGCGACGGACCCCGCGCCACGGCCGTGGCCATAAACAAAAGGCCAGAAAAGCGAACCGAACCGAACTGAACCGAACGGTGCGGGCCAAAAAGGCAGCAGCAGCACCTTTTATTTTAATATTTGGTCATTAAAAACAGTTTCCAGACTCACTAAGCACAAGATGACGGACCCACAGAGCCCGTTCCATAACCAAATGCGTTCAATCCACGACGTTTTTGATTTCGTTTCGTTTCTTTTTTTTCGTTTTTACACACACACACACCTTTGTGAGCGTCTTGTTTTTTATGATGACAGCGCAAAATGCCGAGAAAAATGCGTAAAGGAAAAACAAATCGTTGCACACGGCAGCAGCAACAACAACAACAATAACAACAATAACCTTTAACGCCCCAACAATTAAGGCTAAACGCTTTTATAACATCAATTGTGGGCGGGGCGAGCCGAAAACTTTGGCACTGCTGCCGGGGTTTGGAAAGTCCTCAGATTAATACACTGCGCGATTTTTACGATTGTTTCTTCAAGTTGCGGAAAAAGTTACGAGGCATTCGGCATTTTCTTTTATACACATACATTTAAATATATATGTATATGTACGTATGTATATATGTCTTCTTCTTCTTTTTCTTTTTTGGTTTGTTTGAAATTTATGAAATTTTACCTTTTGGCCAAGCAATTTGCTCCATTTACATTCCTTATTATCCAAATGCGTCGAGTTAGCCGCGTTAAAAACTTTGCAATTTCTTCTCCTCTCTTCTCGTTTTGTTTGTTGCTGGATTTTCTTTGTATTTTGTTGGCAAAGAATGTGTTCAGCGTATGCAAGTTACATAAAAATCGGCGGCATACAAAAGATTAAAACAATCAAGCGACGGGTCAGAGGCAACAAAGTTTGCTTTTCTATGAAGAATTGGGCTGGGAGTGGGAGAGAGAGATAGAGAGATTGGAGCAAGGGCAACTCGGAGCCAGAGGCAGCTTGAAAATGCAAATTTTAGGCCAGGTCGCATATAAATTTCTTAAAGCCGTGTGAAGAGCTTATGGCAGATGTGAAGCTAAATGATTTGGAAATCAAATAAATTGCATTGCAGCATGGACTAAAATAGGTCTGTCATTTCACTTGATATACAATTATAGTTTTAAATATATATGATTTTTCTAAAAGCCTTGATAAAGTATTGAAAATTTGTAAATGTTTGCAATGCCCGTCCTTACACAAACTGATTGCAGTTGCGCCTCTTCGAGCATAGAATTGCATATTATTTATTATGTCGCAGCTCAGTGGGCTGAGCCGCCAGCCTCTAGACGCCGCCCCCAGCCCGTCCCTTGTCTATGCTATCCACATGGAGAGAATTTAATAAATTCATCATCTTTCATTTAGTTGCTGGAGCCAAGTCTGTTATATGACTGTCCCTGGCAGAGCGCAGAAAAGAAAGAAATAAAGCGAGCGAACAAAATATAAGAAAAAAAGCGAAAGAAAGAAAAAAAATGAAAAAATTATATAAATGGGTGTTGTAGTAGAAGAGGAGCGGGGTAGGGGAGCAGGGCAGCAGGTGGGGGTGGGCTGGCTGGGCTGAAACATTTTCGCAGACAACGTGCACTGAAGATGAGCGCGCAGTCGACGCTGCCGATGGAGGCGTGGCGCGGAGCAACGTCGGAGTTGGCCGAAAAAAGCAAAAGCAAAATCGTGACTGTCATTTCAACGAAGCGAAGTTATTTTTCATGACAAAGCAGCCGAGAGCAGTCCTCCGACTCATTTCACCAGCCGGCGGTAAAGCAGATAATGGCGACAGGGATCGGAGCAGTTGTACGGGCCAAGCGATGCCAGCGGACGGCTAAGCGGCAGGCGGCAGGCGGTGGAGTGGTGGAGTGGTGGGGCAGTGGGGCGGACTGATAGCTGCACGGGCTACATGATGTTCTCGTTGTAGCTGAAGCTGGAGTGGAAGCAGCCAGGGTGCAAGCTGAGCATTCCAGCGTTAAAATACCTTTTACTGGCACATTACCAGCAACGCGCGACTGCCCAAACAGCGCGCGCACAGCGGCATCACACTAACACTCACCCACCCAGTTGCCACCCACGAACTAAGCCAAGCCAGCCGAAGCTGAACCCGAAGTCGCCGCCGCCGTCGCAGCCGCAGCCGAAGCCGAAGCTCTAACAAAATGCAGCGCTGTCGACGTCGCTGCGTTTTTCATGAAATTATTACGACTTTGGAAATGGGGTCGTACAAAATGTCGTTACGTTTAGAGGCGCCTCCGCTCCCTGCTCCTTCAGCATCCCCATATCGCACCCTTTATACTTCTCCCTTGATGTTCGTTTTAGTTTATTGTATGCTCGGAAATTGGGTAAACTTAAAGCCTAAACTGAGAGCAAGCTGTGTGTATGTGTGTGTGGGCGCATCATAAAAGCCTTAAAAAAAATCATCAAATTCCATTTACTGCTCGAAGCCTAATTGTTGACAAGCCTAAACATCAGCAGAGAAGCGAGAAAGAAAGCAGTGGCAAGAGAGAAGCAGAGAAAGAAAACTGATTGAAATGCTGAGATTGATCGCAAGGGGCAGCCGCAGTAGGCGTGGAGGCTGGGCAGCGAGTGACCCAAAGAGCAAGTGGCATCACCTGAGCTGACCCACAAAAATGTCGCATCTCATCTCTCGGCTGTCTCGTCACTCAGAAGTGTTTGTCGCGCGCTCGTAAAGATCGCATCAAAAAACAAAAACAAAAACGAAAAAAAAAAAAAAATGCTGAGAGACAGACTACTTTTATTTTTTATATACCAGGCACTAGCACATGGCACACATGTTGCCCTTCTTCCATTTCTTTTGCTGGTTCTTTTTCACTTTTCGCTTTTTTTACTATTATTTTTATTTCTGTTTCTTGTCGTTTTATTATTCGACTTTCTCGCTAATGAAGTTGGCCGTCATCGGCATCATCTTCATTATGGTCATTATCATTCGAGAATGTAATAAGCGTGAAATAATTGACATTTAAGCAAAGCGCACGCACATTGAAACAATGGAACCAAGACACAACCGGCGGACAAGTCTGCCTGGCATAGCTTCTCATAGCTGCCCCTCGCCTTCCCACTGCCTCCTGCCGCTCCCAGTCTACTTTGTAGGCCAACACCGGAGAGCGATGAGCAGTGCTCGGAGCCCAAGAGCCCGCGCTTAGTCGAGAATGATGACAGATGACCACACGTACTCGCTTCTCTCTTACTTTTACGGTCTCACGAACGGAACGCAGCCAGAGCCATGGACCTGGATGGCGCTGGATTCGACGAGATGCGGACGCGCTGTCTGTAATTCTGGTGCGGCTACGTTTCTGGGGCATGAACCAAAAATGTAAAATAATAGAAGTTTGAATAAAAAAATGTCTCTGTGCCTGACCTCACCTCATCAGTTCGACGCCTCGTTTACCTATTTCTGTTGCCACTTTCATTCTTCTTCTTTTTGGTTTTTGTCGATTTGCAAAGCGTATCATTTTTGTCTTCTTTGTGGCTTGGCGTAGCACCTGTGCGCGGCGCGGGGGCAGCAGCAGCATGAAACATCTGTCAATGTGACACGTGATGTGTTTGCGAAATTTAAACACACTCACACACAAACACACAAACACACACACACACACACACCGCACATTGACATTTAAAGTGTGTGATAGTTGGGTGCCAAGGTAATCAGATTAGATGCCAAAATTATAGAGCGTCCGGAATTTCAGAATTATTGCGGCTGCGCCTGGCTGAACGCTTTGCCCGAACTGCAAATAAAATAATGTGCTTCTAATGATTAAATATTCGCTCTCTATTAATCGAAATAATGAGTATGGCTATTATTAGTATAACCAATTATTTTTAGTGAATATTATATAATATATGCAGATGGGCTTATAGAGTGCGCAGATTAATTTTGATATGCTGCGGAGTTTATTTTTTCTCCAAACAAGATTTTAGTTTTTGCAATTTTTTATCCGGTTACCTTTTTTTTTTTGTTTTTGAAAACTTAATCTAAAAAGAAGGGAAGGCAAAGGAACATGGGGAACAATGCGAATATACAGCTGAAGGGAAAAATAAGAAAAAGAGTAGCTGTCACAGATGAAATTCAAGAAGATATTTTATATATCCTAAGTGAAGATCTGATACAGTAAGTCTAGAGGGGACGTCTGAGCCTTCCCCTAGTTCTCTTGCAAGATCTGTGAGCTGCTATAGTCTTTGTTCAGTTCTTAATTGAATTGGAGATCTTTTCTGTCTTCTTTCGTATATGGATCTGTCACTGTATGTCACTTTGTATCGCTATAATAATATATATATACAGCCAAAAAGTCATGGGATAATATTTATTTATATATATCATCATTATTATTTATACGATCCACTAGAACCATCTATATAATTTATCATGTTAGTTTTGAGCAATATTTGTTAAATCATATCCGCTTTTCCTTACTATATGCATACAAAATATCAAATGATTCCCTCTATTCCCCCCCCCCCCTTCTCCCCACGCACACATAGTAATTTATGAAATTCTTTTTGGTTCTTCTGTTACAGTCAGCGCCATCAATGACCTCAGCTAACTCGTAAACGGTAAGTGCAAAATTGTCTGTAAAATGCATTTTAAACTCGCAATCAGATGCTGGGGCGAAGCTTGTGTAACGCACCCTCGACTTCTCGTTCCGTTGGCTATTACATAGAAAATAGCATAAAACACACTCAATGCGCCCCAACCTCGACCTTAGCTTCAGCGCTGGTCACGCCTAACGCCCCGTAATGCGGCGCCGGCTAAATTGCTTTGCGGAGCTCAGCATCAGGCAGCTTTACCTATAAACCAAAATGAATGACTGAGCGAACGTCCCGGCGCGCCGCACTGCCCAAGCGGGGGCGAGGCCGAGGGCAGCTGTTGGGCATCGGGGAGTGCAATATAAACGGCTGTGAATGCAAATAGATGTGCGTTGTGCGGCGAGTATATGCAAAAATCTCATGCTGACTGCAACCTCGTCATCAGCATCATGATCATCAACAACATCATCAACTCAGCAGCAGCAGCAACCGGAAAATGCAATCGCATCGGGCGGCCATAATACGCTCGATGAGCAGCAGGGCGCAAATGAAAGGGTTTTTGGGTTGATGTGTGGCCGCGAGCCAGCCCTGGCCCCGGCCTGCCCACGAGCCAGGGGCTAGTTGATGGTGCTAAAAAATGCTTGCCACAGGCAATGTCATCATCGTCTTCATGCTCATCATCAGCAGCCTCGTGTGTGTGAAACTTTAAATGCAACATTTTGTTTTTATTTTCCTCCCATTTGACTTTGACCACGCATAAAATCCGTCAGACTCAATGCCTCCTGCCCTGCCCTGCCCTGCCCTGCCGCCTCCTCTTCTGTGGCATTTGGCTGAGCTTTTATTAGAATTATCTAGGAGGCGCACGACTTTCGTGCTCATGTGATGAATCAGTTTGTAGCAAGAGGGAACGCATTTAGCGGTTGCATCCAATGCGACTTCTATCGCATTACGCCATCTGCCGGCAGTTAAATGAGTTAAGCAGACCCGATTACGGTTAGAAGGATGCTCCATTAGAGCAACAGCAACAGCAGCAGCAGCAGCAACAGCACCACATTAATCCGACCCACTTGCGTGGGCAAACAACGTAATTATATGCAACCGGATAGCTGACAAGCTCCTGCCTCTTTCTCTCTATTTCACCTACTTTGACGGAAAACTTGTTTATAGTTGAGAGTTGCCTCGGGGGCCATGTGATCAGTGGGAATAAACACAATTTTAATATTAGCTATAGATACCAGCACCAGGTTTATATCAAGCGCTGCAGCCTTACTTAAGTAAATTGAATTAAATGTTTGACAAGCTGTTTTTAACTATGTTAATCGAACTTTGCTTAAATGTTTTCTTTTTTTAGCAAAGTCTTGCCTCAGTTTATTGTATTCAAAAGCTTGAAAAGTTCTTATTTGTTTCACAAAGTTTGAATTTTATTGACTAGAATAACTGAAATTATGATTCACTTAAAAGTTTTTTTAGCCCAGCTCCTTGTGAACAATAAAAGTATTTAATTGGCAAGCTTCAGGCTGCCATTTAACATAAGAGCTCTTCAATAGAGTTAAAACGCGATTTTCCCTGTAAGCCGGATTGATCTGAAGTTGAGTTTAATGTTTTTAGGTAAGCTTCTATCTTATTGACTCTCATCGTCACATTGATTAAACATAAGTTCAGTAATGAATCACTTAAGTTGATTGACTCATCACTTTTGGGCAGAGGACTCGCAATGAAAACTATTAAAGTAGCTTGTCGCCGCCTCCTGCCCCTTGGCTAATCTGCAATTGCCAACGACACGTGCTCGATTTAGCGCTCGTCTACATTGTTTTTATTCTATTTTTTATTGCTGCTGATTTGTTTTAGTTGTTTTATTTTATTTATTTATTATTTATTTATTTGTTTGTTGCCATATTTGCACAACCGACACCAGGGTCATAAATATTGTACGTCGCCTTTAATATGCAATAAGCTGTTGTATTTATTTACACAGCTCAACAAATTCCAATGATTTTTTCCATAACTCATTTGGCACACACAGCGACTAAGCGCCTCAGTATGTGTGTGTGTGTGTGCCCCAATCCCAACCTCGATCCCTTCCGCCCACCCCATCCCATCCCTCCGCCGTCGGCTGGCTAACCACTTGCCACGCATTTTAAATCATGACATAAACACTTTCGCACATCCCAAGCAGCGCCGAGCCAACAACACTCGGCAGCTATTTTGTTTATTTATTTGTCTATCTGTTTGTTTGTTTGTTTGTTTGCTGTTTGTTGTTTGTTGGCCGTTTTGTTGCCGTCGCTGTTGCCAATGACTTTTATGAATTTTGTGGTCAGGGTTATGCAATTGCAGCAAGGGACGCGAATTGAGCTCATCAGCAGTTGAATATGTATACACAAATATATGTATATTCGTATATATCTGTAGATATATACATATTTGATATTCGACACTAAATATATGATATATTTGCCAAGCAATTAGCTAAAAATCATTGCACTTTGTCATTGCTACAGCAAATGTTTGTGAAGCTCCTGGAAACAACAGAGAATAAGTCCAGCTCTCTCGGGCCTAGCTTAATAAACTTGCAATAATTCAGACTTTTTTATATGTAATGCAATTTTCAAATAGATTTTGCAATTCAATTTAATTTAGACTTAGATAAAGTTTTTTTTCTCCTTGGAGTCTGGCCCTGGTTAATAAATTTCCATTAATTTTCATCCTATTCTTTCTAATCAAATTTTCGAATTGTGTTTCATTTCCTTTAAATTTCATTCAGCTTTCAATAAAATCAATCTTTTTTAGGTCAAAAGTAAAACGATATTCTTTGAGTCGAGCTGTAGGCGCTTGCTGTGCTTTGCTTCTCTCCTGATTGCATGTTGAGTTGAGTCTCGATTTCACTGTAGTTAAGCATCGATAGGTATTCGGTGAATAGGTATCGATAGTTAACTATAAAGGGAAATCTTCATGAATATTTTTTCGAGCAAATCTAGATTTTTTTTATTGAGTCAGGCATCTTCTAGTAGGACTCGGTATGCCTGTCTGGTTTCCGTATAAAAAAATTCGTATTTAACTTATATTTAAAAAATTATTTTCACGCAAAACTGAACGGATAGAATAACATAATTTTCTTGGAAGCTTCTCATTTGACCTACCGTTTGTAAAAATAGATATGTATATGTTCAATCCGAGGCAAACTTCTAATTTTAAAACACATTCAGCTGCATCGCTCGCCCAGTCTGCAATTCATGTGTTGCTCTTGCACATGGCGCAATAAAACGTAGAGTAGCCGCTGCAAGAGTCTAAGCCTTATCTAATCGGCTTCGTAGTACGCTCGTACGTTTCAGCCAGCTGGAGTTTGCCTATCTCTGTGTCAGTGCAAATATTGTCACAAGCTGCCAACGACGGGACGGGGCTGGACGGACTAAGACGTCGTGCTGCTGTCGTCCAACTTATCAGATTTCGCTGCAAAACGGTAGACGACGAAAGATTTCGCAGTAAACCAAACCAAACTGTGCAACTATTTGCACAACTAATAATTCACTTTAGTGTTTCATTTAGTTCAAATATTGATAATGCTTAGCACAAATGCAGCTCAAATTTGTTGGCTCATCGGGGCTGGGCTGTGGAGTGTGGAATGTGTCATAATGGCTCTGCCCCTGGCACTCTTATCATGCACGGGACTATTCCTCTTTAGAAACATGACATGGGCAAAACGAAAAAAAAAATTGAGAAGAAAAAAAAAATACTTAAAGTTTAATGTTTTTGAATTCCCCAAAGACGATGATAAATACCCAAACAGTCATACAATATATAATATTTTTTTTTTGTTAAATTTTTATTGTATATAAAAGTTTTCAATTTTTTTTTTTTTCAAGAAAACATTTTCTGCCAGCTCACTGCTGAGTTCTCAGATTTTAGATCTAAGATCTTGGATCTTCGCATGCAAGTCATGCGACGTGTTTTTAAGGAGGGGGAAGGTCTCGTTGAGCATTTCAGATGTTTTTATTGGGGTCTCCCCACACATACACACACTCTATACTATCTATGCCTGCATTCATGCTCAAATGTGTGTGTGTGTGGGTAAAATGTCAACATCATGTGGCAAGAAGAGCTCCATAAGCTGCTTAGCGTTGTTAGCTGTTGCCCATTTTTGGTTGGCTGTGATGCGGCCTCTGATGGCCTTGAGAATCTCTTTTGGCTTGTTTATGGCCACGTCTAAGCGTTCAATTGCTGACAATGCCCACAAAAAGCGAACAGAGGCCCCATTGAAAGCAGCTTTTCCCTTGATGCTCGCCGACATTTCAAGCTTGACGCTGAGAACTGAATTATTTGCAACTTGTTACCCATCACTCAACTTCACAACTTCAGATGCGCTGCAAAAAGCAGCAGAGCAAGGCACAATTGCAGGCCATGAATTTCAATAAACCTTTGATTCACTTTGATTTCACCTCAGTCAATTAAGCTGCGGTTAGCAGCGGAATATTTTAATTGTGAGCTTTCGAGTGGGGAATTTGAAGCATTTTTGCATAGAGTTCAAAATGATTTTAGGCTCATCATAGAATACAAATTTGCCTGTTGCTGAATTCCCAAATTCAAAGAGAATTTGATTCAGTTCCAATAACACATTCATTAGTTAAACTTGCCTGTTTCGAGTTTTAATTTAATATAAAATTCAACTTTAATCATCATCATAGAATGAGAATATGCTATATTGTATATTTCAATAATTGCAATTGTATAGCAAATATTTCTTACATCGAAAATTTAATCGATTTCTATGCCAATTCGAAGGGAATTAAATGCCTCATAAAATTTCAATTTCAATATCAATTTCAATATGAGAACTTTCATAAACTTTGCTTGCTTCGACTTAAATTTACTTAGACGCAGAGAATATACCTCTATAAAATTGTAATTGATTTCAATGAGAATTTCTTGTCTTTATTCCATTTCAAATTTAATGTGGAAACTATCTTTCACTTTTATTACTTAAACTTTACTCTGCCTTAAACAATTTCATTCAGAGCTTCATGAATATGATTTTCCCACCTCAGCTTGACTAAGGTTTCCGCCAACCTTCGAATTGACAATGACAACTATATAACTAAGTGTAACTTTATAGTTTTCAATGCTTATTATTTGCTGGCTATGCTGATTGCTTTCGATTAATTGAATAGTGCACGTGGCTTATCTATTTAGAACTGCAATTCATTGACGCTCTTGAGTCTGTCCATCTCAATCAGATTTTCATTCTCAATTATGTTTTTATGAAACGCTTTTAATCCATTTTGCTTATCAATCAGCTGAAATGTCGCAAACAGACGCGCTCAAACGTGCTCAAACCAAATCTGTGTTGAGAGCTTCGCTTGAATGGGGCTTTCAATCAGTGCCATTGGACTCTTTCAATCAGCTTAAGAGGGTGAAAGACAAAGAGACGCTACGAGCCAAGGAGAGGTGAGGTGAGGCGAGGCGAGGCGTGGTCAGTTGTGGCTCGTTCGTCATTCACCTTGGCAATATCTTGGAGTGCACGCTGAAGCGGAAAAACCAGTAATTAAATGGCTTCACTTTTACGCTTTTTTCTCTTGCGGCCAAACAAAATATAAAAACAGTCAGCAACAACAAAATAGAAGATGAAGAAAAACACACGCCTTCTGCATTTTCTCTCAGTGTTTGTTGTTTTTCGCTTGCTGCCAGAGCGCAGAGCGCAGAGCACAGAGCAGCAACCAGACACAAGCACTGTACTAACCCGTCCAATTTGTAATTGAAACTTTCATTTTCATTTTTTCCATCGCATTTTCAGTGTTTTACTTTTTGCTTTTTAAGCAGGTAGGTACCTAATGAAAAACCGGCACAGCTCAAGATCTGTGAATGTGCAGCCGGTTGAGCAATGAACTAACGAGTTGACATTGCTGCTGCTGCTGCAGCACACCGAATTGTCATGATACACTCACTCACTCACTCTGTTCACTCTATTTGACAGACTCTGCAAATTGCAATTATATTGAAATTTGAGCTTTGCCGCATCAACAGCTTGCAATTGAAATGAAAATTGTTGGGAAAATCGAGCATGCAAATGGAAATGAAAGTGGAGACTGTGCAAAACTGAAAATAAATATGTTAAAGGGCGACAAGAGTAGCCAAAAAATAAAAAAAAAAAGAGAAAAAAAATAGTTAATTATTTTCCTCTGCTGCTGTCTCATATTGCCTTTCACAAATAACTCATATGAAATATGAATATATTGCAAATGCCAGAATATTGAAATGGCAATTGGCAAATGGCAGATTCGATTGATTTGTGGACTTTTGGCTTGTGCATTGTAGTTTTTGGTATTTGCCTCCAATAGCTCCTCGTTGGCCTTTCAACGGCGCCGGTGTCAGGATGGCCTGGCTAAGGCAAGTAAACAGATTGCCAATTGGCTTGAAATTTGATGAGTTTATGACGACGACGGCGTCCGAGACGTCTCCATTGAAAGGGTGGGAAGTTGCGTAACGGTTGTCCGCCGCCTGTCCGTCTGCCCACTTAAATGGAGGGGCGTGGCTGGGCGCCTTGCCTGGCTGGCGCATACCTCTAATGAATGACATGCTATACTAATGAATGAGAAGCGACCCGTTGCCCGTTAGTGCCGGTTACCTGTGCACAAATCAATGGCTCGACTTTAACAAATGATGAAATACGATACCTGGCCGCATGGCCAGCAGCAGCAGCAGCAGCGTGGCCGTTGCTGTTGCTGTTGCTGTTGCCATTGGCGCTGGGTGGCGCGGTGGCAACACAAATAGCCAGAGACAGAGTGCAGCTAGTGTAAATGAAACCCAAGCCAAAAACTAAATAACGGGGCCAATAGCAGCAGCGGCAGCGGCAGCCGCAGTCGTGGAGAGGGGTAAAGGGTGAGGGGTGAGGGGTGAGGGGTGGTAGTGAGACAATAGCCTGTACATTGGGCATGTCAACTTAAACTTGTCTACCGTCAAACGAACGAGAAAAAATTAAACGCAATAAATAACGTATACGCCGCATAAGCCAACGCATATCAGGCCTGTCCGTCCGACGCCTCAATGATGGCAAAAAATTGCCCGTAAATGAACAAAAAATAATTAAAAATGCATTTTTCATTAAGGCATTAAAATGCACAAACACACGCGCACACACACACACACACTTACATACACAGACGGCAATTGCACATTCACAGATGCCGGCAATGCCATTCATTTAATTCATTTATCTGTGGGGGGCTGTTGGGGGTTGGCCTGACCAGTTCATTGATTACAACGCCATGCCCAGAGCTGGTGTCTCTATATGGTTGCGGTCCCCGGGCCGATCTTCCGTTCGGGACTCGCTGCCTGCAGCTCTTCGGCCACTTTTATGTCATTTGGAAATTATCATTAAAGCTCGTTGTGAGGCATGTTGAGCTGAGCGGACGGTCGGGGCTTTTACAACACAGATATGACCACTTCATTTTGCAAACAAACAGCAGCAGCAGCAGCAGCAGCAGCAACAACAACAATAACAATGATAACAACATCAGCAGCAGCAACAACTTCAACTTCAACTGTTTGGCCGGTCGGCTTGGCAGCGGGTTGCGGCGCGTGACGGTCATTGAAACAATGCGCGAAAAAACGCATGAAATTAAAACAATAAAAGCCAACAACAAAAACAACAAGTAGCAGCAACAACAATGCAAACCGGCAACAACAAAATGTTCAGTTAAGTTTTAATTTTCACAAGTGTGAAAAATACTATTGAAAAGGCCGCACACAAAGTGCGCCTCGGCAACGAGCTATTTCCGCCTCGGCAGCATAAAAAAAAAAAAAAAAAAAAAAACAGAAAAAAAAAACAAACAAAATAAAAGCAACTCTGCGAAACTGTAAAAAAAGAAGAAACAATTATGCTGGCACTTGTCGAATATTTAATACGCTCAGCTTTTTCATCTGACGTAACTCCAAACTTTTCAAGTCCAGAATCTTAACGGTTTTATATGAAATATTCATTTCAATGCTTGGATCTCCCTCATTTGTTCAAATTCATTCATTCAATTGTGAATATCTCCCTCAACAGAGTTACAAAATTGATCTACTCTCAGAAATAGAATTAGTATATGGAAATGTGTTTTTTTCTTTAAGGAAAAAGGTAGATTGAGAATTACTTTAGATTTTCAATGCTATATAATAAATATATATATTTATATATAGGTATATAAGATATTGTCTAACGAAACAGTAATAATAATATGAACAAGACTATGATATATATATATATATATATATATATATATATATATATATATATATATATATATATATATATACCCTATTAAAATTGGTAAAATTGCAAAATTCTATATTTATCTAGAGACTGTTATCAAAATATAATTTATCCGCTATTAAAATATATAAAAAAAATCTTTAAGGAAATAATAAGAAACTGTTGTCACAAAATAATATAAACATACAGATATCGATCTACCCTAAGCCTTTTCTGAAATATATTTATATAAAAATTAATTCATTAATTTTCTGATGTAACATTATTAGTAAACTACTCCCATTTGAGATAAGTAATGGGTATAAAAAAAATAATAATAAAAATACGAACTGGCAAAAAAAGAATGTTGTCGTTGTCGTTGTCACTTTGCTGAGTTGCTTTTGGCCCGCAGTGTTAAATTATGTGCTTATATTATATGGAAGAGCAGCATAATCCACTTGCTGTGACCTGAAATGGCTCAAATTTTTGTGCGGAAAATTAATCATAGGCCTGGATTGAAGTTGAGCAAATGATCAAATTCTGATATATAAAATGAAGACTATACAAAAATTTAACACACCACACAAGCACAGAAAAAAGAATAACAAATAAATATAAATTAAATAAAAATAATAGCAAACATTTATAATGAATTAAAATTTGCCTTAAATGCGATTGTTTATGAATTAAATAATTGTATTGAAATTGTATAGCGAAAGGAAATGTGATTAAATTGCAGTTGATTGAATTGAGGCAATGAATGCAGATAGGCATAGACGAATAGCTCCCGCCACATATGGACCTGGAGACTGGCAAAAAGTGAATGTCTGGAGATATTTGGAGTGCTCCAAAAGACTGAGCGCAAGTCAACAGTTATTTCTAAGCTCGATAAATAACCGCAGTCAAATGAAAGTGAAATCCGAGCAACATTTGTTTTTTTTTCTCTGCTTTTTTTTTTTTGGCCATTTTGTGCGCTTGTGTGTGTGTATTTTGGCCATATTTGTGGCTGATTTGCTAGTCATTCGGCTGTCTTCTGCTCTTGGCTTGCGTTCCGCATTGCTGTGGGCTTATGCAATAAGCGATTCCCAACCTCAATACCAATACCCCATGACAATGATGTGTCACATTTTGTCTGCGGATGCGGCAATCTCTGCGGCTACAGCGTCAGCGTCTGTGGCTTCCACTTCAGTGTTGGCTATGGCGCTGCTTTGGCATAACTGTAGCTGCAAATCGGAAATGAAATCAAAATGGCTAAAATCAATTTTCATTTGCTTTGCCGCGCAGTTGCAGTTGTTAATGTTGCTGCTGTTGTTGTAGCAAAGTGAAGTAATCTCAGTAAACAGTAAAGTAAATAAACAAACTGATGAGCGCCAGGCTAGCAATATTATTGTTGAAAACAACAACAAGCACAGCAACAGCAAATATAAAATCGAACTGAAGAAATGCCAATCATGCGCGATAATAACAACACTAACAACAACAACAAACACAACAGCATTTACCAAAGATGATGGCACATGATGACACAGTGTTGGGGAACGTATGTATAAAGCGAAGATGTACTCAAGCTAGCTTTTGGACGCAACATGTCGAATATCAATTTAATGCAGTGCAATCAAAAGTTAAAATTGAACGACCGTGCAGCCAGCAAAGTTGAAAGTGCTGAGAGCGCAACACCAAACAAACAAACAAACAAACAACACCAACCATAACAACAGCAGCAGCAACAACTACAACAACATCGGCAACATCAGCGTGGAGCAATTGCTTTGATTAGTTACATAAAAAAGGCATAAGGCAGCAGGATGAGTTATCTGAATCTGAATAGCACAAATGATCACTTGACTTCAATTTTCGATTGTCAACCGAAATCACGTTGAGCCATCTCAAGTGATTTCATAATGCGCCACTTTCAACGGAAGTGTGACTAAGCACCAGTACGGTGCGAGAAAAGTGTAAAGCATTTGCATTTACGATTAATATACTAATACATAGGCATATTCTTGGTATTTATATGCGTCTGCTAGATGAATCTATGTGTGTATAAAGAATGTACTGTCAATTACCGATATCTATATCTATATCTATATCTATATCTATATCTATATCTATATCTATATCTATATCTATATCTATATCTATATCTATATCTATATCTATATCTATATCTATATCTATATCTATATCTATATCTATATCTATATCTATATCTATATCTATATCTATATCTATATCTATATCTATATCTATATCTATATCTCTATCTATATCTATATCTATATCTATATCTATATCTATATTATTTTATAAAATATATCAATTAATATTGTGTTCTATATAATTTTTAATAATCTTGAGATTTGGTAAAACGTTTAAATTGAAAATAAATTTAACAAAATTTCATAATATATATATTCATATCTTTTTATATTTTTATTAATTTTTTTTAACAATTATTACAAAATTATAAACTAAAATTAAATCGAAAAATGTATTTTGAAAAAAAAAATGTTATAAAACCGTGAAAATACGCCATGTTACAAAATCTCTCTTAAACTTAAACTCAAACTAAATGCTTTAAAAATGTTCTAAAAAAATGCGTAAAATTGTGATCTTGTTTTTTCAATTTTTTTTATATATATATAAATGTTACTTGCATTCTTATTTATATATATTTATTATTATATATGTGTATGCATTATCTTTATATATAATATATAATAAGCATATACAATAAATAAATACAAAATTATGTTTATCTTTTATCATTTTTAATTTGAATAAAATATATAACAATATTTTTTTCAAATAACTAATTGTGATACAAAAAACTGTATTTCAAGCAATTATTTATTTCTATTATTATTATTATTATTATTATTATTTTATTTTTGATTATTATTATGAAATTAAATGCAATGTTGACCTCACGCTCCCTTTCTCTCGTTTGCTCTCTATCTCATGCACCTTTTCTTCTTATCGCATATCAATTTCATGTCATTTATTCAATTTGATTTTTTTTTTTGTAATTCAAAGTCCAGATTTGAATTTTAATTGGTTTCAATTTGAAAGAGCTTTCAATATTTATTTGTAATTCAGTTACTTTCAATTTCAAGTTCATCTGTTTCAATTTCAATGCATGTGGGACTCACGTTTTGAATGTCCAACAATATTTTGAAATGTTTTTTTTTCCCATTTGACTTGAGTGAATGCATTTTTCCCGCTTACAAAACCTAACAAAAACCGCTGACCATAATAATGTCTTAACTGGGCAACCTTTCTTTAAGCTTCAATGTCTGGGCTATATGTGCGTTAGTGTGCGTGTGTGAAAAGCTGCTGGGAATTTGCATAAACATGCTATAATATGCGATTATCATATCGGCATAGACATCGCTTCGTATATGGGCTACACACACGGCTGACCACGCCAACGCCACCTTCACTTTCGACGCGGAGTTAGCTGCTGTTGCTGCTGGTTTTATTTTATATTATTTTTTTTTTTTCATATATATGTATATGTTTTTTATGCCATTTGTTGTTGTGGAAAAATTGTGTCAACAATTTGTTGGCCGAGCTGTTGCGCTCTGGCCTAACGAGCCACATAAACATTTGAATATTTCGGGCATGTGCAAGTGTTTCCGGCTATCACAACTGTATGTATTACATGTGTGTGGCTAGTTGGGCAATGAGCAATGGGCACATACATAAATGCCTGGGAGATGCGATTCCCACACTTTGGCACGCCTTAAGTGGCAAGTTATGCAATGTCTTCGCCCATCCGGCAGCATATAAATCATAGCGCTTGCAGCTGCATGGCGGCGACAACAATTGGACTTTATTGAATTGAATTGAAGCGAATTGAAGTGCGTTAAATTCAATTCAATTGAAAGTTGACTTTTGCTCGCACATCAAACTAATTAGCAGTCAGACGCGCTCAATTATGAGAGCCCACAACAGCAGCAGGAGCAACAGCAGCGGCAGTAGCAGCAGCAGTCGGAGTCAGAGTCAGAGCGAACAAGTTGCAGTTTTAGAATTGTTTGATTTATGGCATGAAAGTTGCTCGACCTTTTAGGGAATGTTGTAGCTGCAGCAATTCCCGTTACAGCCTCGCACTGGTTAACGTTGCGTATGAGTAATCGCTAAACGATTTACGGAAATCGCCGTACGACATTTATTTAATTTATATTCTTCTGTTGCGGCTGATGTTGCTGCTGTTATACTTGTTGTTGCTGTTGTTGTTGTTGTTATTGTTGTTGCTGCTGCTGCTGTTGCTGCTGTGAATTTTTTGGTTAAATTAGTAATTAATCGATATAAATTAACACATTTATCGTTTGAACGGGGGCGAATCTCCGATTTCCGAGGCAAGACCGAACGTGTTTTTTAGGCCACGCCGACGATGAAATACACTTGCTGTGACTATGGTCTTTCAAGTCATATAAAACTATCTTATAACACCTATTGATCTCTTATACAAAATGTATAGCAGTCCAATATATGCCGAGTATAATAAATCCTATGTATCTCATATCAATTTATCTGCTGATGCTGTTCAACACGTCTGATAGAACTGATACAGCCCCAACTAAGAGCGTATAAACAAGCGCAAAAACAAATTTAAAAAACGAAACGCATGCCATCAGAAATGTAAATTTAAATTCCCGAGTTTCGGCTAAGGTGACTGAGTCATTTGATCTGTTGAACAGCGCTTGGTAGCCGCTAATCTGTTTATTGAATTATTTTACGTTTCGTGTCTTATCGATGAACATACAAATGAGCAGCGACAACAACAACAATAGCTTGTTATATCCACTTCAGTTAGTCCGTAAATCAAGAGGTATTATTCGCATCGATTCAGGATGCCACAAAGTTTGCACTTTTGCATTTTTTCGAGTACGAAATTTGCAACTCATTGAGGGCAACGGCTATTGAAACATATTCCGACCAAAAAAATAAAACATGTACTTGAATACTTAACTAAAAGGCATAAATACAAAAACAAAAACAAGCCAGATCGCTCTAGTTGAATCGGTCCGACTAGGAGATACCTTGCCGAGGCTGATATTTTAATCACTCTCAGTTAGTTTTTATAGGAATGACAATCAAGACATCTATATCTTTATCGGTGTTTATCGATTATAAGGAAATGGGATGTTCTATTGACGGACGGATAGCTGGACATGTCTATATCGAGTCAGCTAGTCGTCCTGTTCATGAGTAGATATATTATACTCATATATGTATATACTCTAATGGTTCTGCCACGCCTCCTGCTGCTGCACACATTTTCACAAGACCATTATGCCCTGATTTTCCATTTTCAATGATTTCAAGGTATTGAAAAAAAAAGCAAACACGAAAACTAATTGAAAGTTCCTGTAGCGAGATCGTGTCTTACTTAGCCTGGCCGCAATTCAAGCCAAATTGATTCTTACTGTTTATTTTTTCCACCGTTGCATTTACCGTTCCATGCGTGTATGGGTGAGTGAGTGCTTGAGTGCCTGAGTGTGTGCGTGTGTGTGTATTGGTGCATTAACTAACTGTATTATCTGCGAGTGCCCCATTTAAGCATCTGTTTCAACGTCTTCAATCAATTGATTGATTATGAAAGCCATGCACGCAAAGCATAATCAATGATGATTACAATGATGAAGCAGCTGCTGCTGCTGATGATGATGATGATGATGATGATGATGATGATGATAATATGAACTGTTAGCATATTTATTTATTAATATGAAATATCATCAACTGTCGGTCAGCCACTGTCGAGCGTTGCCAAAGCAAAGAGCAACAGACCCAACATAAATACAAATTGTTATTAATGTTTGCTTTAGTTTTTTTTTTTTTTTTTTTTTTCTTTTGTGCTCGTACGATTTGTTATTTCTTCTTTTGTTCATACATAAATACATTCATTCGTCTTGTCCGTTTCCCCCCCCTTGAACTCCATAACTATCGAGCACAAGGTTATTCTGGATGCAAGCCGTAAACAATCCAACGGGCACTCGACTCGATGTCCCTGCTGTTCGAGTCTGCAGTTATGTTAGCTGCAGTTTCACTGTCGCCTTGTTACAGTTTCAATTGATTTTTGTATTCCATATGATATACATATATACATAAATATGTATATATGATCAGACCCGGTTTGGATCGTGCGTCGCGACTCAAATATGCTGGACCGGCGTATCGGCCATGTGCCGCGCGAGAAACCGGCTTGACACGTTGCCAAAGTTAGTTTGATGCTGTTTATTTTTATTTTGTATTTGATTTGATTTTGGTTGCGGTTTTTGTTTTTTTTTTCAAATGCCAATGGCTGCCGCGTTTCGCAGGCGACTTTTACTGTGCGCTGTGTGTTTTGCTAAACTTGAACTTGCGAGACGATGCGTAGCCATGCGAATGCGAATGCGAATGCGAATGCCAGCATGTGTGTCTCAATTTGTAGCCAGCCGAATAGCAGGCCGTCGACCATAGTAAGCTGACCCATTGGCGAGGCCACAATGCGAAAATATAGCTCCCCGGACATGCCTATCTCCTTACGCGGCGCGGGTGGGGCAGGTGAGGTGGGCTCAGGTGTCAGTTGCAAGATACCAAGTGCCCAGTTGGCCGTTACCCGTTACCCGTTGCCAGTGAGTTGGTTGGCTTTGCTAGTTGATACTCATAGTTGGTCAGGCTTGTGAAAGTTCAGTTCAGTTCAGTTCAGAAAACTTTCAAGTGCAGCTGCTAAACTTGACAAGCTCTGGAGCCGAAACTTGCAAAAGGATTCGTTAGATTCACCTGACTGTGCTCCGTGCTTGAGGGTATTTCAACCCAACCCAACCTTGCCCTGCCCTACCCTTCCCTGCCCTGCCCTTCGCCGCACGGCACAAAGTCCTATCATAACTGTTGACATAGTCGACATGCCGTAGCTTAAGGAGCAGCCAGCACTGGACTTAAGCTGCTTATGAATTATTTGGCAATAAATGTCAACGCCAGCTCCAGCGCCAGCGCCACTCAATTGAGCCTGTGGCAGCAATCGTTAGGCAAATATTATCAGCTTATACTTAAAATGCATTTAAATGAAACACACAGAGGCGACCAACTTGCAACGTGGAACTGAACTGAATAATATTCCCAATTAAATACAACTTAAGTTAATAGAGCAGAATGCAAATAATAATATTGGCAGTATTATTCTATTCCATATAAACACATTTTATTTTGATGCACAACAAGATATGAATACTTGTATATAATTAGCACTTCAGACTTTGTAGGCCTAATTTGAGAATCACAGAGAGAGGTGATAATTTGAGCTGAAGCTGTAATCAAGTGATATAATAATAAAACACGAGACAGCGACAGACTCATCAAAATTCGATTGCCTCTCAATGCGGGGCATCAGTGAGTCGATCATGTCAGCTTTTGATTAGCAATTAACAAATTATTACCTGATGCGATGCCGAAGTGGAATGAACTCAAAAACTCTATGCGGTTGTCGCTGCTGTTGTTGTTGCTGTTGTTGTTGTATTCGTCTGGTTGGCCTGGCCTGGCCTGTCCCACACAGAAGAGCGAAAGTTGTAGACGCTCTGGCTTGTGTCAGTTTTTGGTCAGAGCTTTCGCATAAACGCCGGCGATTTAGTGTCACGAAAAACTTTGCCATTTGAAGCGTTTTGGCCAAGCTTATGGAAACCCGTTAGCAGCGCCAGTCACGGTCCATCCAAAGACAAAAGATCGCCGGATGGCTGGCTGATCGATGATCTTTTGCGCTATGGCCAAAAGACTTTCTTCGCGTTGAACGACCGAGAGCCCGAAATGAAAATCGAGCAAATATTCATTTGATTAATTGTTTGAGCACACACAGCGAGAGAAAGAGACAATATAAATGCAGCTAAAAATGGCAACTCCATAAAGCCATATCTGGATTTCGCAAGAAAAGTCAATGGATACGCATGACTTTCATGCCTTTTCATTCACATACATGTATAAATTTAGCATTATTTGGGTTTATCGTTTGGCTCGTCTCTTATACAATTGACACCAACAGGAACTCGAAATGCATGCTGCCTGGGTGTGGGTGAGAGAGAGGGCGTGTGTGTGTGTGTGGGTGGGTGCTTGTCATTGTTGTAGCGAAAGCAAAGTTAAGCCATTAATATGCATGATGAGCTGTTTGCGAATCCAAGACGTACTCTGTCTTAAAAGCTTAGAAAATATACAAATTTGTGTAAAGAGGGCAAAATATAGTATAAGTATATGTATAATATATATTGTAAATGGGAAATTGGGGTAAATGGGTTTTGATTAAATGTATGTAAAGGGCGTAAGGAATCGTGACAGTCTCTATATAGAGTATATTCTTGATTCAAGTCAATTTTGCCTATCCAAGAGTCTACCTGAACCTAAAAGAGCTAGAGACTTGAAATTTTTCTGCAGTTCTCTAGAAAGCAGGCGCAAATCAAGCTTGTTTCAAAAAATCTATAACTTTTGCGTTTTGATGTTATGGATTAATATTCATATTAATATTTATTTTAATTATTTATTTTTTTAAACTAATATGCTGTTTGTTTGTCTAAAAATGATCTCATATGCAACCTTTTGACTATAATTATTATAATTAAAATCGCTGATCAATTGCGGCTCAGGGTATCTCCTAGTCGAACACCACAGACTTAAGCTTTCTACTTATTTATTTAATTTTTTTTATATAAATATTTATCTCATTTTGACAGTTAATAAGTCCAAATTAAACGCATTTTTCATGCCGTTTGGCTTTTCAATCCCTGGGAAATGTAAATTCCAGAACTTTATGTGAAGCATGTACAGACAGCAGACAGATATTTATGCCTTAAGCTGCTCGAGCAGCCCGATTCGACTGGCTACAAACACGTCTCGGGTTTCACAGTAAATCTTCGCATATATCATCGAGTAGGTGGTTAGCTCTGCTATATTTAAATTTAATTTTTGGAATCATTGATTAGGCATTTAAGTTTCTTTCAATATAATGTGCGCAATCAAGTCAACCAGTGAATTAATTGTATTCGCTAACACTCAAGCGTTCTGCTGCAATAAACGTGTGCTTAAAAGTAAAAAAAAAAAAAAAATGAATATTCATCAGGCTTTAAGACGCAGCCAGCGACTAACGACTAGATTAGTTTGTGCTTTGCCTATATGTGTGTGTAGGTGTGTGTGTGTGTTTTCTCTGCCAAGTTCAGGGCAGACATCAACAACAGCTAGATGTGCTACTACTAGAACAACGAGCTTTTGGCAGAGGACTTGAGAGGCGGACGCCCTTCAATTTTTTGCAACATTCTTTTTCGGATGCATTTGGCTGCACTCTAATTACATTTGAAGTGTGGCCATTGGCCAGCAAGAGCGAGCAAACTTATCAACATGCTCATCAACATCATCATCGTCGTCGTGGTCATGATGGTCATCATCATCATCATCATCATGATTGCTGCATACTTGAGCAATGAAAAGAGGGCTTAACTCTAGACCAAAGACTCTTGCCTGTGCGCTCAAGCATACGACTTTGTTTTCTAATTTGGCTTTAACCTTTGCCAAAGAGTCAGCTCCAAACTCCCATTATCCATAGGGCGCACACAGAGAAAAACAGAGGAAGATGAAAAACATTAAAAAAGTAAAACCCACAGCAACGAGAGAAAGAGAAAGAGAGAGGAGAGACGTAAAGGTAGAGCGAGAGAGATAGAGATAGAGAATAAATGGTACAGTCAAGAGTTGTAGACATGAAAACGAGCCCCAAAAGCGGAGGTAATTGAACCGTGGCATATAACCTTGACTTAACCGTGGAATTTTGCAACTCGTTGCCGCTTCGCTTGTCGCATTTCCTCGTTGTACACCCCTCTCTCTCTCTCTCTCTCTCTCTCTCTCTCTCTCTCTCTCTCTCTCTCTCTCTCTCTCGCTTGACCCCCGAAATAATAATGGTCAGGCGGGCATCAGGTAGGTGCACAGCATTTCGCCAAAGGCAATGTGAAAAATTCGTGCATCGCTTGTCATATATTCGATTTAAGTTTCGTTTTGCTATTGAAATTTCAATTGAACAGTTGCCGCAGTTGCATTGATCCTGCCGAACGAAACTTTTCCTTTGAAAAGGATTCAATTCGAGTTTGTTTTTTTTTTTTTTCGACCAGCAGCTAGCCCAAAAGTTTCAATCACAAGTTCCTAGAGTATGTTTCAATGTTAACTTAAGCTGTCGAAGTCGAAACTCGAATATGTTTGTTTGCAATTACTATGAAAACCATAAAGAAATTGTTGTAAATTTGGCTTGCAGCGCAAAGCAAATATCCGCAGTGCATTTTGAATCGCAAACCTTGCTGGAATCTCCGTCTGGATGGCCTTTCGTGTATCCGTTCAGCCGTCCGTGTGAACGCAAATCTTTTACTCATTATTGAAACTAGAGATTTGAAATGCTTTATTAGTATGTTGTTTTACAGTTTACTTGAAGCTCACGCCTACTTTGGGCTGAACAAATCAGGAAAAAATATATCGTCTTAGTTCTATAGCTATCAACTTAAAATGAAATAAAACTTATTTACTTCTAAGCTGCTCTATTGGTATACCTAAAATTATATATGATAGTTGATATATATATATATGTATATGAGTCCTGAGATCTTGGCAAATCGGACAAATATCTATAGTTCATCAACTGCAGCTCCAAAATGAGACAGTTAAGTCACTGCAGACTCCATTCTGATGGAATAGTTTTGGAATCAGCTGCCGCTGAATTGATATAGGAAAGCTTATCTAGCTTATCTTAACCAGTAAATGGATATGAGAACATTGAATTGAATGAATTTGAATTGTTTATTCAAAATCAGCTCAGCTCAGCTTCCTGATGGAGCCCATACAGGCGAATGCATTTGGTTAATTAAGCACAATGTATAATTAATTGAAACGTTTTGGCGCTTTGTTGTTTCTGCGCTGGCTGGCACTCAACTTGACATTAATCCGAGCTGTCAGTTGCCTTTGTTGCTGTTTGTTGTTGCTTATTGATGTTGCGGCTTGAAGCCGAGTCAACGACACCTTGAGCCATAAAACGGTTCAGTTCCTGTTTGACATTTTCGGCTAATAAAGTCGGTCTCACATCGCGTACGTACGCCTCCGACCCCGAGCCCAACGGCTCGATAGGCGTCCCCTTTGAGCGACGCTTAGCCACTTGAGTGCATTGCACTTGACCGCATCGTAAATTTGCCAGTCATGGCTAGAGGCTGGTGCAGTTTAGCTGCCCCTTTTGGTGGCGTCGCCGACGTTTGCTGTCAACTTTTAATTTGTTTTAAAAACTTTTTGATTGTTTCTCTGCTGTCGTTGTTGTTGTTGCTGGCGTTGTTGCTGTTGCTGTTGCTGTTGCTGTTTCTGTTGCTGGCATGCAAATGCGCGCTCATGCTCTGGCGCCACGGCGTCTTCCTGGTCTTGAATTCTCATCTTTGGCCACGGAGCTGCCTCTCTGCTGCTCTGTTGCTTGGGGCATTCATTTGCAGCTGCTTGATTAAATTGTCTTGGCCACTGCGTGTGCTGGCTGTTATTTAAAGTTTTTAATTTCATTTTATTGACACTCGCTGGCAAGTCGAGCCGGCCAGGGCTGAACGGCTGAGCGGCTGTAAGCCGCAAGTTATTTTTGCCATTGTTGCCATTGCCAGCTGCTCCAGCTTCAGTTGCTGTTGCTGCTGCTGCTGCTGCTGCTGCTGCTCTTGACAGTTGCCCACAAAGCCAAACAATTTGCACAGCAGAAGGCGAAGCCTCAGCCAACGGCAATCCAAATCCAGCAGCTGTCAATGCGATATTCAAGCGCTGATCAAACTGCTAAGTCTTTAGGCTAACGGTTAACATATAGTATGTGCTTATGATTTGCCAGCATACCAGTTGATTGCCGCACGTGGCAACGTGCTCTTTGCGATATTGAAGGCAAGGTACATGCAACAGCAACAACAATTGTCGTTGCAGGCTTTGGCAACAATATGCGAAATGACGCTTACATCGCAACTTGCTGTTCATTGAGAGAGACAGAGAGATGGAGAAGGAAGAGGGGGAGGGGGGGGGGAGTGTGAGAGGGTGATATACGCTCACCTACACACACCGTCTCGACAGCCAACTTCTGTCAGCTGCTATTACTGTTATTGCTGTCGGGCCAACTTTTGTATGCTGCTGCTGCTGCTGCTGCTGCTGCTGTCCAACTCGTGAGTCAGCAGCAAGAGCGCGCGCGCGTTGGCATTCTAATTTGTTTATGTTAATGCAATAAAAACACTCAATTTGCGGCTGCACATTCGAACGCTATTCTTGCTCTTGTTGCTGCTGTTGCAGTCGTTGGGCAAACATCGCATATTGGCGACGTTATCGCAACGACAGCAGCAACAGCAGCAGCAAGCACTACTGGCAGAAGCAACATAAAAACAGAGCTAACCTTGTTATTGTTATTTAATTTCACTTTTTTGTTAGCTTTGCTATTGCTTGCTGTTCTTGTTGCTGCTGTTGTTGCCGTTGCAGCTGTAGTTGTTGCTGCTGCTGCTGCTGCTGTTGCTGCTGTCTGTTGTTACCGTTTTGCGTTGGCGTTTTTCGTGCTGGTTGTTTGGCTTGTTGCTGTTGCCATTTTATGCTGGTTGCATGATTTACATTGTTGGCGGCATTTTTGTTCGCTCTTTTTGTTTGTACATATACCCAGTATATATAAAGAGTGGGCATATTGGCTAAATGCATGTGTATGTGACAGGTGAACTATATGCTTGCACCGGTGAAAGGGCCAGCGAATTTCATTATATAGACATATATAACTCTCAGTCTTTAGGGATATTTTTAAGATAAATGAAAGCAATTTTGTATATTTTGTCTTTGACTGCCAAATCCTTCTACTTCCATGCAGGATATTTCCTTTAACAGGGTATTTCCTGCATGCTCAACAATTCAATTCCATTTACAAAATGCTTACAAATTTATTGAAAGTAAAAACTGCATAGGCGCAACAGTCTGGCAACGCTGCCACCGACTGGTTGTACGAAATATATATATAGAAAAATGAAGAGCAAAAAAACCATAATGCTGGCTGCGTCACATTTATTTCAATCTTTTCATTCAATTTTTGATGTTTGCCATTGCGTCACACACATCGACAGCTCGCAAATTGACTGCTGCCTGCTGGTGCTTTGTCCCACTGTGCATACAAATTTTGCCTGGGTTTATTTGATAAATTTTTGTAAAATATATATGTATTTATTTGTGTGTATGTGATTTTTTTTTTTTTATGTCGTCGCGGCCATGTCTAAAGTTGCCAAATCCAGCGGCGACATTTGCATTTGTCATATACAAAAAGGTCGGCTAGACGTCGAGGAGGGGCAGAGACAGGGAGGGAGAGAGTGTGGGAGAGATAGAGAGACAAAGCGGGAGCGAGCAGCGCTAGGAGCATGTTGTGGCCTTTACAGTGGGCTGACTGCTGCTGCTGACTGCTGCTGCTGCTGCTGCTGCTGCTGCTGCTGCTGCTGTTGCTGCTGCTGCTGCTGCTGCACTGCTAGACAGATTTACTTTTTACCTACTGCGCCCGGCCATAGCCACAGTCATAGCCATGGGACTGGTGAATGTCTCTATTATTTGCACACTGAAAGTTTATAAAAACGCCTATCCCTTTCTTTCAAGCTCGCTCTCTCTCTCTTTCTCTCTCTATGTATCTATCTCTCTCTATCGCTTGCTCTCTGTCTTTGTTGCTGTTGGTGCGCCCAGCTTTTTAATAAAGTCATTTTATTTACATTTGTGCTTTTGTTTAGTAATTTATTTACTTTTTTATGCCATTACATATATTTGGTGCTTGCATATTTGCCTTTGGTGTTGCTATTGTTGTTGTTGCTGCTGCTGCTGCTGTCGGTAGCCGAAAACATTTTAAATGCCATTTTAATTATATTTGTTCTTTTGTGCGTTGGCTGGGCGTAAATTCCACTTGGCTTTGGTCGCTCAGTTTGCAAGTTTTTCAATTAAAATGAAATAAAGCGACATAAATCAAGTCTCTCTCGCACACATATGTACACAAAAACGATGCCTGACAGCAGCAGAAGCAGCAGCGGCAACACCACTACCACCACCAACAACAACAACAACAGGAGCAGCAATAGCAATACAAAAAGAAGAAGAAAAAAGTGTTTAAAAACTATCAGCAACCGCAAGTAACTTCATTTGGCTTGAGGCAAACACTGCGTATGAGCAATGTCGAGTGCCGAGTCGCAGTCAGCACTCGACAGCCGACAACACTGAACAACTTTGGCACTGAGCATCCATCCGTCCCATTCGAGCAATTTACAGTATGCAGCCTGACTGACATTTGCGTGCATTTGAGCTGCTGAAACGGATAACTGGGCGCAGCATCTAGGGGCTGCTCCTGCTGTTGCTGCTGCTGCTGCTGCTGCTGTTGCTGCTACATTCATATTGTAGTGGAATGCTGGATTATTGGAACGGGCTCTGTCTATGGCCGGGATGAACTGGGCTGAGCTACAGCAGAGGCTGGGCTACAGCTGCACTTGGCATAGACATTAATCAAAAGCAAAATCGTTCAACTCGGTTGGCCAACAACAGCAACGGGACCAGCAATGGCATGCGGCATAAAGAACTTGAGACTTTGTTCACAATGTGAATTTATTTTAATTTCTATGCTACTTTCGAACCACAATAAATAAAAGATGGATCTACATATATGTATGTATGGCCGGCTTGCTGCCGTCCCATTTGCCCAAGAAACAAATCAATAAATGACAACTCGACAAAATGAATATGTTAAAAGTACATTTCAGCTATTTGTCTGCACATACATATCGTAAAAATCTATGTAATATTGAATAGGGTCAAGTGCCAGGACTTGAAATGTTTTACATTTCAGCTGGAACTGAATGTGGGACTTGCTGCTGCTGCTGCTGCTATTCTGTGTCTGTCCATTAAGCTTTGAACAAGAATAACAGATCTAATAATTTGTTTTAAAGTTGCATACATTTCCAATGAGGAGCAACAGAGCTCCGGTCGGCGTCTGGGCGGGCATAGGAGACGCAAACACACTGCTGCAACTGCAATCAATCACAATTGCAATTCTATTTATAGCATTTCAAAAATTATGCATGCGTGTTCATGTGTAGAGCAATTGGTTACGCTGGGCACTGATTGCCAGGTGAGATATGACCTAACGTTTTTACCTGATGCGTTTTGATGACATTTGCCACAACTTTAAATATTCTTTGTAAGTTATTTAATATTCCTGAAATATTCTATACTTAACTCTTTACACTTTACTTTCAAAGCTGTTGTTATAATTTTGTGCTGACATTCGAAATACAAAATAAATTAAAGTTTTATTAAATTTCATACAGCACAAACTGAAAGCAAATTCAGTGAATCTAGTTCAAAGTAAATGCTCAAATTAAAGCACAATAATTTTTGCTATTCAATTAGTTTTTATCGAAAAGCTAAAGCAACATTGTTATATAAAAGACCTCAATATAATGATTTACCTTTGTTTTAAACTTCAATATCTTTCAAGAGTTTTATTAAGAATGACAGCTCTTATAGAGTCTGAGAGAGTCTCATGAGCACGAACATATGGAATGCCGAATAGAAATATAGAGCGAAAAGCTGACAGAACCGATTGACTTAGCTAATATATAAATATATATACTTTATAGAGTCAGTCACACTTTTTCCAGTATTTTAAATTGAAATTCAATATAAATATGTGCTTTATTTCCTTATTATTACACTTAGCTTAAAACTAGCTTTTTTTTTTTAGAAATGTCGTTTTGCCTGGGCTCCGGCAGTGTCCTGTGTTTGCTCTCCTTCTTTGATTTTGATTGTATGAGTGCCTAAATAATGTCCATGATCCATGGTCTCTCACGGCATGTCCTTAGAGCATAGGAGAAGGGTCTTTCTCCCATATGCCTATACTTGTTTTTGCCATGTTCACGCTTGAGTATGTATATAGAAATATATTATTTTTTATCACCGATGGTTCGAGTCAAATGTAAATAGCATAAGAAATAAGAGTTCGAATTATATGTAAATGGAGCTCTTGCAAATATAGTTAATAAAATGAGACATTATTAAACTATATTTTATACAATATATTATTAATTGTATTATATATTTGTAAGAATTGAAGAATATTGTAGAGCTATAAATATAATAATACAATATTATATAGAATATATTAATACTTGTCTTATTTATGTATAACAACCGAAGCTTTCCCATCGAACACCCGCACAATCGATATCTTAGCTGATATCGGGCTTTTTGAGGGCCAGTTATTGACATTCGGCAGGCGGCTTGTGCCAGTTTTTCTTTTTGTTTTG
The DNA here is from genome assembly GCA_037075325.1 of Drosophila mayaguana. Taxonomy (NCBI): domain Eukaryota; kingdom Metazoa; phylum Arthropoda; class Insecta; order Diptera; family Drosophilidae; genus Drosophila; species Drosophila mayaguana. The sequence continues at coordinate 3,216,251 of JBAMCG010000120.1, read as the reverse complement.
TTTTTTTCTTTTTTCTTTTTTTTTCATAAATATTTTATAACTGTAGCTTTTGTTTATGACAAGCAGCTGAGTGTGTGTTGTGGCGACAACACACAAAGAGCACTCGAGCGTGGCCTGGTTGGCTGTCGCCTGGCACCGCGACGGCAACACGATGGCCGTCTCCTGCTACCCCTTCGGCGAGCGAGTGAGCGCACTTATCAGCGCCAATTGCAATTGTTTTTAATAATTCACTTTCACTTTTGCGCCCGTAGCTTGTGGCCCCAAAACACACTCGCACACCCGCACACACACACACACACGCCCGGTACACACCCAAACAAAAAAACCTTGAACCGCATTTCTGTTTTCTCACCTGGCTACGGCTAGCGGGCGTTTCAACCTGGCCTTGCGCCCGACTCGGGCAGACACTGCGCTGCCAGCCAAAGCTGTGGGCCAGCTTTGGGGACTTGGGCTGGGATTGGAGCTGGGCTAAGCCCCGGCTTCGGTGGCCTGTTGCCACTTGACTTTGGCTTTTTACATACGTATATATGTGTGTGTGTGCTCTGTTCTGCATGTCTCGCTTTTTTATCAATTTTTTAGAGTCGCACACTTGAAACATGGCAACAGCAGCTTCCCAGAAGCCACCGCAAAGGCCAAATAAAATTAATGAGCTTACGGCCAAATCTGAAACCAAAAGCCGACTCTAGGCCATATATTTATACCCTGAGCCCATTGAAAATGAAAATTCAAGGCAGAATGGTTTCGCTGAAATGTTTGCCACAGGGGGCAGGAAGCGTGTCTGACAGCGTAGAGTAAATATATATTTTCCATAACAATCAAAGAGTTGATTTAGTCTGTTTCTATCTCCAGGACGATGCTTTTCTTCTACACAAAAGTTTTATTGATCGCAATGATCATCTATAAAATTCTATAATAATATATGTGAACTTTTCCTGACAAAAATATAAACTCGAATCTAACTATTTTCCTTTTCCACTTTCTTTACAGAAGCTACAACGGGATCTGACAAAGTCAGCATTGGCAGTTCTTCACGAGTAATTCACATAAGTGAAATTAGTTTGTAAGGTAATGAAAAACTATTAACTCACTTAAGATTAATATTAATTAAACAACGACCCAGGGAAGAGGAATAATACAACTTCGGCTGAATTTTTTTCAAATCGATTTTACTTTAGCTCTTAATTTTTTTTAGAGACATGTTTTCCCGGATTTTGTCCAACTTGCTTTTGGGTTTTCGTTTGCATTTCTTTCTGGATATTTCCAATCAATTGGCATTTAATTTGCTTAGCTTGTTTTCGCGTTTACTTTTGCAGGCCGAATTTCGTGCTGCTCCATTCTTTTTCCATAGAAAATAAATTACCGCTGCTTTTGTTGCTTTTACCAGTTTAAGCGTTCAATAAGAGCAGCAGCAACAAAACACAATAGCACACACACACATACACGCATACACTTGGATGACTGTGTACGATTTGTTGTTCTTTATTTTTAACCTGTTCAATGTGCCGTGCCAACTGTTGTTGTTGTTGTTTCTGTTTTCTTCCTTTTCGTTGGTCATTTTGTCAGGATGTTAAGCCAAATAAGCCCCAGTTCGCCGAGCCCTCTCTCAAAATGCCTAAAGCGTCTAGTACATTTCCTACAATTTATACTCGAATCGAGAGTTGAACAATTTTGAAACGATATATGTAACGCTTGCTTGGATAAGCACTAAAGCCGGTTGCCAAGTGAGGTTAGCCAACTCGAATTCGGATTTGTTAAAGGAGAAGCTGATGAAAGTTCTCTTAATACATCGCTTTATAAGCAAAACATCTTTTGAGCATATTTATGTATATTCACAAAAATGATTTATATTTCTCTTTCATCCATGTCTTAAGACTTGGATCTCTGAGGGTATTTAATCTGTGCCATGCCGTAAAGGGAAAAACGTTGCTGTTGCTCTCTTTTTGTACCAAGTGAAATGGCCAGCAGGCACGGCCCGTGCCAGCAACAACAACAACATGAAACGACTCGTTTTATCCTTCTGACTGAGCTTCGAGCAGGAGCTGAGCCGGCGCCCTCTAAGCAGCTTTCGACTGCATTCCTCGCATGGCAACTGTAGCCGTAGCTGTTGCCTTTGATATTGAGTTTGATTTTGATTTTGATTTTGATTCTGTTGGCCATGTTAAAGCGGCCAAGAGGCCGTAGGTCGGCAAGCTTTCGCATAATCTGTCGTATTATCTGCCAGCATCGGCCTCATATACATCTAATTTATGTGCAGCCCCCCACCAGACACACATCACAGCAAACAGAAGCAAAAAACCGCCGAGACTGAAGCGAATGTGAAATTCACTTAAGCTGGAGTTGAAGCCGAGTCGAGTCGAGTCGAGGCAATGCCGCTGCGGGGCTGTTGCAGGCGAGTGAAGCGCCACCAAATGCTTTCATTTCATTAATTATGCAGCGCAATCGAGAATTACATGCGAGGGCGGTAGGCGTGTGGGCTCTACACAAATCTCCTTTTCCATTCGCCAGTGCTGGCTGCTGATGTATTTGCACATATAGTACAAATGGGGATTTGAAATACCCTGTATAATACTCCGCAGTTGTAACAACCTAACGACCAGTTAGGTTGAATCCGATTCTATAACTTGCTAACAAAATTAGCTATTCTGTAACATTAAATCAGTGGACATAGACTATACTCAGACCTCTTATGGCTATATGTGAATGGGCATTTGAAATACCCTGTACAATTGTAAATTGTTTATTTGAGGCAAGCTCCATAACTAACAAATCAATTAGCCATTCTCTATGCTCACATTATCGTTAGCTATATTAGCTATATATATAGAGCTGCATATACGTTATAGCTCGTACAGGGCACCTGGCGAGTCGTAAACTCGTGTTTGATGAGCTCTTGCATTTTATTTTGGGTATGTTTTGTGTTATGGCCACAAATCTGTTTATGTGGCGACAAGAACAGACGCAGCCCCGCGGATGGTGGCTCGTTGGCTCGGTGGGCTGGTGGCCTGGTGGGTCGGTGGGTCGGTGGTTGTAAGTCCTGCGTCAGGCAACAGGCAGCAAACGAGATCGCCCGCTCTGCCATCGCCGCTCTCTGGCTGGCTGGCCAAGTTGGCAGCGTGCGTTTTGTGCATTTGACTTTTATATGAACTAATTCATGAAAAATGCATGCCGCCTGGCCCCCACGGCTACCCGCTGCTGGTTCTGGTTCCGCGTGCCACCAGCAAATGAAGAAAAACTGGCCGCCATAAATCGTCGTATACGGACGGCTCCGTCGCCTGCTCCATTGTCGACGACATTGCTGCACTGCATCAAATACGAATGTGAATGCGACTGCGACTGCGACTGCGAGTGCGACTGCAAATGTGAATGGCAAATGTTTTATATGTGTGTGTGCGAGTGTGTGTGTATGTGTGCTGAGTGTGTGTTCTGACTTTGTTCGTGTGGCAAATAATTAAATTAAGATTTTTATAGCTTAATTGGATGGCTGTCGGGCGCCGAGCGCAGTAACCTGATGAATGGCTGCTTGCCAGCCAGACCGACAGCAACATGGCTAGTTGCATTTGCAACTTGCAGCAAGCAACCAACAGCCAACAAGCAATAACTTGCCATCCAGCCGGCAACAACAAGAAAACTGCCGAACGGCAAAGTGAAAGGCAACAAGTCTTGCGCAGCCAATCGACGTCATGGGGGTGGCTGGGTCTCAACCTGCCCTGGCCTGCTCTGGTCACTGGCCAAACCTATCAAACATTGTTAATTGACTTGACGCTAATGCGAATCAAAGTCTTGTGCACTGCACAACAATTATTGGACTGCAGCGACGTCTTGCAAAGGAATCCAAAGGTACAGAGCAGACATGAACTGGATGAAGTTGAAGTAGTAAAGTTATCCCATTCAATTATGTATTACATATTGTATATATATGTAAATGCATATGTATAGACGAAGAAGCCTTTATCAACATTAAACACTTTTCATTTAATTGCATAGAAATTTCATCTTTATGCCGATGAATTTACATCAAATGTGCTCAGCTCAAATATGCATAAACATAAATAAATCAATTTTATTTACATGCAATTCTTAATTAAGCTGATTTGTTGAGGCTTTATTTCCTTTTCTATGCGCTTCTCATATGAGCTAGTTGTGTGCTTTCTATGCGCTTCTCATTTATTGTTTTTACATGTGGCTCCTATTGTGGCCCAGCAGTTCCCTTGGCTTTTAAATATGTATTTGTATAAGTGTATATGCATATGTGTGTGTGTGGGTGTGTGTGAGTTTTTTTTTTTTTTTTTGATAGTGTGTGTACTTACCTAAGTAGTGCACACAGCTCGCTCATGTGCCACATAGCATTTGGCCCTAAGCCGTGGCATTTGTTGCCATGCTGCAGCTGCTGGTTTTCTTTTGGGTTACCTGGCCAGCAGCAGCAGCAGCAGCAGCGGCAGCAAACCAACAAATGACTGCCGCAGCACAATCTGCACAGCATCTAAACTCACGACGCTGGCGAGCAGGAATCCTTGAACTTTTCGTATTTCCAATATGCATGCAGCCAAGCCATCCACAGCTATGTGTGGTTGTTGCTGTCGGCTGCCGGTTGCTGCTGCTGCTGCTGCTGGTGCTGCTGCTGTTGCTGCTGCTGTTGCTGCTGCTGTTGCTGTTGCTGCTTTTGTGACTCATGACAACTCGTCCATGCCACGCTGCGCCGTTGGCAGAGGGCGCAATGTTGCATCTGCAGTTGCCTTTCATTAACAACGACGAAGGCAACGACGGCGACGGCGACGGCGACGGCGACGACCATCAAAAGCATAAATTGCACATGCAAATCGCACAGCACAATGTGGGTGTTGGGTGGTGCTTGCCTGCTAGGTGGTTGATGGTTGGGCTGTGGTGCTGCCGAGCCTCGCTTTGTGCCCAGATCTCTTTTTATTTCAAGCTCTCTTTCTTATTTTTTATTCAAAGCGAAAATTCTTAAAAATAATGCAGCAAAGTGCTCTAATTTTTAGTGCGCGATGCAATGATATCCTGGATTGTAGCTTAAAAATTATATTGTATGGGTATATTTTATTTTATTATCTCCCTAATCCTCTTATCGGACTTTTCAGTTTTTGTAGATAGAGTCAATAGAGAATACGGTGACTGCGACATTATTAGTTTGTTGCTTTGGCCTCTCATAGAACATCATGAAGCTGAATAAAAGTATGCGATCATTTTTAAACACTCCTCGTTGCTTATACACGTCTAGGTGAAGCTCTTAACCGATATACAGAGCGACATCTGTCGAGCCTACCTTTAGCCTCCTTGCGGTTACAGGGTATGTAGAAAGAACCGCCAATGCGAAATAGCCAACTGTGCCTAGCAGCAGCAGCAGCAGCAGCAGCAGCAACAACAGCAGCAGCAGAAGCAAAAGTAAACAAAATGGCCACCCATGGCTAGGGCCTACAGAGCAGCAGCACACAAACATCAAGAAACTTGTATGCGTACAGTGAAGCTTGCATACATGCACACATACTAGTGTAAGACGTGAAAGCCGATGCATTCTTAAAGCTGCTGCATTGTCGGAATAATTCTGCATATACAGGGCAATGGGGTATACGAAAAGATAGCCAATAATATCTGTAATAACTCATATATATTTTGTAAATTTGAGTTAATCCTCTGAATTAATATATAGAATGATTTGTAGAGCATCTTATAGTCGTTGATTAGTGGCGAGATAATTATGGCTTTCTTGTTTGTCTGCCGCTGACAGTTTTAGACTTTTCATTATGTTCTGTTGTCAGCATTATTTCCGCAGCAGCGGCAACAGGAATGCCGACGTAAGTAACTACGTAATGTCAGCTAACGCATAGTTGTGAAATGATTACGTATATATGCTATATACATGCACCTATTTATAACTCCTAACAATGTCTGCTGAGACTCACTGAAGACGCACACACACACACACACATATCTATTGTTGCCATCAGCGGATGTGCACTACGAAATTCGTGAGAATGAGCAATTTCTTACGTCATTGGCTTACGTCAATGCTTTGAATTGAAATGCGAAATTTGAAGTTAAATTGTGAAATTTGAAGTTAACCAGAGTTACTTAGCATGTTGACTTTTTGACGCCACATTAGCAGACATTAGACGATGGCGGAGCATCAAGCGAGCCGGGGTAGTGGAATGGGACGGGCGTGAGTGCAATGCGCTCGTCTGCCAACAGAAATTGATGTGTCACAATTTACAGAATCTCTCTTTCACTGCAATGAGCTGCTGAGCTGTTGAGCTGTTGAGCTGATGTGATGCTGCATTGAAAATTTGTCTACTCTACGCTCTCTGTCTGTCCGTCCGTCCGTCTGTCCGTCTGTCTATCTTTCGGGCTTGCCAAGTTTCATCGTCAACGTCTTGACAATTTCGGCAATGTGCGTTGAAGCGTTACACGACGTCAGCGTTGGTGCTGCTGCTGCTGCTGCTACTGCTGCTGCTGTTGCAACTGTCTGCGCTGCAGCATCCTTGGCGCATTGCAATCAAAGTCAGCGCACTGACTGACAGCGGGACGAACTTGCAGATACGCCGTTTTACGTTTACGTTTAAGCCCCACCAAACGCCCCCCACACCACCTTGGCTCCTGCCCGCTGCATACTGCATACTGTCGGCTGCTTGCTCACGCTTCTTTGCTGGCCGTCTCTGTCTCTCTCTGCATGTCATTCAAATGCCGTTGACAACTCGTCGTATGCCCCCTCGGCATCTGCATCGCTTTTTCTGATTCAGCTTCTAACTCCGGCTGCAGCGACAGTCAGTCCAAGGCTGAGTGACTGCCGCTTTGGGGATGGCAGTCAGCTTTTGACTGCTTCCTTATGTTGTTAGCAGAAACGTGACAAGAAAATCAAACACGCAAAAATCTGCGACTACAACAACAACAACAGCACATTAACTGCCTTGTGCCCATGATAACGCCAGAGGACTAGGCGGCACACAGACAGCAGAGCCACACAGTAAACCACAGCAGGCACAACCACATAAAAAGAAACGGGTGACTAGATAAAGACAGAGAGTGAGAGAGAGAGGCAGAGAGAGGAATACATAGATAAAGATAGAGAGAGGCAGAGAGAGGAATACATAGATAAAGATAGAGAGAGAGCGGGACATGTCTTGCAGTTAGTTAGCTGCATGTTCGCCGCGCAGATTTCTGTTGCATGCAGCTAAAGCCAAAGCTAAACATTTCGTGTCGCATTTATAGACAACGTGCTGCAACTTTTTTTCTCCTTGTAGTTTTTCCTTCTCTTCTTCTTCTTTTTTTTGCTGAAGCTAAACGTTGATTTGCTTTCCGTAAAATTGTTTCTCAATTCGTTGGCCATTCGAGTGTGAGTCGCTGCTGCTGCTGCCAGGTTGCAGGATGAGAGCCAATGTTTGTGAAATGCAGATGCTGCTAACGTAGTCATACTAGCTGTGGCTCTGTGTCCGATGCTGATTGATGTGCTGCTGCTGCTGCTGCCCCTTGTGAGTTGGTCAGCCGTAGTCGAGAGGCCGTTGGCTGATTAGCTAGTTAGCTAGTTAGCATGGCAGGCATTGCAAGTTAATCACGTAACGGAGTTGCCTAAGCCATCCACCTAGCCAAAGTGCATAATATTAAAGCGCATTATAATAATAAACACACACACACACACATGCATGCTGCATAAGTATGTGCCCAATTAGGGCCCCTGCGGCAATAACGTTTCAAGTGTTAACGTCACAGCGTTGCCATGACGTTATGTAATACGTTTTGCTTTTCAAACGCATCCCTCAAAGCTCTACTTGTATGTGTATAGCATATATGTATAGCCAGAATAGAATATTTGAGCAATACGAGATATGCTTACGTTGCCAAAACGTAGGTGTGACTTACGTCATAACGCAGTAGAGTGAAGTTAAGTAATTTTTAGGATTAATACCATTCTTAAGCAGAGAACATTAGCACGCATTTGAAATTAAGTATAGTCTATTGAAGAAAATAATTATGCATTTAAGATTACGTCTAAACGTAAACTGTCACTTACGTTTCTAAGTTATTATGTGACGGAACAAAATACAGCTTAAAAATAATATTTTCAAGTCCAAGACATGGAATGTATAGCAATTATATGTCAAATTACTGACGTCATGGCATAACATGAGAAAGTAGCTCAGATTAACGAAACTATATGAAATATTTACTTTTATTTATGAAATATCCTTTGAGCACAAAGAAAAGTAACAGAAATAACGTAAGCAATATAAGAATTAATGCTCGTTACGTGTTCCGTAAGTTTCCCAAGTCACTAACTATGACTAACCATATGGAAACGTAACAAAACTGACGTATGCTGTCAAGTTTCTTACGTTGTGCTATACATTAGATTTACTTATCGCTAAATGTTCTTCAGATCGTAACGAATATGCTTACGTTCACATTATGTGTATGCTGTCTGCATGTCTAATGAGATCCAATTCAGTTTACGTAAAATTTGCGACGTAAAGTGCAAAAATGTCGAATGCTTTACGTACTCTGCGAGCATCTATGCATTGCGCTCACGATTTCTCTGACAATTTGACAAACTTATTTCTTTATTGACAAATACTTCCGCCACATTTGTAGATGCAGATGCATTTATAGCTGCAATTGCTGTTGCCTTTGCAGTCTGAGATGCAAATGCATGTGGCGGTTGCAGTTGCAGTTGCAGTTGCAGTGACACAAAGTTGACTCGCCCAAACATTTGTATTAACAAGAGCATACATATATTCTCTTTGATAGCTGCCAGTTTTCTACAGATTTTGCTGTGGGCAGCGGGCAGGGCGGGACGGTCTTTTGGGGGCGGGTCAGCCGGGGCTGGGGCAATTTATATTGCGACATTTTGTGCAGTTTTCAATTTGCATTTTGGCGGCCATTGTCGAGCAACAAGCAAATAACCAACAGAGAGCAGACAACAGACAACAGACAAGCAACGACAGACGCCCGTTTCATGTCTTTTGACCGCATTGTTTGTTTATTGTTAAACATTTTAAATCACCGACAACGATTGCACTTCGTGCTGAATTTATGAGCTACATGTGCATATTTTTTGTCTTTTTTCTTATATTTTTCGCTCCTGCTCGTTTTGTAATCGATTGCAAATGCGTTTTTACTCATATTTCGAATTGAGAATCGCAATATGGAAATGTGTGACAGCAGCTTCACTGGCAATGGCAGTGGCAACGGCAGAGCGCGTACTCCTGCTCCAATGGAAAACATGAAAAAGCAAACAGGCGAAAGGCAAACGACAGGCAAGCCGAAAGAGAGGAAATTGGAAACGGCACGGATTTTAGCTACAGCTCATAAATCGTTAATCAGCTTCGAAGGAGAATTTTAATTGCAAATCGAGAATCGTCAAGCAGAGTATCGAAAATGTTGTCAAATGCAAACGACATTGCCACTTTGACGTTAATCAAATTTGTTGCTCCCCGGCTCTCTGCCTCTCTTTCTCTCCCTCTCTCTCTCTCTCTCTCTCTCTCTCTCCCTTAGTCACTTAATTAGGGCCTAGCGCTGGGCCATTTCCTTAGCCACTGTAAATTCGTTATTTCTAATTAAATTTTGCAATATATTTATATTGTATGTGTATGTGTGTGTGTGCGTGTGTGTGTGCTTGTGTGTGTATGTATCCGGCCCTAGCCCAACTCAATGCTAAAGATGAAGATACCAAATGTCAACCTATTGGCAGAGCCCGGGCATGCATTGGGTGCGCAGATATCGCCAGGCGTTAGCAAATTTAAAGCGTAGCCCCGCCGATCACCCCTCCTGCAAACGCCGAGCCGGGCACGTACGCAAATAGAAGGATGTGATGCGAATTAAAAACGCAAGCAGCGGATACGGAAACAGATACAGCGACAGATACAGCTATAGCTAGAGCTAAAGATACCGATACGGCTAGAGATACAGTCGCGAGATACAATCGGCTGACATATGCACACACACACACATACACACAGCATGTGTGTTTGCGTAGAGGCATCGCAATCGTTGGCACGCACGATACTTAAGTTCATTTGCGCCACTTTGCGCCTGTGAATTTTAAGTGCGTGCGACTTTTTAGGGCCTTTTTTTTTTGTTTTGTCAGCTTCTAGATTTTTTAATAAATGTGCCGCCAGCTGACTGACGATGAACTAGAAAGTTATGTAGCTGTCAGATACCCACACACAGACACACATAGGCATATGGGCTGCTGCGCTTTGCAAACAGAGAACGATTCGTTTCGATTCGAACGGTTCTCTGTGCCAGTTTCATTTCTATTTTCTATTGACTCTACGCTTTGGCTCTATTTTGATGAGCATGCAGATCCAAGTGGATACAAACATATGACCATGGAGTAGAATATTCAAGCGGTCAATGCTCAGGCCCGTAAACAAAAAGAGAGGAAATAAAGGTTAAAAAAAAGATCGACTTTATTGATAATGAGGTCGGCGGCAGCTGTAATTATTCGACTGTGCTTTAAGTCTTTAAGACGCACACAAAGCTGTCATAAAATCCAATCAATGACAGTCATAAAGCTCCGCTGCTGCCGTTTCAATAAAATCGAAATCGTTCTATAAATATGCCCAAGCCAAGTGGACGACTAATGAGTCACAATATAAGCCGTATGACAGCTCACACACCGAGAGAATACTCCACTGAGCTCTATAATGAGCATCAACATAAAGCACTGATGTGGCATTAGAAGCGGACACGCCTCATGGGCCGAAGAGCAGAGCTTTACCCACGGCCGATGCCAAAAGAATCGTCAAATCCGAAACCGACCTGCCCGCCCAAAATAATTAAACAAACATTTTATCTACTTTACTTCCTTTGCTTTGTGGGAAAACAGCAAATTCTCAAAAATTTGAAGTCAGTTGCCAAACTCTAAAATTGACAATTGTGTAAGAGAAGTTGCGGCGTATTAGTTTTAAATCTCTAAATCTATAGCATTTTTTTTCAGATTTTATTTATTTATTTATTTTATTTTATGTGTGTCTTCAGCTCGTTTTTCAAATTTTCAATCAGTTTCAACTTTTTACATTTTTATTAATATTTAAACCTCATGCTTTTGACTTCTAATATGTGATTGTTTTTTTTTTTTTTTTTTTTTCATCTGGCAAAGAAGCGAATTCTTCGAAAGCAGGGCATAAAAATAATCCAAGCAAATGAACTGAAATTGGTTGAAAACTCAGCTCCAAAGATTTAAGGCTTTTTTCTTTTATGTAGTATATAATATTGGAATCACATTATTCAACTTTAAAATGTTTCTTTTGTTTTCTAGTTTTTCGTACCATTTATATTATTGTGTTGTCATATTTCCTAATTTTTTCGGGTAAAAAGGCGGTAAAGGGCGGCCTACCCCGCAGCCGCCCGCAGCTAACCTGAAATGAGATTTCCCAGTCTGTACCCACGGGTGCCTCTGGACAGTGCTGCAAAGGAGAGAGAAATCTCATTCGGTATAGACAGATATTCGTAAGCATTTCTTATTCATATTCATGGATTTGAATTTATATTGATTCTTAGTTTATTCTCCTATTCATGAGTGCTGAAATTCTTGAATGGCTTTCAGCTAATCAAATGGTGCATAGCTGCAGAGCTATACACGTTATGCACACATCTACCATGCAGGGGTCTTTCAGCATAGAGGAAAACTCTAAGTACTCCCCTCCCAAGCGACACAAGTTTCACACGATCTGAACAGAGGCAGAGAGTGAGCAGAGGGGAGCGACTCGAGTTACTGCTGCAGTTCTTTTTGCAGTCATCCTTCATTTGGCCCCGGGCGCAACTTTGTCTCAAAATAAACAATGGAACGCCTCTGTGTTGGCAGCTGCCAGCTCGAGAGAGGAGAGTTCCTTGCTGTAGGTTGTACATTGCTTGCTTTTACCCCAGCACAGCCAGCGCCGCCTCCTCGCGGCGCGCGCCTTTACTCCGGACACCAGTCGACATTTGCGGCGTGATAAGCTTTGATTACATGCCAGACGGCAACTGATCAGCTCCAGCGACGACTCGTTGCACTCACTGAGAGTGGAGAGTGGAGTGTGTAGACCCTGAAGAGGGGGCAAAATTCTATAAATATTGCTTTGCAAATTGCAGCTGGGGCGGTCGTGCGGGTGTGCATGGGGGGTCAGGGTGAAGCAATTGCGGCAATGGGAAACTTGGCGAGTTGATTCCAAGAAATTTGCAGCAAGAATGCCTTGTGACACGCATTTCCTGTGCCCAGGCAGGCAGGCAGGCAGGCAGACAGGCAGACAGGCAGGCTATAGAATATCAGCCAGATATATACACACATACATAGACACACTCATAGAGATATACGCGTATCTGGAGCTAGAACTTGTTTGGTGGCTTTTGCGCGTGCGCAACACACATTTCCGTTAGCTCAGCAACAGCCACCAAGTGGAGATCAATGGACGCGCCAGCAGCAACAACGGGCAACGGCAGCCTATCGAATCCAAGAGCAGAGCGAGTTAAGCATTTTTAATTGTTGGACGCTGACCGGAGTACGAAGCGAACGCGTCTAGAAATTGTAAAAGTCATTAAGGCTCATTGACCCATTTCGTTGTTGTCTGTGCTGTGCGGTTGAATAGTTGAATAAGTAGTTGAATAGTTGGGCATCATTAAAATATTCACAAACAGACAGACACGCGCATACATACACACAGATACATATGTTCTCAATGGGCGAGCGACAAGTTAGCGGACTTTTTGGGCGCGACACATTGCCAGAAGCCGCATTCAAGATCGAACCTGTTTTGCCTAGCAAATTACCAGCAACAACACAAACATTTGCTGCTGCTGCTGCTGTTGCTGCTGTTTGGGGCAAATATTTTGTGGTAGCCAAAAAAGTAGAAAAAATCGCATAACCGTAACGAGTATTAAATAGCGAATTGACCCAAATCGTTTGGGTGTTAACATTGTGCCTGAAATATCAAAGCGATTTACAGAATACAGCGCGAGAAAGTCCATCATTCGACTAGAAACTGGAAACAGGGCAACTCTGACTTGTAAATGCTAATGCCTGACATGTAGCTCGATATGAATTTGGGTTAAGTGGGCACCGAGCGACTCTGATTAATGAGCCACCTACCTGGCCAGGCCCAACTGCTGAACCGAGCTTGCGCTGAAAAACAAATACGAATAAACAAGTACGCTATTTGCCATGTCTTTCAAATTCAATCAGCATCAGCTGCAAATGTGACAGGCGAAAGCGAGACGTTCTTTGTCGAGTGCTGCTAATACGACTCAAAATTGTATTTATGAATAAAACTTGGGTTTCATTTATATATTTGTCGTTTTCAATGACAGATTTTTTGTGTGAAGATATTTAAAATAGGGAATGTGCATAGATTAGAAGATTAGATGTAGGAGTACTAATAATAGTAGTAGTAGAAATAGTAGTAGAAGTAGTAGTAGTAGTAGTAATAATAATAATAGTTGTAGAAGTAGTACTAGTAGTAGAACAAATACAAATAGTAGTAAAAGTAGTAGTAATAATAGTAGAAGTAGTAGTAATAATAGTAGAAGTAGTACTAGTAGTAGTAATAAAAATAGTAGCAATAGTAGTAGAAGTACTACTAATAGTAGAAGTAGTAGTAATAATAGTAGAAGTAGTACTAGTAGTAGTAATAAAAATAGTAGCAATAGTTGTAGAAGTAGTAATAGTAGTAGTAATAATACTAGAAATAGTAGTAATATTAGTAGAGGTAGTAATAGTAGTAGTACTAATAGTAGTAGAAGTAGTAGTAGTAATAGTAGTAGTAATAATACTAGAAGTAGTAGTAATATTAGTAGAACTAGTACTAGTACTATTACTAAAAATGGTAGCAATAGTTGTATAAGTAGTAATAGTAGTAGAAGTAGTAGTAGTAAAAGTAGTAGTAATAATAGTAGAAGTAGTAATAGTAGTAGAAGTAGTAGTAGTAATAGTAGTAGAAGTAGTAGTAATAATAGTAGAAGTAGTACTAGTACTATTACTAAAAATATTAGCAATAGTTGTAGAAGTAGTTGTATTAACAAAGTGAAGAATTTTTCAGAAGAGTGCCCCAAGACACTGACCAGGAATTTGTCCTTTGACCTACTCGGCGTTATACCTTAAGCATATAAACTAAGCAGATAAATGCATATGCTCATACTTGCCCTGTCAAGCTGCTCTTAGATTGCACACACACTATTCCACATAGCCCGTAGAGCCCAGGGCGGCGCTCCATCTCCACAGAGTGCAACAACTGTTGACTTTAACTCTGAATGCAGCTGCGACGAGTTGAGTGCAAATCATCAGAGATTTATAACAACTTCAGATACACACAAACACACACACTCACACTCGTATATATACTGCTGTATTTACATGAATATATATATATATAAGTATATACACTTATGTACATTTGCACTGGTCCAGATAGAGTTTCAGATAGGTAGTCCCTGCATATTTCACGAGCCCAGCAGGCAACTAGCTCGAGGAGGATGTGTTCGTTGCCAAAAATAAAAAATACAAAAAACAAAAATAAAAGCAGCTTGTTGAAAGCATGTTGCGAAATATTTTGTATAATGTTCACTAACTCTTCAACTGTCTGTGTGTCTGTCTGTATGCGTGTGTACATACTTGTGTGTGTGTGAGTGTTTGTGTGCATTTGTGTGTTTGCTGGGCAAAGTTTTTGCGGCGCATGCAAATGAAATGGAAAACACTTGAGCAAAAACTCTAAGCTGCCAGAATGCGACCTGGCTCAGGGACCACGTCTGTCTGTTCGTCTATCTGTCTCTCCTTCTCTATCTGTTTCTGTCTGTCTGCCTATCTCTCTTTCTCTCTCTCTCCCTCTCTCTCTCTCTCTCTTGTATATGTGTGTTTGCATTTGCCTGATTTTGGGCTGCAGCAAATGTTGCACAAAGTTTTTGATTATGTAAAAATTGCATTAAAGCTGCGGGCGGTCGGGGCATTGTAAAGGGTTTTAAGTGCCTGCTGTTGCCTTTTCGAATGGCCAATCCCACAGGCCGGCAATCATAATGAAGTCTCAGGTGTGCCAGAACTCTCGCCAGACATTGGGCCGAGCGAGACAGCGTGAGGGTGAGAGGGCAGAGCGAATGAGATGAAGCTGCTTAAGCAGCAGGGCCAACAAACTATTCAGTAGCCCGCGGGGATGTCGGGGCGGGGTGAAGGCCAAAGGAATGAACTGGACATGCAATTTGCTGGCCAAAGACTTGGACATGCGGATGCACACAGTCACAGATCCTGCCTGTCAATTGAAAGCGCAGACGGCACGGAACGTAACGGACAGTCACAAGAATAGCAACGTTAGTGAGAGTGCGAGTGGGAATGGGAAAGGGAATGGGAATGAGAATGGGAACGGGAATGGAAGTGAGAGTTTCGCTAGAGCGTGGCCGAAGGGAAAGCGACGGATCGAGTTAAAAGTGTCGCCCGTTTGTCTGCCACTGTGGCAGCTCGCATGTCAGACAGTGGCCATTGTCATCCATTTGCCACAGACACGGCCCACTACGTGCAATTTGTAGACAAAATTGAGCTATGAATGGGCAGCCCAGCTGCAATCCAGGGCAGGGGCACGCCTTTTGTTTATCGCATCGCCAACGCCTCGAGGCAGGTCAGCGTCGGCACGCAAGTGCCGCATTTGATGCCCCCGCCATTGAGCTCTGGCAGTCGGCATAGCTCCTGCCATTCTCATAAATATTAGAAGTTTGCCCTCAGACATAACGCCGACGCCGACGCCAACGCCAACGCCGAAGCCGGCGTCGCTGCGTGGCCCATACAAAGATGCAGAGGCCCAGATAGACAAACAGATTGTCGCCTGAAGTGTTGTATCGCATCGTCCGTAGCGCAGATGGAAATGGAGATGGCAACGCTGCATGGCGGTGGCTGCCACCACCATTTGTTGTGGCAACTGCAACCCCTTGACTAAGGAATTGCTTTGGCTTCTACGCCAAAGAGTCCGGCTGCTGTGTGTTCCTAACTGGCCCGTGCCAGTGACAACATGCAAATGATGATTCAGAGGCACAATGGGTGTGCACCAAACTGACTTTGTAAATCTATCGATTATGGCATTGTTATCGATCAGTCTAGCCTTAGCCTGAGTCGATTGACTTATTCCTAGCTTGTAACCTATCGATTAAGGTATTGTTATCGATCAGTCTAGTCTTAGCCTGACTCGATTGATTTATTCCTAATATCCTTATTATGGACTCAACAAAGGTTAAACCAAAGGTGAAGCAGAAGAGCTGTTTAATAAATTATAAAAAACTTTAGAAAAAAAATTAATTATAATAAGTATAATAATAATTTTTAAAAATATATATATTTTTACAAATATATATATACATAATTTTAATTATTAAAAAAATATTTAAAAATACAAAATTTTATAAAATAATAAAAATATTTAAAATTACAAAATTTTATAAAAATAATCATAATAATCATTTTAAATATAAATAATTAAAGAAATACCAACATATGTATATTATATATTTTTAAATTCGAGATAAAACAATTCCCAGAGTTTTTGGTGCACTGGGGACTTTGGAATTCTCCTTGTATGTATTTGTCAACCAATATTTATATATACACATATATTCATATACCCCTTGGTGACTTGTCCAATTTGATTGCTCACACTTATCGATATATATTGATGGCCTGGCACTTTGTGAGCAACTACTTGGCCCACGCCACCCACTGTTCGCACTTTCAGATTGTTTTCCATTAGGGGCACGGCGGCCTCCGTCAGCAGTCCATCTCTGGCAGGATGGACGGCCGTCAGAGCGGCCCGGTTTCAGGCTGTTTGCCGTGCGCAGCGAGAAATATTACACGCAATTTCCAAGTTGACATTCGGCGGCGTCTGGGCAGGACAGGGAAACGGAAATGGCTGCGCGGCTGGCCGACATATTAAAAATGAATGACGGCATTTCGTTAGTAAGCGCAGTGCGTCGGCGAGGGGGTCGTTGTCGCTGTCGATAAGAAATGCAAAGTAATTTGCCACTGACACCGCGTGGCATCAATTTTTGTTGTGGCACCCGAAAGTAGGCAACAATTTGTAGATTGCTTCGCGCCTAACTTCTACTACTTTATTTCGTTGCAGAGACGACACAAAGGAAGCCAAAGCCAAGATAGAGAGAAAGAGTAAGGAAGAGAAAGAGCAGGAGAAGGACCCGAATAACGAGATATCTCATTAAACAGAGCGAAACTGAAGCCGCTTGCAGCAATGGCGCACTCGAAAGTCATACTAAAAATTCTGTTCTCGCTGTGCGTTTGGTCCTTTGTGATCATTGGCCTGTTCAAGATGCATGGCACGAACCTGGTGCCGCAGGATTATCGCCAAGTGCCGCAGGAGTACCAGCAGCTGCCGCTTAACGGCCGCAGTCTGCTGCAGAAGGATATGCTGCGCTATGCGGAGACAACGTCCACCACCACGGACCACTTTGATCCCAGCGAGATACTCGTCGACAATCGCACAGGTGAGTGTTAGATCATGGCAACATTTATTTACTCCGTTTATTCTTCTTACGCTTCTTCTGCAGCAATGGACGATGATCAGCTGGTGCGCGACGTGGAGTCCAGAATACCATCGCTGCCCATTGCCTACTGGAGCAAGAACAAGAACTTTCTGCAGCAAAAGTCCGCAACGTGCGCCAAATACCCATCGATCTTTGAGCTGGAGTTCAACAACATCTATTGGCAAACGATGCACACATCGAATGGGACATTTCAGCTATTTGGCGCCTACTATGACATTCGGCGCGCCTCGCTTCTGGGGCCGACCGTGCGCATTCTGGGCATGATCGATCGCATCGAGCCCAAGGTGAAGACCTACTGCCAGTTCTGGTTCGACGGCCAGAAGGAGCCGTTCATTGTGAAGACATTCGAGTACAAGTATATCTGGTACAACAAGTGGGGCAACTACAAGCAGGGCATCTATCAGCCGTATCTGATCGCCTGCCAGATACCCAAGCCCTTCCACGGCGTGGTGCCCAGCTCCGTGTCGATGGTGGAGAAGGAATGCGACACGGCCACCAACAATTTGCGCGTCATCTACAATCGGCCGCCCGACGACCACAAGAAGGGTTTCGCCGTCTGTGTCAAGGGCCTGGACTTTCTCTACGACGATCTGAGCGTGCGGCTAATCGAGTGGATTGAAATGTTGAATATTTTGGGCGCCGACAAAATCTACTTTTATAATCTGCAAGTACATCCAAATATTACCAAGGTGCTCAGCCACTACGAGCAGGAGGGCAAGGTGCAAGTAATACCACTAACCTTGCCTGGCGGCCAGCCCAATGTGCCCGGCTTCCAGCATCTCTATCTGACGAAGAAGACCAACCACAAGCGACAGAACGAGGTCATTCCGTACAATGACTGCCTGTATAAGAACCTCTATTTGTACGACTATATAGCGCTGCTGGACATCGACGAAGTGATTATGCCCAAGGGCAATTCGATTCTGTGGTCCGAGCTGATGGATAAAGCTCGTCCGGAGTCGCTCAAGTTCAAGCCGGACGGCTATCATAGCTACAATTTTCGCAATGTCTACTTCCTGGACGATCAGCAGCACGAGCACGGCTGGCACAAGGACATACCCAAGTACATGCACATGCTGCAGCATGTGCACCGTGCCAAGAACTACACGAAGCCCAATCAGTATGTGAAGTGCTTCCACGATCCGGAACGTGTGCTCACGCTGCATAATCACTTCCCGCTCAGCTGCCTGGGCGGCGTGTGCAAATCGTATCCGGTGGATACGGAGGATGCACAGCTGCAGCACTACCGGGCCGACTGTGTGAAGACACTGAAGAAGAGCTGCGAGGAGTATCGAGAAAATTCGGTCGAGGACAAGACCATTTGGAAGTACAAGGACGAGCTAATCCGACGCACCATTAAGACGCTCGAGACGCTGGGCTTCTTCAGGCGCAGCGGCGGCCCTGGTTTTGGGGGCAGCAGCAGCGGTCTTGGCGGTGGCGCCACAACGCATTCCACGGAGCGGTGATTCGCGCTTCTCGGCGGCTGGTCATGGCCCTGGCTGCCTGTGGCGCCCTTCATGGATCCGGCGGCAGCTGGAGCGATGGGCAACGAGGAGTTCTTTGTCTAGTGAGAGAGCAAAATCGAAAGAGACAGACAGAAGGAGAGCGAAAAAGAGATAGAGAGTGAGAGATATTGGGAGAGTGAGTTCCTTGCCGCAATAGAAACCTTAAAAGCTACCGAGCCCGCATCTGAACTCAAATCCAAAACTAGAACCCGTCCCCCTCTAGCCTAGCCTAGCCTAGAGCTGGATTTGTTCACTTTGTGTATTATAGAAAAGGTTTTTCATTTTCATCTTTGTATTTTTTTTACCAATAATTTGATAGTATTCCGTACTTCATAGTTGCCCTTACTCTAGAAATATATATTTCGTTAGTCTATATTATACAGTTATTTTTGATATATGTATGCCCTTATCAAGTACTTACAAATGCCCTATCAGATAGCTCACATACATACATATACACACACACTTTCGTATGGCTAGTGTAAAAACAAAAAAACAAAAACAAAGAAAACACTTTTGAAATCGTGCCTTCAACTTTAAATTGTAGTGTATAGGGTTTTACAGAAGCGGCTCGCCACGACCTAAGCACTTGACTAAATATATATATATATATATATATATATATATATATATATATATAAATACACATACATGTGTCCTATATGCTATCCATATATGTATATATACACGTTAGTATGTATGTAGCTGCTTATTGGGAAGTGGCCCAACAAAAACACATCTATTTACTCCTTATTCACAAAAGACGTTACAAATCACAAGTCCAATGGCTAAATTGGTGACAAAATCACATTAGACAACAACAAAATATATAATGAAAACTATGTTAAGTTCAAGACTGATGATGTTTATAAATAATTAGATGCAATTGCGAGAAGCTTTTGAGAAAAACACAAAAAAAAACAATAAAAATTATGAATGGATTAACAAAATTGTGTGGAATTGGAAAAATTTTAAAAATTGATTTCAAGCAAACATTTCAATTGATATTATGTATTAACTAACTAGTTAGTGTTTGTTAGTATCTGTAATTAGCCACTGAACATGAAATATCACTAAATGCTAAGCAAACATCTGAAGAAAACCCTAAATTGTAAATAGTTTAATTGTTTTACGAAAATATCTACGTTCAAAAAATAAAAATTAAAAAAAAAAAAAACATAAAAAACCAAATTAAATATATATATATAAATATGAAATATAAAAATATATAAAAAATTATAATAATGATAATCAAATGAAATGATTAAAAAGTTGCAACAAATTCCTGAGCCAAATTTTGCTCAAGTTTCATTCATATATTTTATTTTTCTTTTTGGTTATATTATTTTTCCATCCTATAAATTGTAAGCGTAGATTTCTTAACTTAAGTGTATATAAATTTTTAATCGATTTTTGCACCTTAACGATTTTAATTTCGCACTTTTATTGTTTCCTTATCGATATGAATATATGATTTTACGCAACTTTTAGCAGCTTAGTCAAATTGTTGGAACTAAATGAAAAGTTGTTTGCATTCTGCATAAGCGTTGATTTGTATGGGACATACTATATACATATACACATAGATAGATAGATATATACATATATATATGTCTATACCAGGTTGCAGATACTTAAACTATCGCCCTAGATCACATCACGATCTAAAATTAAATTTAAAAAACAAATATATATATATAAATATATATATATATATATATATATATATATATATATATATATATATATATATATATATATATATATATATATATATAGATATACCTACAATATATATGTATACATACATAAATGTATTAATGTTAGTTGATAATTATATATGAAGAGACCCAAAACTTTTTTTTTTTTGCCTAGCTAATAACAATTGATATGAGAACAAGTGATTGATGAATAAAATTTAAAAAATTTTACATTTTATCTGCGTATTGTTTGTTTAATTTGGAATATTGTACTATATACCATATACAATGGCTCTGAATCGTTCAAGTATTATGAAACAAAAGTTCGGCAATTGCTTTGCCTTGGCATTTTGTGTTGAATAGACTGGATGCTGCTTTGCTGACTTTCCTTTGTAGTGCTTAAGCCGTAGATCCGCTGACATTCTAAGCGTCTCAGTTGCTTGAGCAAACTAAACTGTAGAGGAATAATTCTTTGGGTTTGCTGTGGCAGACTTATTGCCGACGTTGGCTTAAATTTAACTTGAGGTCAAATGGTTTTGGGGCTGCAGCTAAGCACAAGTCTACTATTTGGTCCATTTAAGATAGCCAAATTTGAGGCATGCAGTCGGAGACTCTCTCTCTCACATACACAAACACACACACACACACTCACACTTGAATAGAGACAGAAGCGAGGTCTTTTCCAGTTGAGTGGTTAGCTATCCAGGCACCTTGGCTGGAACGTGGCATCGTTGCTTACTGCGCGTCCAGCGTGGCAAGACGTGAGATACAAAACTTCTAAGAATGTAAACAACAAAGCATTTGTTCTCGGGCATAAATGAACCCACTTACGCACAACTTGGCTGGGAGCAAGCAGCCAGCCAGCCAGGCCACACCTTAAGCCACTGCACAAAGAAAGTTGTGCTCCAGGAAGCAACGGAAAGATACGAACCACAAAAAAAAAAAAAAAAAAAAAAAAAAAGTGAACAGAAGAAGAAGATGATGAAGAAAACAAGAAGTAAAGCAGAAGGAGACGAAGCTACAGGGTATTTTGGGGTTGGCCAAGCTGGCTGCGTGTCAGCGGTGTTGGCCTTGGTGGCTGGAGCCAAAGAAATTTGTATAAACGCAACTTAAGTGAGCATTAAACACGCTCCACTGAAGGACTCCGGCCGACGACGCGTCGTCCCTTTTCGGAACAGTGGCGCTTAACTTGGTTAATAAACATTACCAACGCCACAAAAACCATTTACGTGAACTATTAAAATTCCGCAGCATTTTAGTTGCCTTTGCCTTGTTTCACGATTATGTTTATTTATATGGCAGCAGGAGCAGTAGGGGCATGAGCTGAGCAGTAGATGCTGTACACTCAGACAGAAAGCTGGTGATGGTCTGAAATGAAAACCCCTTTTGGTTTTGCATGTGCGTGAGCCGTTAAGTGAAATCTCATGGCTGCATGATGAGACTACTTTAAGTCTATATATCCTTTTATGAATATGCATCCATTAAACGGTGGGCTTCTTGGCACAGAGACTAACTTTCTAATGCGCCTCGTACTCGTTTTGGGTTTATAGCCCATCATTTCGGCCTCATATAGTTTCCACTTAAACTGAAAACTCTCAGGTGCGCTACGCGATGCGGATCGGCCACTGCGACTCCGACTCCGACAGCGACTGCGACTATGATTACTGGCCGGTCATCAAGAGCTATCAGCACGTGGAAGAACGATTTATGAATTATGAAAAATACAATTTAGAGTGCTGGGCCTCGGCTTAAACTATGTGGGACTAGCGGCCGGACGGCAAATCCGAAATGCTGGCAAACTAATTAAAATCTACTATAGGATCGGTGGGCAGGATATTTATAATGCATGCACATAAATCCTGAAATTAAGCGCTTCGGCTTAAAAACCATGCAAAATTAAAATGTGCAATTACGATGCAGTTGCCAGTTATCTGTGTATGTGTATGTGTGTGCGAGTGTGAGTGTTTGTTTCTGTTTGCGGAGGGAAACCTCCGTTGAATTAAGCCCATTACCCAGTGGAAAATAGTTCAACTCTTTCGTTTTGAGTGCTTGTAAATGTGTTACTTTTTATTATTATTATTATTATTTTCAACGAATTTGAGCTGCTTTTAATGCAATTTAGGTTAACAAAACATTTACACAAATAATAACAACATGAGATATTATTTATTATTATTAAACATAAATTGTTTTTCCTTTATATAAAATTCCACATTATTATTATTATTATTTAGTATTTCAATATGTCTGTTATACCTTGATTACACGATCTATACACAGCTGATACAGTTGCAATTTGAAAATAACTGAACGTCCATATGAACTGAACTGCTGAACAGCGATGCATTTCCCACTGGGCAATCCATGGACTTTCAGCTCTTTTTTTGGCTTTTAGCTCTTGGCGTTAAAAACTGGAACCACACGAAATCCGTGCATTTGGTCATTTCGCTGATTTGTTGGTTGATGTGAATAGAGCCAATTGCGGTTGCGACTGTTCCACAGGTTTTTGACTAACTGAGAATATAATGCACTCTGCGTAAATATGTGAGTGAATGTGAGTGTTGTGTGTGTGTGTGAGTTGATAATACTTTTTTAGCTTTTAATGGAAATGTATAAAGTAAAAAAAACATGTTTATTTTACTGTTCATATTCAGTTGGATGTGCACACAAATGATAATATATTCATATTGTCATTCATATTCACATTCATATTCATATTTATATTTATATGTATACTCTTACTCATAATTATATTCATACATATATTTACTCTCATATTCATATTTATATTATATTAGTATACAAAATCATTCATGCCCATATGCATATTCATATTTATATTCATATTTATACTTCAATGCACTTATTAATAGTTACATTCATATTCATTCCAACTATTCATATTCATATAATATTTGTATGCTTACATTTATATATACATACCTATTCATACCTATATTCATGTTCATACCAACTATTCGTATTCATATTCACGTTAATATTCATATGCATTCGTTTAATATTAGAATTCATACTCCTATTCATAATCAGTGTCATACTCTTACCCATATACATAAACAGTCACATATTCATATTCATATTCAAACTCACATTCATATATTAAAGTGTTGCATACGCAGCTGTCATGTAGTCGCATATATCAGCAGCAAGGATATCACCAGTTAGTTATAATTATAGCACACAGACACTCACACACACTCGCACACATGCACACACAGAGATGCCAACTCATATGCATACTGTAATATTCGCATGCATATGGCGGCTGATTTTGGGCTGCGTGTTATACGCTATTGAATGTAATTGCATACTCACACACGTATGTGTATAGTTGTG
Source organism: Drosophila mayaguana (assembly GCA_037075325.1). Lineage (NCBI taxonomy): Eukaryota > Metazoa > Arthropoda > Insecta > Diptera > Drosophilidae > Drosophila > Drosophila mayaguana. Next base: position 3,192,178 of record JBAMCG010000120.1, on the reverse strand, counting down.
TGTGTGCGTGTGTGTGTGTGGGTCGAAGGTAGAGAGTGAGTGCAACCGAACAGGAAATGCTAATTGCATGGAAGTGTAGACGCCCGACGACAAGTGCTGTGTGTGGGTGTGGGGTGGGGTGGGGTGGGGTGTAGAAGGCAATGTGTATGCAAGTCGCGGTCTCAATCGTGGTGCAGAAACGTCGGCTGGATTGCATTCGCGAACCGCCAGCGCGACCCCCCTCCCCGCCCAAGCAACTAACTGGGTAACCCGACAGACTCGTACAATATTATTGCCCGCAATCTAATTAGCTCCACGGAGCGCAGGAGACAAAGGGAGAGAGAGAGAGAGAGAGAGTGGAGTGAGTGGAGTGAGTGGAGTGAGTGAGCTCGGCTGCTGTGATCCTTCAGTTGCTCACTTCCCACTTCTAATCCTTGCTGCCAATATTTGCTTCACGTTTTGGTAGCCCTCAATTGGGTGCTGTGTTTGCCTGCTCAAGCCTAAAGTATAGCAGACACACCCACTCGACCGCACACACACACTCACACAAACACACACATACACGCTCGTTCACAACTGGGGCTATATACTTAATTGAGAAAGGAATTCAGCGGTAATTCAATTCGTTTCGGCTGTGTATACATATGTGTGTGTGCGCAGCATTGAATGGGAAACGGATCCTGCTCCAGCTGGCGGCACTTGCGGCCAGGCATTTGCCTGTTTAGTGCATTTAAAGAGCAGCAGCATGGGGTTAAAGCTTCGATTGCCATCACAGGCTGCTGGCACAGGCAGTGACACAGTTTTCGCTCCTTTTGCTCCGGTTGCCCATTTGCCACTCACTATTCACACTTGCGGCTGGCAGGAGGAGCGAGCGAGCGAGTGCGAGGTCTGGCACGTTTTGCTCCTGCTGTCGATTAGTCAATTATAGACAAATGGCCTGGGAGTTGTGCGCGGCGCAATGTAAACAAGCCATCAATAGCATAAAGGAGTGCACAGCGTCGTCCTGAGAAACAGAGAAACGGAGAAACGGAGAAACGGCGAAACGGAGAAATGGCGAAACGGCAAACAGAGAAATGGGAGCTGGCCAGGCAACAGCCCGAGCGAGCGGTGTGGATGAGATAAAAGAATTATGCATAAGCAGCGGGACACACATACAGAGCGAGAGGGAAGGACGTAGGATGCAGGACGCAAGACACCCTAGGGCATAATGGAGTGAAAAGCACAAAACGGAAACCACAAAACAGAGAAAAATTTAAAACAGGTATAGCGGAAGAGTGCATGAATAAATGGGACACAAAAGCAGTCGCGGCAGAACGCAAAAGCGCTTCAACTGAATTAAATGGCAAGTCCTGAATCATATATGAGTTGGCAGTTGGGAGAGCCAAAGAAAAAGAAGAAGGAATTAGAAATGAAATTAATGCGATGCATATAGTTGACTAGACACAGATATAGACTTGGGTATCGATATGGAAATTAAGAGAGAGAAAAGAAGATTTAGGGATTAATAAAGGATTAATATGTAAGATATATATGAGGGAGAAAAAAACAGAACTAGTATATATCTGCAGCAAATGCAATAGAGACTACTTTACTACTGCCACTTCCCAACACCGCGTGCTTTAAACATGTGAACTTGCGGCTGATTAAAAAGAGTGCGTGCTGCCTATGCGATAAGTTGCTCAATTGTTCAGGTACACCTCATTCCATTCAATCTCTCCCAAGTCCCGGGCAGGAGGTGTGTTGTACGCATACTGCAGGGACACATCAGTCTATATCCGTAGCTAGAAGTGAGCTGCAATCTGTTCCTCCTCTATATGCAGCTGCCGTTCATGCTATGACGGGGGAGTCACGCACATACTTGGGGCAGTTCGTAATATGCCGGATTTTGTAAAGCTCATAACTCTATTTTGCAGTTACCCTAAAGCCACAACGGGGCTTCTCAGCGAACAGAGGAGATATCAAAAAAGAGTCAGAGTCTCAATGACATGATGCTTCTCTTGTTGATGCAGCTATCATGGAGCTGACCGCAAGACTGGGTCCATTCAAGCTTCATCTTAGTACCTTACTTGAAGAGCTGTAGAATATAAGGGATATATATATACTGCTTCGCATATAGTACAAGTTGATCCCACGAGAACTGGCAAACTTAAAGAAATTAGTATTGCATACCTTCAGGAGCAACAGCTTTGGAATTACTTTAAGCATGGGGCACACATACATACATATATTCGTACAAAGTCGGTGGCCAAGGTGGAACTTATACTTGATTTGGACAAGTGTCTGCATAAAGGTGCAAGGATGCACAGTTCATATACAAACACGTAGACACATATACACACACACACACACTCGCACATTCCTATAAGCTGTCGTCCAAGTTTTCTGTGGCACAAAACAAAATACCAAACGGATATCGAGAAAAAACAGTCTGGCGCTGGCCATTTGCTTGGCCAAAAACATGGGCATGGGCGTGGGCGTGGGCATGGGCGTGGTCGTGGGCGTGGGCGTGGGTGTGGGCGTGGGCGTGGAGTGGTTGCCACTGGCACATAGTTGTGATTCGGACTTGTGTCTGCCGCTTGGTGCTTGGTGCTTGGTGCTCAGCGACAATGCTAAGAGATAAATAAAAGTTTTGCCGCCATTGAATGCCGGGACTAGAACAAGGTGCCACAGCTCACACACAGACAGAAACACATTTATGGAAACTGAACTGAACTGTGCAACGGCCAAAGAATGCAAAAGTTTAAATTGTATCTGTATCGCTGAAACAGCATCCGCATCAGGATGCAGCCAAATGAGTGGCCCTGGACTGGACTGCATGGAAAATGCTCGCGACTTTGGCAAACACAGGTAATTTCGGCACTCGTCAGAGATCGTTTTTATCTATATATTGAATTATTATTGGTCTTTCAACTCCAATAAGAGTATATATTTTTTGTACGATATTCGCGAGCAAGCCTGAATTTGCTACATGTGTTTGTTACGTGAATTGTTCAGCATTATTTGTGTCTGCTGACATTGGCTACACAGCTATGCAAAATCATAAAATAACCATCATTCAATATGAGAAAGGTGTCAGGTCGGTAGAGTAACCAGAACCGTACCGATCAGCCCTCGCAGCTGTGGTCGTTTGCGGCTGCATCAGCCGCACGATTTCCGCTGAATGCCAGCTAGAGGATGGTCGATGCTTTCATTGGCCGGCCAGGCGCAACGACTGTACTTTCTGGCCATTGTTGTGCCAGCCCCCAAACAGAGGGACCCAACGAGACGACTCGCTGCTGGGCTGCTGGGCTGCCAAAACAAACAGAAGCAAAATCTAGTTAATTGGGTAAAATGCTGTGCGGAAATTGAAAGCAAAAGCACAAACACACAGAGCATCAGCATCAGCATCAGCATCAGTGGGAGTGGAAGTGGCAGGGGCAGTGGCAGAGTCGCAGTTGGAGTCGGAGGCGCCTCCAAAAGTTGAAACCAGTTGCATTTGGCATTACCGTTTTGGAGCGGAAATGCCCGGGATCCCGTGCAGCGCCTGCGTTCGCCCAAAATGCAATAAATATCTAAATTGGCGCATGGCAGTCGCATTTGCATGCTCTGTGGCTGCCGGCCATGGCCATGCTGCCGTTTGTGCCATTGTCCATCGATTTATGCAAATTTCTGCGCACATTTTATCAATAAACAATAATAAATTAAAATCAACAATCATTGTGCACGCCGCTCGCTGGGGAGTCGCAGCCAGGCGCCAAAATTGAAAACGAAATTTATAAATGCCAATTGTCAACGGCCGATGGCTAATGGGCGACGGCCTCTCACGCTCACGCTAGAGATGGCCAACACTGGCGCGTGACACGAGCGACAACGAGCAAATGCGTTAAGGATATACGAAAATATCAAAGCCAACTAACAACGCCATTGACAGTTGCTCCACTTGATGGCCTTTGCCATGGATGGCCTGAAATATCAGCGCTATCGACTCCATAGATCGGCTGCTTATATAAACTATATTTTATATTTTATATTTTATATTTTATATTTTATATTTTATATTTTATATTTTATATTTTATATTTTATATTTTATATTTTATATTTTATATTTTATATTTTATATTTTATATTTTATATTTTATATTTTATATTTTATATTTTATTTTATTATCAAGCCTAATGTATCCAATAAATAAATTAAAAGTTTATTTATAGTATAATTTTTTTATTTAATTTTTATTTATTTTATTTTACATATTTTCTAAATAAATTAACTCTTTATGTCTACTAAAATATTGAATTATTTATTAAACACTAATTGATTCAATTTATTATTTATTTGCACAATATTAGAAAAAATAAAAATAAAAATAAAATAAAATAATTATTTTTATGAGTCATGAAAAATAATATATAAAATTCCCTTCCGGTAAATTTCGTGAATTAAGTAATTTCAGCGAAGATGAACTGTCAATAGGCTTTATATAATATCGATATTATTGAGCAGCTTGAATACTCCCAAAGGCAATCAATCATCATCAATGATCAACCTACTGATCGTATGGCATAACATTTAGCTAACTCCTCCTGCATCGCTTGGTCTCTCGCTTGGATTTGGTATTTGGTTCTTCTCTATGCGATATTTATGTACATAGACAAATTTACGCGAATGCCATGCCAATGACAACAACGACAACAACAACAACAATCAGCACTACAGTTATTACTGTATTTGCAATCAAAAATGAAACCGAAGCGAAATGCACAACAAATGGAGCACAACTGGGGGCCGCAGGAGGAGCTTCCAACATTGACCCAATGTCAAATCCAAATGTCCCTTATACGACAGAGCACAAATTAAATTATTTAATAATAACAGCAATAATTTGAGTTAGATGGGGTGTGCATGGAAAACAAACCGAGCCCGACATCCAAACGCCTAAAATGATATAGTATTTGTGATTTTATAGCGCAAATATATGATTCTCTCCCTCTCTCTTCTCCTCCTCTCCCTGAGTCTGGTTAAAGCCATTTGCATTTAGATTAAAACTGCGCAAAAAAAGAGTTTTTAGCATCAATCATATTTCAAATGTTAGTTTTTTACACACATATATACATACATATCCTCATTCTCCTCCTGCTGCTCCTCCGCCTACCATCTATAAATTTTCCGCTCATATTTTGGCGATTTCAAGAAGTCCCGATAAAAAGTGGAGCGAACGAGTTGAGGCCGTGCCTCCTTGGCCTTTGCATCCAGTGAGGAAAGTGCGACGAAGATTAACAAATAACAGCCGCATTCCTAGCGGGCATCATGAAGCCGCAAAGGGGGTTAATTGCAGGGGTGTTCAGCTGGCAGCGCATTGCTTCGCGCTCTTCGTTTACTCTCTTTTTTTTCTCTTTCTCTTTCGTTTTTCTTTTTGCTTTTTGTTGGTTCAGGTTTTGGCTTGTTGGGTCAGTTTTGCATACTTTTGTGTGAGACACAGAAAAAATTTGCATTTTCCATTTCACGGCGGGCGTTCGCGTCAAATGAAAAGCGCCACGGCAGCTCCCTCGCATTTGGGCGCCAGCCAGCAGAAGAGCTACAGATAGCCCGCCCAGTCAATGAATGAGCAAATGCAAGGCGGACGGGCGGCTCAGGTCTCTGTCAAAGAATGGGCGTGGCGCAGGTCAGATGCAAACTGATGATTTATTACGCTTTTGGCATTATTGATATTTTATTTGTATGCGTTGAAGTCATTTAGTTCGACAGCAAAGGCAGCTCCTGCTGCACTTGCAATGGCAACTGCAGTCTATCTCTGCCTGGACAGGCATAATTAATTCTTTGTTTTATATCTCAGCAGGGACTATTCGTGCACATACATACAATACATGCACCTGCATGTGTGCATATTCGCACTGAGCCATAGGCCAGGCAAGAGCTGATTAAACTGCTTTTCACCAGAAATTCTCTGGCAATTTGCATTCTTAACGATAATCGAGCGTTGTGCACATGAAAATAGTATTCGTACAGCTGCAGGCATGTGCTTTTATACTGAGCATATTTTCAATTAATACTTATGAGAATAAAGGTAAGAATACTTAAGGGAAGAAGAGGGTAACCGTCATCTATACAATGTCTGGAACAAACCTTGTGCGGGCTTCATATCACTGCACTCGATTCTGGCCAGAAGTTCCTCTGTGCACAATTAGTTTTTGCTTGCTTTCAGCTCTCTGCTCTCTGCTCTCTTCTCTCTGCTCTCTGCTCTCTACTCTCTACTCTCTGCTCTCTTCTCTCTGCTCTCTACTTTCTACTCTCTACTCTCTACTCTCTACTCTCTACTCTCTACTCTCTACTCTCTGCTCTCTGCTTTCTCAATGATTAATTCTTCCCCAAGATTCTTCAACTCAATCAACTTCGTAGTTGCTCGGACTCCAAACCTTCGGGCTTAATCAACGAAAATATGGGAGGCCAGGGCTTCAAGTCGACGAAGTTCTGAAGCTGAACTTTAGTTTGCTTTTACTCTCCGCTCTCTCAAGTACATGTGAATATGCAGGTATTGGTGTATATGTATATGTGTACAAGCAGCAGAGCACACAAATTGAAATTTGGTCACCCTTCTGAGAGAAGAGTAAAGTAAAGTCATGAAGTAAAGTCAGTCTCATGCAAATCGTTAACACTTCCAATATTATTGTGAGGAGAATACAATCGCCCGCTCACATACATAAGCATGTGTGATTGTGAGTGAAACTATGGAAGCGAAGGGAAGGGATTATCAATATTGTTGGCAATCTCGTGATTCAAATGCATCGTCGAATATAACATATACATATGTATGTACAGCTTACAGTCTTCATTAACTAATTGTTAACAATTTAAATACCATAAATACAGTCTTATTATCTTCTTTATTAATTAGATAATCAATTATGTGTATGTACTACGTATGCTTATGAAACAATATCAGCAAATATGCATCCAGGTCTATTGAGAGCTCGCTGCCCTAAGCAATTCACATGGATTGCTGGACTTTCTAGTTTCTCTGTGCTCTCTCTCTCTCCCACTCTCTCTTCTGATTCACTTTTTTCCCCGTCTCTCTCTCTCTCTCTCTCTCTCTCTTACCACTTTTAATTCATATTTGTGGCTTGTGTTCTATATTATTGACCACTTTGTATATTTCATTCATCATGTTTTTCCCAATCAAAGTAGTCGACTACGGCGGGCTTTCATCGGAGTTGGCTCTGTGAACAAGGGCAGCAGTCTCAGCATTTCGTTCAATAGAACACACTCATTTCGATAGCTTGGAACAAAATCTGAAAATCAAACGCCGTAAAGCATTTAAATTAAAAACCAAAAAAATGTCCTTGAACAATTGGACTCGTTCCTGCCTGAAGGTCCATCGCCTGGTGCTCTGCACCTCGCATCTGCCGCGCTTTAAGTCTGACTACTCGAAGACCATTTGCAATTTGAAGATCAACAAGGAGACAAAGCTGTTGGTGCAGGGCTTCACCGGCAAACAGGCCACCTTCCACGCCGAGGAGGCCCAAAAGTATGGCACTACGATTGTGGGCGGCACCTCGCCCAAAAAGGGCGGCACCACCCACATGGACTTGCCCGTTTTCAAGAACGTGAAGGAGGCCGTCAAGGCAGTTAAGCCGGATGCAACGGTGATATTCATTCCTCCATCCACAGCAGCCATCGGCATATGCGCTGCCATTGAGAACGAGGTGGGACTGATTGTGGCCATCACAGAGGGTATTCCGCAGGTGGATATGGTGCGCATTTTACAGATGCTCCACAGTCAGGAGAAGTCGCGTCTGCTGGGCCCCAACTGCCCGGGAATTATAGCGCCCGAACAGTGCAAGATCGGCATCATGCCCGGCCACATCCACAAGCGCGGCTGCGTGGGCATCGTCTCGCGCTCCGGCACTCTCACCTATGAGGCTGTGCATCAGACAACGAACGTGGGCCTGGGACAGACCCTGTGCATCGGCGTTGGCGGCGATCCGTTCAATGGCACCAATTTCATCGATGCCCTGAACATCTTCCTCTACGACAAGGAGACCAAGGGAATAATACTGATTGGCGAAATCGGCGGCTCTGCCGAGGAAGAGGCGGCTGACTTCCTCAAGGCAAACAACTCGGGCTGCGATGCAAAGCCAGTGGTGGCGTTCATAGCCGGCGTCACAGCTCCGCCGGGACGCCGCATGGGTCACGCTGGTGCCATCATATCCGGCGGCAAAGGTGGCGCCTCCGACAAACTGAAGGCCCTGAAGGCCGCCGGTGTCTTGATTGCCCTCAATCCCAACCACCTTGGCTCCATACTTCACACGGAGATGGTACGCAAGAAGCTGGTTAGCCCCAAGAAGTGAGGAGACGGCCAACGATGACGGCCAAACGATGCGGCGATAAGCTATCAACTGATGTACGATTGAATTTCATTGCTGATTCGTAATTCCGGTTATCCCTAACGTTCAATTATATACAAGACTTCCAAGCGCACACATTTCATTGATTTTCACAACTGGCCAAAAGAGCATCCAAATTAACTAAGCAAAACAAACCAAGAAAAGGAAAAACAAAACAATAATACTATTTAAATAATGTTTTAAGGTTGGTAGAACAGCAATACATATTGCCATGAAATTTAAATATTGTTGAGTAGTATATATATGCATATAATAAAGCTATTATATCAAGTTCCCTGTCCATAAAGATATAGTGCGAGAGGAAGAGAGCAGTATATGCGCTTTTAAAGGATATCTTGGATAACAATTGAGGTGGACTCTGAAAGCAGAATTAAGTTGAATTACAAACTGATCAGATCCGATGGGCTATAGTGACTATATGTATAGTATATATTGGATATATTATATATATGCATATAATGTGATGTGACATTGTGGAGCTTACAGCTGAGTCTGACAGCAGGGTCTCCTACTCTTACCTGGTGTGATCAGGGCGTGAGTCTGAATAATATATATATATATATATATATATATATATATATATATATATATATATATATATATATATATATATATATATATATATATATATATATATATATATATATATATATATATATATATATATATATATATATATGTAGAGAGAGAGAGAGATAGAAGTAGTATTAGTGAGATGCTGCCTGTTTGTGTAGAGCTGTAAAAATACTAATCGAGTGGACTTGCGTCTTAGAGGCGCTCTAATTAGCACTCTCTGAGAGAGGGAAAGAGCGAGAGAACGAGAGTGAGCGATACAGAAGTAGCCATTGCCTAACGGATGCTGAGAGTAGCTGAGAGAGCTGCTCTTTGAGCTCATTCGTACAGAGCCGTTATGATTGTCAGTGGAAGCAGGGAAGGAGCTAGAAATGATCACTCTAAGAGCGCTGTATTACAAGAGACAGGCAGGGAAATTCGGCTGTCAAATCAGAGTGGGAAGTGATCCAACTGACAGGGGATCACCTTCCATTCTAATTGTATAACTTGACAGCCGAATTTCCCTGCCTGTCAGATAGAGATATAATAATATTATGTATTTCATATGTATATGTATGTATTATGTATAAAATTGAGCAAGCTGCGAGCTGGTTTTAGATTTTTCCCACTTTTGCTGATCAGCCTTTGTTTGATTATGACTAACCCATCCGACTAGCGACTATAGCGATCTTAACTATATGTAATAAATAATCTATATACTTGTATGAGCCATATCACATCTTATCAGCTAACCTTAGCTTATGCATAGCCTTAGATCAGTGGGTCAACCTTATTGGAATTGCTATTTACGCCCCCCGCAGGGTAGCCAGACCCATCCGATATTGGCTTTTATCACACATATATATAATCTATATATATTAGCTATACACAATATCACCTCCATAAATTCAATTAAAGCCAAACGAGCTTAAAGCGCGTGCACAGTTTAGCCCTAGCTCAGTGGGTCAGCGCTGTGTGGATTGCGCTAGGACAGCTCGACCTGCAGCTTGGGGCAGGCAATTACACGAGTTTCATTTGCTTTAGCGCCAAGTTCAGTCAACTTTTGGTGTTATGTCTGTTCGCCAAAAAGCTAATTCTGTTACGTTGTCTGTTTTGTTGCTGTTGTTCGTGTGTGTGTGTGTAGTGTGGGTGCTACAACCACCTTGCCTGTTGTGGTGTTGTTATTGCTGCTGTTGCTGCTGCTGCATGTCATGTCGTGGCGCTATTTTTCCGTGTTTTGCCTAACTGCCGGCTATAAACTAATTACCGCACACTTTTTGCAGTGCTTTGTTGTTCTTTGTTGTTGTTCTTTGGTGCTTCTGGTGCTGGTGCTGGTGCTGCCAGTTGTGGGTGTTACATTCGTGCTGTCTGCGAGCTGCGTCCCAGTCAACGATTATGTTGATAATTGGCGTTGGCGTGTCGGCATCACGTGGCGTATGCGCAACGTTTGCAGCTGCAGCCAGCGACAGCTGCTCCCTGTCGGCCAAGTTGCCAGCTACCTGGCCATCTACTTGACAAATATTTAAATCATTTGCTGTCAGGCAAAAGTCGGGTACGTGTGCATGTGTCACTCTCTGTGTGTGTGTGTGTGTGTGTGTGTGTGTGTGTGCACTTGTGTGTGGCAAATATGTCTCTTATCCAACTGGCGCATAATTTAACTAAAAGCAATTCAAAAGGCAGCTTGGCAGCGGCAGCAGCAGCAGCACAAAGTAAAGCCACGTGTAGCCGGGCTTCAGCAACTGCTAAATGCCAGCAGCCATGTGCCAGCCACGCCCTCTCTTTTGTGGGCTGACTGGGAGAGAGAAGGAGTAAGAGAGAGGGAGGTATAAGCACACACTTGAAAATATACAGCAGAGCAAGTTCTTGGCACTGTTTCTGTCGACGGCTTTAAAGTATTTGCCCGGCTTTCTTTGCCAGCTGCTTAGGTGTCAACGCTGCACTCGAGCAGCGTCTATTCCAGTGAGTTATTCCTTTCCAAGCTTTTTACCAAATCCCACAGCATTGCATACACAGACAGCTAGACAAGGCACACACACACACACACACACTCACACTCGCATTCCCATTTAGAGAGCGGCACCAGAATCCTGGAGCAGTTGAGTTCCCAACAAGTGCCGCACTTCTATGGACGAGTGTGCAGCACAAATGCATTTTCCTTATTAAAAACCCATACACGAGCCTCTGTGCGTGTGTGTGTGTGTTTCATTTAAATTAAATAGTAGGTGGAAGGTGACAAGTGGACGGGTGGTGTTGGTGTCCAAATAGGGCCTTAGCTAGCTCTTCAAAAATAATTTTGGGTTTGCTACGAGGGGCACTCGACCGCAGCTACAGTGAAATGCAATCACAAAGAAACCCATAGAGCTCGATGAGCTGCGTAACCCACAGTGCAATTCGATTTTTGATAGTGAAAGAGGTGAGCGAGCAGGTGGTAATTGCGGCTTGCGGTCACTGCGGCATGTCTCCAGCTAAGCTTGACATTTGATTATACGACACATGAGTCGAGTGGGGCACTAGCTTTAGCATTTTATGTCACCCCAATATTGAGCAACACAATTACTATCGATATCTGTGCGAGTGAAGCAGGACCAATCGTGGAAATTGTCAAAGGGAGCCGTAAGGCGATTATTTGCATAATGCAAGCTCTCATCGATATGAAACCCAATTCAATTATTGGTCCACTCAACACTCGACATTGTTTTGAGTTAACCAGCTCTGCTCTGTCCATTAAACACAGCAATGTCATTGCTGTTTCATCAACCACAATTCTACAAGCACTCACTGGGCAGCCACAGATCAAACTAATTGAAAAACGAAGCCCTCACTAGCTGAGCCAACTCGAAAAAAGCGCAAGACGGGTGCACAATGCAAGTATAAGGACACACACACACACACACACAGAGATGAGATGACTGCAAACAAAGCCCTAAATTGTTGCATTTAATTGGGACGATTGGAAAGTTTTGCCGTTTCATCGACAGCACCGCCCCGCCCTGCACCGGCCACTGCGCCCCTGGTTCGTATGGCAATTGTAACCGCATTTTTGTTCACAAAGCCAAATTGGTTTATTTTCTTGCCAAATTCTCGTCGCACATACAGACACTGCTGGCAGACGAGCAGCACACTGGAAAAATGGAAGAATTCATGCAAGGCATTTATCCTCAATAAGTCGGAACGAATTTGTCAATTTATGCAGAGGAGCACACAGCGGGGTGTGGCACTGACCTCGTTGTCAATTGCAACATAAGCCGAGAACTTTTACAGGACCCACCAGATGCACCGAACCCACCGAGCCACAAACACCGAACGCTGAGCCACAGGTCTCAGCAGGCCAAAATACTGCTTTGGCCATTGTCGTTCGTTTATGTTGTATTCCATTTTTGGCAACGCAACGGCAAACAGCTATAACGCTGCACGTGCCACGCCCAGTCGAGAGGAGCGGTTGGGCGCGCCAGCAGCTGGCAGCTGTCACTGGATTGACAATTGCGAAAATTGTGATTTTATTTGACAAAGTTTCGATTGGAGATGATTGCGAATGCATTTAATGATTACTAATGATGACGAACGAAACATCGAACTTTTGCCGCAATTAACGTGGCTTTCACTGCGCGCAAATTGATTTGAATATTCAGCTTATTCGCATCAGTTCGCAATTGGCACTTGACATTCGATGGGGCAGCGACTAACTGCAAACTGTAAGCAATGCAATGAATAGCCGAGCGACTCGTCACACGGCCTTTATTATACGCGAATCATTTCTATATGTATGAATATATATTCCTTGTGAAATGCCCTCTGCATATTTGCTGCAAGCAAATAGAATTTATTATATGTGTATATATGCACTTCATCAACTATTGTACATATATATATGTTTATATGCATATATGTACATGTAAAAAAAACACACACATTCCTGGCAGCCGCCCTGAAGCTGTGCTCCCTGCTCTCTCCTCTGCCCTCTCTCCACTCGCGCGGCAGCAAACTATGCAAATTTGCCAGCACATGGTTAAAAGCTGTCAACTTTTATGCTTAGCGCGCAAATAATTAGAAAAGTTCGTTGACTGCTGACCAAAAGCCCGCAAAGCCCCATAAAGATAACAACAACAATAACAACAACAAACAGCTGGACATCATCATGTGTGAGAGGAATTCAATTAAATATGCAAAAATAAATTTTATATTAGACTAAAAAGGAATCAATTTGGGCAAGTTACAGCCGATAAATACTCTAGAGCGATAATGCATAAAAAATATATACATATTTTTTAAATTTGCTTTATTTTGTATTTATATATACTTCATGTACTTTGTACTTATTGATTAATTTTATGTTTTATATATAGTTTTTAATTTGTTTATTTAAATTTGTTATTGATATATTCAATGCTTTTTGTTTTATTATTTGTTTAATTTAATTATTATTTGAAATGTATTTATTCATTAATTTTTATTTATTTATGCTTTTCATTTATTGATTATCTATAATTTATTTTTTGATTTGTGTATTATTTATTTGTTATTTATTGGAACTTGAATAATTTACTTATTTATTTCAAAATGTTAAAAATCACTATTCAAAATGTATATTTATAAAAAAAAAAAAAAAAAAAATATATATATATATATATATATATATATATATATATATATATATATATATATATATATATATATATATATATATATATATATAAAATAATAATAAAAAAGAACAAGTAAGGAAGCTCTAGTCGAGACTGCTCGACTAGGAGATACCCTGATCCCTACAAAGAGCTGATATTCACGCACGCATAAGCACGCGCTCTGCTAACTGCGCAGTAAGCAGCGACTGCGCTTGGGCTGCGCTGCAGTGTGGGCAATACTATGAGAATTTTGTTGCTGAATAATTTCTCCTGTAATAAGACTACCTTCATGAAACTTTCAGAATGTGATCACAATGTGCAAATGTATGTACATTCCAAAGCACAAGTTTCTAGTACTTAAAATACGTTTTTTGCAAATTGGGGGCGAAGGGGGCGTGGTATCCAAAATCTGTAAATGACAAAATCTGCGTATTGATCAGATGTATATACACACCAAATCTGAAGTCTCCAGGTCTAAAAGTATTGAAATTACGGTGAATAAACAAAATCAATTTATCGATTATTCGCGATAAAAAAGTAATCGGACGAGTTATCGAAAAAAAAAGATAAACTTGTACTGCGTATGGTATACATGAGTATGCATACAAAATTTGAAGTCTCTAGCTCTTATATCTTCTGAGATCTAGGCGTTCATACGGACGGACAGACGGACAGGGCTATATCGACTCAGCTCGTCGCCCTGATCAAGAATATATATACTTTATGGGGTCTGCCACGCCTCCTTCTGCCTGTTACATACTTTTCACAAAACCATTATACCCTGATTTCCCATTTTTAATGGGATCAGGGTATAAAAATGAGAAGCTCAAATGAAGCTAAATCGATGTGCTTCAAATTCAGTTCAGTCGTTGATATTGAATTCTGATTCTGTTTCCGCCTCCGATTCATTTTCTCAACAGCTAGGCGCCTGGCATAATTATATACTCTTTTACAAATACTTCAAGTGTACAGGGTAAAAATAAAATGAAAATGAAAAAGTAAACATCGCGCGTTTTAATAGTTTCAAGGGTTGTTGGGATTGAATTAGGGACGCTTGCGGCTGCAAACTTCGCTGTCGCAATTAATAAAGTTTTGGCCCCAGCGTAAAAAACCACTGAAACAATAGCAAAAAATGACAACTACATAGTAAAAATGGCGTACAACAACAACATCAACAAGAACAGCTGTGAAAATGTTTGCGATTTGTGGGAAAATGGCTGACATTGCGTATACGCCGCATCTGACGGCAAAGCAATTGCCAGTTGCCAGTTGCCCCTCGGAGGCTAGCCTCTCTGTATACATCATTTGTCGGCCAACCCCACCCAACCAGCGACCACAAGGGATGCCATATAACCTCATCACGATTGTGTTGTTGACTTTTTTTTATTATTTTACCACCATGTTGTGGGACACCGAAAGCTGTATCTGAATACTGTCAACATATTGATTACGCAGCTTTAATCAAATTACGAGCAGCCATCTAGAAACAGATGGCACAAGCTGCACATATCAAAGCGGCAAAAAGTTCTCGTTCTCCTCGCTCAAATCGATTGACATATGAGTTTTTTCAGTTACTAAGTAATAGAGATATTTGCTGTCGAAAACTTTTTCAATATACTCGTATTATATATATATATATATATATATATATATATATATAGTTCTTGACGATCTGTTTTTGTTCAATCAGCAACAGCTTAGCATTAAAAGTTATCTTTCATAGCTCATTGCTTCTCGATCTATCTGCGAAGACTCCGATCTCTCTCTACCTCTCTGTCTCTCTCTCTCCCTATTTTCGCGTCACTCTTCAGATATCCTGTGTCTATCTCTCTCCCTCATTAACCATTTCATTTCTTTTGGTATTTTTCGCTCTGACTTTTCATTCCTCCCTCTATCGTTCGGATTTCTTCTGATTACTTCTGATTTCTCTCGCTCGTTATTTCTCTCTTTCTCTCTTCCTCTCCCTATCTCAGCCACTATCTTGCATGCCTTTTCTCTCGCTGTGTCTCTTGCGTTTCTTTCTATTTGGCTCTCTTTTCCTCTATATTTTTGGCACTCTCTCTATCTGTCTCATTCTTGCTTATCATTTTACCGTGACTCTGTCTCTTCACCCTCTCTTCTCCTCTTTTTCTCTCCATCTGAGTTTGTCCTTCATCCTCCCTCCTCCCTCCTCCCTCCTCCCTCCTCCCTCCTCCCTCCTCCCTCCTCCCTCCTCCCTCCTCCCTCCTCCCTCCTCCCTCCTCCCTCCTCCCTCCTCCCTCCTCCCTCCTCCCTCCTCCCTCCTCCCTCCTCCCTTCTTCTCACTATCCCTTCCTCTTCCTCCCTCTTTCTCCGTCTCTCATTTCGTCCTCCCCTTTCATTTGCTCCATTGCCCTTTCTGCCTGTCTCACTCACTCTACCTCCCTCCCACCACATTTTTTTTTGCACTCTGCATTTAGATATATCCATAAATCCTTGCTAACGACCTCATATCTGTTAACGATAATTATAATTAGGAAATCTAGCGACGGCCAATGGCCAATTACTATATAAAAATGTTGCACATGTTGTGGTCAACACAAAGTACTATAGCTTATGTTTTATTAAACAATTGTCAGCCCTGGCTACGTCGCGCCGTGGCATCCACCTGCCATGTGGACGACGTCTGTGGCTTGGCCTGCAAATATTTCGTTTGAGACAACTATGTGTTGAAATTCTTTTGCAAACTTTACGCAATTAAACGCTCTTCAAACTGAAAGCATACCTGTGTGGGTGTGTGTGTGTGTGTGTGTGTTGAATGTAACGTGGTCAACTGACCGCTGCAACGGCTTTTTCATCCTTTACCTTTTTTTGGCTACAGCGCGATTCGACAACACGAAAGAGAATCAGCAGAAGTTGCAAAGTGCATTGGTTACTGTGGCAATAACACTCAGACTTTGTGGCATGCTGAGACTTTGCGGTTTTTATGCTTCACTAAATGACGCTATCCAAAAACGTGAACGTGTGCCAGGGCAGCTGTGTGTGTGTGTGTGGGTGTGGGCCAGTTGAGGTGTTTGGGCGAAAGTTTTGTCGACATCTTAATTTCTCACTTGTAAATTGAGCTGCGCCAGCAGCCGCAAATTAGACCCCAAAGTATACGTACTTTGTGGAGGCCAAATATGACCACACACACACACACACACACACACACACACACACGCCCACCTAGACAAAAACAAGCACACACACACACTCTCACATACAATGCACGCACACTCATGTGTGAAACCAACAAGCACACGCATGTCGCTTCGCACGGATACAGACAAAGGCGCTTACACACACACAACACACACACACCCACAGCTACGCAGCTTAGCTGTGTAACAAAGTTGAAGTGAAACAGGGGCCAGCGAGAGAGAGAGAAGTGAGGCCAAGCAGCTCATAGGACAGCCAGAGAATTGAATTGAATTGAAATGCGATTAAATTGACTTGGAATTTGTGATCAGCCGCGCAGTGAAGAGGTCAAAGAGTTGAATTAAGTTAAATATAATATAGCCTTGTATCAATTACAGATGCTCATAGCACACACACACACACACACACAAGTCAGCTCAAGATAATTAATGATTTGCTGTTGATTTTCTGAACAATGCTGAATGACGGCCTGTCATTTGAATACTATTTAAAGTTAAGCAAACCCAAAAATCTATTAATTATTATATTAATTTGCATAAAATGCCTATTTGATAATATGTATTTATATTTCTTTTCCGTCAGCTACTATAATTAAGTTGATTTTTTTTTTTTGCTTAAAATATATTTAGCATTAATTTGCCAGCAATTACAAATAGATAACATCGGTCTGACGCTGGCGACGAAACGTGGGTTAAGAGCCCGTCAATTTGCAGTCGCGCATCGCTGAAATTTCCCAGCGGGCGGCGGCAGGCGGCCTCTTTTCACACCCACTTCGACCAGGAAGAGGGGGAGAGAGAGAGGGTGAGAGTGGAAGATACACTCACACACACACACACACACACACACACACACACACTGTGGCAGACAAACGTGTTGGCGCTCATTTCACACCGCACACGTAGACAAACATTTACAAATGAGCGCTGAAGCGTGGGACACCAGACGCCGCAAATGCCTCAGGTGCCATCAGCTGGGTCCCAGTTCAAGTGCATGCTTCCGCCCCGCCCACTGCTCGCCCACTGCCGCCCCTTGCCCACTCCGGTTGCCACTTCCACATTTGCTCGCTTTCTAATGCGTGCACAATTAGAGCCAGTTGCAGGCAAATTGTGATATTTAATTAAACGTTGGCCACACGCCGAATACTCTGGAATATTTATGTGTGTGCGCGCTACATGCATGTGAGATGCTTCCATTTGGCTGGCGCAGCTCAGTCGAAAGTTAAATCCGAACTTTGTTAGCCTGCCCCGGGCCCCCATCCTCTGGCACAGTCAATAATTTGGCCAATGACGTGCAATTATTTGCCCAACCAAGTTTTGAGACAACTCAGCCTCTGACACCGCCATCGCCGGAGCAGTCCAGCCCAGCCCGTCTCTGCCAGCAGCAAACACTCTCTGCCTCTGCCTCTACTTCTGCCTCTGCCTTTGCCTCTGCCTCTGCCTCTGCCTCTGCCTCTGCCTCTGCCTCTGCCTCTACCGCTGCCTTTTAGTAGTTTCGCTGCATTCTTGCTGGCAACTGCTCGCGTGGCACGTACAAAGTTTGTCTAGTTTGGCCAATGGGGAGCTGAAGCTGAAGTTGAAGTCGCAGTCGAAGTGGAAGTCGAATGATTCATGGCCGTTGCAATTTAGCTGCCAACTCGCGAAAAGTACCGGAAACGCATTCATTTTCCGCATTTTTCACATCAATAATAAAGTGCAACCGGTCCAGCGCCCAGCGCCAAGTCAAGCGCCAGCCAATGTCCACTGAGTGGCCCCTTCCCAACTGCTCTGGCTGGAGCAGACTGCAGGCTGCAGACTGCAGCAGAAGCTCAGAGCTCAGAGCTGCGCGCTGCCAGAGACAAGCCTAATAAAGTTTGCAACATTTATGACTTGTTAGCCAGTGGCCCAAACACTTGACTAACTAACCAACTGAGCTGAAACAGTTGCAGCTGGGGCAGCCCCCACCAGCACCCCCGACCAGTAGCCCCGCCCCATCCCCAGGCACGGCTGATTGCAATTTCGGCTCAGAGTAAATGAGAAATGTTGATTGCAACTAAGGAAACTCAATGCAGTTACCAAATGCAATTGACAGTTCGTCATCCCGGGAATTTCAATTAAACTTTGCTCCATTCTGTTTTGTCTCGTGTCAAAATATTCCAAGTAAACTCAAACTTATCAATTTCAATGGGACTAATAATTAGTTATTAATGAACTATCTGAGAAAAGAGGAATGTAGCATAGTAAACCTTTTCTCTCGCCCTCATTTCATGCCCATTCATTCCGAGCTAAGCTCAGCAATTCCCTTCCGTTCCATTCTAAGCCAGGCAGTTCCATTTTGTTCCACAGCTCATAGTCGAAGAGATATTTCTCTTCAATACCATACCAACCCATCGTTTCCCATTCCATTCCATTCCATTTCATTTCATGCCACAGCGAAACCTTTTAATTCCCGTTCCAGTCAGAGAAGAGCGAAAAACTGCGTCCATAAACTCAACTAAGCCAAGTAAAACTCCATTCATTTCACGCTTCGCCTGCCAGCAAATGCCCGACCCAAAAGATGTCGGCGTCATCTCCATTCCCACCCCCGTCTCCATCCTCATCCTCACTCTCATCTTCATCCTCATCCTTATTCGCAGCCACATCCGTATCCTCGCTGTCCAGCTGCTACAAGTATCGAACTTTTCTGTACCGCAGTTGTCTCCGTCGACGGGGAAACGATGACAGTTGCGCTTTTTCTTCCACGCTTAGATTTATACGCAATTTTTTATGATTTACGAGATAGACTGAGCCACAGGCACGAGCTCATTTCAAGGTAATCTTTGGGCTGGCCAGCTGGCCAGTTGGCCAGCTTAGCTGCCAAATCAATTTGCTTGCCAGACTGATGAGCTGGTCAAAGTCCATAGTGCGTCTCACTGGGCTAAACCTTTTCACATTTTCCAAGCTGTTCTGCTGCTGTTGGTGCTGCTGGTCCGGCTGGTGCTGGTGGTGCTGCAGCTGCCCGCCACCTAGTCAATCCCTATCCCATTCACATTGTTTTGCCAGCGAGTCGCTGATAAGACACCGGCCCAGTCAGCAAACCCAACGGACAGCAGCAGACAGACAGCCAGACAAACAGACAGCCAGACAGCTGACCCGGCTGCTAACTACCCGATAAGCGCTGCAATGTGCGACTGCTGCTGCCGCTTCCTGCTGCTGCTACTACTGCTGCTGCTGCTGCTGCTGCTGCTCGAGCTGTTCATATTTCAGAGTCGTGTTTATGCAGCTTTGAACTTAACGCTTTGCGACTTTCAGCTTGCCGGCGGGCATTAAAAGCGAAGCCGTTAAGCGGCTTAAGAGCCCATTGCGCATACGCAGCGTGGACTTTATTAAGTATAATTATAAAATACACTGCACAAAGAGTAAAGCAAACCAAAAAAAAACACAATAAAAATATTATGGGAACAAGCATGAACTAAAGTTTGTACAATGCACCGCATTTGAGATAATCTCTAGAGCTAAATTCACTACATTACGGCTAAGCCCAGAGCCAGGGTAATCGTTGCCGCAGCTGCTCCCGCTGCCCGGGTCCAGCTTCGCGCTGCACCGGAGCGCTGGGTGAGCGCCGCCTTCTGCTCTCGGGTGACACGATCGACGACCTGCTGGCAGTTGGACTCCTTGCGCACGTAGCGGAACATCGACTCCACAATGTTGCTGGGCGTGATGTTGGTGCAGTTCTCCAGGTGGCGCACCACGCAGTTCTCGAACTCGTGCAACTCGGTGCACTGACGCGAGCCGAGCACCAGCTCGGGCAGCTCCACGGTCGATATGTTCAGCTGGCTGGGCATGTAGTGGCCAAAGGACTTCTGCAGGCAGCTACCCATATTGTCCTTGTGCTGCTCAAGGCACTCGGGCCCCTGCTCGGCAATAAACAGGGCAATCTGATCGCCGTTCTTGTAGCAGACAAAGTCCAGCAGCTTGCCAATGATGCGCTGCATCACGGCATTGTGCTGGCGCTCCTCGCGCGTCAGACAGGGCAGCAGCACCGCATTGAAGTCCGTGAGGCATTGCCGGGCCTGGGGCAGCCGCAGACAGTACTTCTCGAAGACGACGTCCAAGTCGCCTAGTGGCCGCGCCCGCTCCACCTCGTCCAGCACGACAGTGATGTTGGCCAGCCCATTGAGGCACTCCATCAGGCGGCCGCCAGCCTGCTGAATATCGTCGCTCAGCTTCTTCGCATTCACCTCGCTGGCGGGCAGCGCGGCATTCGCCTTGGCGCACTTCTGCTCCAGCAGGCGCTGCAGATCGGCCAGGCTGACGTTGGCCGGCCCATAGCCAGCGGGCAAGTAGTGGGCACCCAGCTCATTCAGGTCCTTGATATTGGACGCATTCGGCAGCTGCAGCTCGGCGGCGGCCAACGAGCAGCAGCAGCAGCAGCCAATCAGCGCCACGCACAGTGCGAGCAGCCGACGCGAACCATTCAACGTTGTCTCCATGACTGCCAGCTAGCAGCCGCGCAGTCCGCGCTCTCACTCTCAGTCTCAATCGCAGTCTCAGCCCCAATCTCTGTCTCTCTGGCTGTAGCTATGTATATCGCTTAGCTTATCAGCGGCCAGAGCCGACACACTTAAGAGGCTTCGCCCTAATACGACTGCGTCTCGCGATTAGCCGCGCTGCGGGCAATGTACGAGATTATCACGTTGTTCGCCTCAAATAAACACGAGTGAGCAGCACACAACTATAAATATATATATATATATATATATATATATATATATATATATATATATATATATATATCCATACTCTATACCCTATATATACGTAAGTTTATGTGGCAAACATTTGGGCAGAGCAAAGCTAGAAGATTTTTGGAGCCAACGGAGATTAGAGCTGAGCGCTCAGAGTTCAACGAGCTGGAATTTTGAAATCGAGTATCGAGGGGAGACTGAAATACAGTTGGTTGAAATGAGAGTATCTGTGCTACAAATAGCAATTGATAAGCACTTAATTGGGTCTTCAAATCCAACCCATAAATGCAGTCCGCTCTAGCAAATCGAGCAAGAAGCTCGGCCAATCGAGTCATAAACACTGTCCCCCAGCTGCGATAAGCAGCAGTCAACGTGATCGAGCATTTATAGATTGTATTGTTTTTTGGGATCGAACTTGATCCATAGTTCAACTCTCCAAATCAGAGCTGATAGCCAGCAGCGCCTCGATTTTCGATCGATTATCAGGCGCAGCGAGCGAGCCGACAATAAATGCCAAACGATTCGACCTTAATTCTGATAGACTTCCCATTTCCTAGCAGGGCTGGGCCACTGTGCGCACACGATGTGGAGCTGAAATTTGAGCTGCAACAGCTGCTGGCAGAACTTGAATAGAGAAGCGCAGCACTAACTAACTAACAACAACAACAACAACAACAAATGGCAAAACAAAACCAAAAAATTTAACAATTTATCTTCGTTTGTAACGGAAGTTGCAACGCAATAAACAACACGGCATCAGGAGCGAGCGAGAGGGAGAGCGAGAGGCGTAACCAAAGGAGGCGTGGCCCTCGAGAATGGGCCAGGAAACTTTCGGTTGCATTACACAAAGAATTTTCGGGTTGCTGAAATAATACGGCAAAATTACAGCTAACTGCGCCTCGAGACGATTTCGCAGCAAGTGAATGAAGCGTACGAACAGGACTCTAAAAAATGATGGCAATTAATTGCTGCTGCTGCTGCTGCTGCTGTTGCTGCCTCTGTGGGCGTGGCACAGGATGGGGGCTCAGCGAGTGTTGCCTGAGCAATTAGCGCGCTGGCATTTCTCAGAAAGCGCAAATTTGCATTTATCACAGCCGCAACAGCAAGTGGTGCGACTGCTGGTGCAGTGGTGCAGTCGTGCAGCGGTGCAGCGGTGCAACGCTGCTATACCTAAAGTCCTTTCGAATACCCTTTGACTGGGGATTTGCATTGCTGCACGACTTGGCGCGAAACCTCAACTTAAGCTGCCGTGGACTTTAGCTGCAACAGTAGCGGCCAAAATAAAGTGCACGCCCGACGCTTGACTTTCAATGAGGCCACGTAGCAGCCCATCACTAGTAATTGAAGTACGTTAATCATTATCATGCCTAAGCAGCATTCCAACTGACTGGCGACACTGGCATCCCAAATTAAGTGCATACCAGCCTCAAGTTAGCAGTGCACAGTGGCTCAACGTAATGGCTGCAACTGTGCTGCAATTGCAATTATTATTAAGTCCAGCTGATATTGGCAATGCCTGAGTTGAATTGAACTGCAACAGAGGCTGCCAAAATAAAGTGCCCACTCGCTCGTTTACTCTCGACTGTTGACTGGGCCGCACAGTGGTCCGCCGGCGGGCATCGCGTTTGCTTTCGGGCGTAATGTCATAATTTGAATACTCAACTGGAACTGTAATTGGCGTGGCGCAAGTTTGGCAAATCCCCCGGCTGCTCAGCATCGGAAGTGCGGCCAACTAATTGCAGCTGCCAATAAATTGCAACTGTGCAGCCGATTCGGCAGTGGACGTCGACGGCGACGTCGGCGTCAACGTCAGCGTCACCATTTGCCAATTGCTTTTTCAACGTTTCCGTTTCCGTTTTTGCAGTGCGTGTAGTGCCATTTAGAAGATTACGATGATGATCATCGCTGATGAGCATTTGGCAAATGAAGTTGTTTTATTGTTACGCACACAATTACAGCAGCTGCTTGTTTGCCTCAGCTCAGTCTCTGTCCCTGTGTGTGTGCGTGTGTGCGTGCGTGTTTACGTTGGCTAAATGGCACCCGTATTAGTGTGTGTATCTGTGTGTGCATTTCCAAGCAAATATTTCATTTTCATAATCAAGCGACGCCTGAGCAGCAAATTGAAGCTCATGCAGAAATTCTATTATATGTGCACATATGTATATACATAATTAAATGCACACACACACACATGCGTACACACATACACCTGCCTTATATTGAGCCAATTAAATGCTGATTATTAAGGTACTCGAAAGCACAAACTCTGCGCAATTAATTAGCCCCAAATTTGAAGCTAAGCTAAGCCAGTACTTGAACGAAATGCAGATGGCCAACTATATATATATATATATATATACGCATACATATTTCACATGCTTTTCTGTCATATGTGAACTAAAGCCGAAAGCCAAGCGAAATTTCGTTGACAGCATTTTAAGAACTTGGCTGGAGCACGACGTGGCTTTTGTTGATGGCCGCAGTCGATGCGCACTGTCCTGGCGGCAACAGCTAAAATCCATTAGGCAACGCATCGCAATTAAATTGAATACAAACCGCAAACACAAATTCCAAATGGCAAATGCCAAATGCCAAATGCCAAATGCCAAATTCGGCAAATGGATGCAAAATGCTCGAGCTTGGCCCGCGCCACAGATTGTCGTAGCGAAAAACAGGATTGGGCAACTGGAACGACAGCTGGAGCGATTTTTCATCGCCTCAACTGCTCTGAAAACGAAAACGCAAACGAAAACTATTTTGAGTGAATCGATATCAATGAATAGATAGACCAACATTTTTTGTTGCTGCCGTCTAAAACAAACAAAGCAAATGTCGAAAATAGGAATAGAAAACAATCCAACATGGGCTGGATGAGCATAGCCAACTAGCACAATACCCTGTAGGAAAGGCATCCTATATTTATATAATCTAATCTGAGTACTATAGAAACAAGTGCTATTGGAGTAATGTAATGAATGAAATCACATCAGGAAAATAATTTGTAGCTAAATCTTATCCAAAATAGACAACAAATTATAAATAAATAGTTTTAGTTTTATAATAACTATAAAATACTAAGCTATGGTTTCCTGCGGCACGTGATTTGAGCACGGGACACATCTCTTATGTTCCTAAACTCGATCGTGTTGCAAATGTGCTTCAATACTCTACCGCAGTCAAGCTGACGGTGTTCGTAACAAACCAGCTTCAGTGCCACTCTCCTGTTTGAACACTTTCCTGGGGAGTGAAAACGTCTCTACAGCACCGGCTATCACTAGAGCCGACACATGATCATGTTAGAATATTGTAGTCCGTCTAGCTGATCTCATCCCTGACAGCTTAGTTCATAAAATCATGCCAAAACAGCAGATATATATTGTTAGTGCACATATATTTAGTTTTAATATGCGATATGCTTATAACGACGATGATAATATTGATATTCATCCATAGCAGACAACTTCCTATTCGGCCCTGTTGCCCTCGAACTATCCCCACTAGAACGTGCCGCATCAAGGCACAAGCACATGCAGCATAAATATTGATAACAATATCCAAGGCATCAACAGTTTAGCCAGCTATCACGCCCCTTTCAATCCGGACTCTGTTCACCAGACATCCAAAAAGACGAAAAGACAAAAATATATGCATGACAGGAACGAGCAGCACGCCTATTCACGATAGTTGAGTGCGCGTGACACGAAAGGGGATCAAAATCCAAATCAATAAACTGACAAACATTGTGCCAAAAGGCTGCGTGTTACAACTATGAAAAAAGAAGAAAAACAATTGCATTTCACTCGCAGCAGCTTGAAAATCGCTTGCAACATGAGAGAATCAATGTGGAGTGGAGTGGGGTGGAGTGGAGTGGAGTAGAGCGTCTCCTCGTTGCCGCCCTTCAACCACAACCATCCCCTCCACATGCCCCACTCTGTGTACATGTCTTTGTGTGCGACAATGGCGTGTGTCAAATGCCATACAACATGATATCTATCAAATTGCTGGGATTTTAGCTGATGCCGTATTACAACAGCAGCAAGAGAAACAGCAACGGCAACAGCTACAGCGACAGCAACAACAACAGCTACAACAATAACAGAAAACAAAAGCTGCTGTGCTTGGCAATCATTATAATTGTCGCTGTCATCAATCGTTGAATGATTATCCACGCCCCCGGCTGATCCTCGTAGTTGGGACATTGAGGCCGCTAACTGCCGCCACATGCGCTGGCCGATCCGTTGCGAGGTGTCCGCCGCAAACACATTGGCGCCATCAATGATTGCAATGCCGCACCAACCAATTGTGGCACTGCCAACCGCTGCCACGTGCAGCACATTCAATGGCATTGATATATGCGGCAGCAATGAGGCTTACGAGAAGCGGAGCTAATGATACTC
Organism: Drosophila mayaguana; assembly: GCA_037075325.1. Lineage (NCBI taxonomy): Eukaryota > Metazoa > Arthropoda > Insecta > Diptera > Drosophilidae > Drosophila > Drosophila mayaguana. Next base: position 3,166,386 of record JBAMCG010000120.1, on the reverse strand, counting down.
GCAGACAGAGAACACTTGCCCCAAACTGGACTAGCCAAACCTTCAAGGTACTCTTTATCCAAAGACATGGAGAAACCACCTAAGCTAAACAGCCTGGTCCCCGGTAGCCTCTGGCTAACGTAGCCTCGCACTAAATCTAGAAGAAGATTCGGGCACCAGCACACTCAAGACCTCCCAGGCCGGGAGTTGATGTCCTCCTTTAAACCATGTATTTTGTGTTCACTTTTCATGGCCTGAACAAATACGTTCAATTTTGTTATACAAAAAAAAAAAAAAAAAAAAAAAAAACAGAAATTCCTAGCAAACTATAATTATCTCAATTGAAAAGTCATAGCTAACCTCTGTATACAAATAAATTTTTAAAAATGGTTAAGGCAAATGCAGCTCAATAAAATATATAAAAAATAAATAAAATAAAATTAGTTTTAGATGAGTTATTTAGGCTTAAATTAGATTAATTTATATATAAATAGTAATTTCACCCTAGCTCGACTCGACAGGATATATATCCATCACACTTGATTTGCAACTCAAATTTTTCATTCAAACAGATTTTTTTTGTTTTATGCGCGAGCTACAAGCTCATATAGCTGTAATAGCTTTAAGTTTCTCTAAAAATAGCCGAACAGCTTCCGCTCCCGCAACAGCTATATTTCGCACATATGTTTTGTTGGTGATAAAAATATTTGAAATCAAATTCAAATTCAAAAAAAAAAAAAAAAAAAATTGCGAGCATATTAACAAATGCATTATATTTGCTTACACAGATATTGGAGCGGCACAGAACAATGGGGCCAAAATATGCGCATGTGTGTGTCTGTGGCCTTGTGTGTGTGTGTGTGTTAGCACTCGTATGCTTTGGCCATAAATCAACATTCTATCGCATTGTATTAAAAACTTAGCATTGGGCACATTTTGCACCCATTTCAATGCCAATCGTTTGACTGCCAGCCTCCCAGATAAAGTCGAAATTATATGAGCATTTTATGGCCAGAGCCCCAGAAATCAGTCACTTGTGAATTGAAACGTTGCACAGACCGAGAGGGTGGGAGACCGAGAACCTGCCGCCACTTCACTAGCAGAGGAACGGGCACAGGCACCGGCACAGGCATAGGCAGAGGACAGGTTGGCCCTTTATGCTCAAGGACTGAATGTCGATGAATACGATATGATACGTTTGATGCTTGCGTGTGTGTGTGTGTGGAGGGGGCAATGTTTGTCGATGTGTGTGGGTGTTTCTTTCTGCGTGTGTTTGTGTGGGTGTGTTGTCGGCATGCATGTGAGTGAGTGTAAATATGTGTGTTACAAAGCAAACGCAAGACTCCAACACACGGGCAAGAGGAGGAGCATTTCAAACAGTTGAATATTTGGCTTACAGAATTTATTATATTTAAGCTCTTGTTGGAGCATTAAGAGACATTTTAGTCTAATACAAAGGGCAATTAATGAAAATATTTAGACCAACCAGAAGCTGAACCCAAACTGCTCTGTAGCTTGGCCATTCATCTAGATATAACAAGCTGTGATGCCTTATAGTATTGGGATAGAATGGAAGAGGCATTATCTCTTCATATGAAGAGACATCATATATATGATATAAAATATTATAAAGATCAAAGATAAAAATATATATATATATTTCTAGCGCATGTACCAATCCTTTCTTTGATCAATCTCAAACCATTCCAGCCTATCGTACATTCGCATGCTTTTGAGGCCCCACCGCATATAGAAATATGCATATATCATCTATCTCAGATCGAAGAGCAGCCGAAGACCGGCGTCTATCATACTGAACCACTTGATAGTAGTGAATTGCTTCCGGTTCGCTGTTTTTTGGCTTATTCGAGTTTTGGTTTGATTTTTTTTTTTTTTTTTATCTCTCTTTTTTTTTGCCACTCCCTTGAGTTTTTCATGTTGATTGCGTTTGAATTTCCGCTGGCTGTTCCGATATAGCTATGCCTGCCATTCATCGATGTTTTTCATTTTTTTCTCTTTTTTTTCTTTTTTGCGAAATTCAATGAATTTGAGGAATACACAAATCTGAAGAGCGCGCAGCCACGCTTCGTCTTTGACACTGTCACACAGGCACAAATAGACAAACAAGGTGGAGCGTGTGGGCGAGGGCGTGGCTGTTGCATGCTCGATGATACACAGCATGCGGCATATATGGTGTATATATGGTGTATGCGACATATGGTGTATACTATACGGTGTGTGATGGGTGTATGGTATATGGTATATGGTGTGTTTGGGCAAGCCGTGCTGCTACAAACATGTTTGCATTTCAAATTCGACCGTCAGTTCCTTTCAGAGCGTAGGCAGCATGCGAATTTGGAGGCCACATACGAATACGAATACGAATACGAAAACGAATGCGAAAAAGGCCTGAAATAAACGCAATCACAAACAAGAGGAAGAAGAAGGGGAGAGGGGCTGGCTAAATGTCTGGCTGACTCTCTGACTGGCTGCCATCGTGTTTGCTCCTGTAAATTGAGCACCCCTCTCAATGGGCGGCTGACGTGAGTTTATTAACGTTTGGTTTGGGCGCCAGCCAACATTTTCGACTCAATGACAGCAAACATTTACATTTTGCATGTTGTCAGCGCTCGAATCACTAACGCCCCCATTTTGGCCAACCCATTCAGAAAAGTCTTTCCAGTCTACCCAGTCTACCCGTTCTACCCACTCCACCCACTCTACCCACTCTATCACCCTCTCACTCTCTCTCTCTCTGTTTCTATGCCCTGACCCCTTTTCACTTCTGAATGTAGAGCCCTTGTACCTGAGGATTTACTTAGCATCAAAGTTCTTTGTTACTTTTGCACCTTTCTTGCTGCTGCTGCTGCTGCTACTGCTGCTGGGCTGTCAATTGATAAGACTCAATATATATTTGTATATCAAAGCCAGCCAATATTTATTCAGGTCTAGTCAAGCGACAACTTAATATGAACAAAAATGTAAAGTTTTAAGAAAAATACTTTACATTTTCATTTTTCACAATACAATTGACATCTCTGGACTTCGAAGATTAAATGGAAAATATGTTGTGCATTTTAATTTTTAGCTGAGTCAATTTACTGTATTTTAAGCAAAATTAAATTGGAAAAACAAATTAAAGCAATGAAAATAAACTAAAACTTAATTTAGCTAAACTTGCGTAAAGTTTATTTTTAATAGCATAAAATATTATGATCTTTCTCAGTGTCATAGTTTTACATTTAAAATATTGTTAAAGCTTATATAACAATCATTCTACTGAAGCTCAATAGCCAAGACACAAGCCGACTTCGATCTAAGACAAGTAGCAAAGCTTAAGCCTATGCCCAAACCACAGCCACAGCAACAGAAACGAAATCACTTTGATCTTGCTGCAGCCACAAAGGGTGTCATGGCGTAAGCCTGTTCACGAACCACAGATAAGACACGATCCCACTGATGAGATCAAAGCCAATACATAGGACTTCGCACAGAGCATGTCAAACTGTGGCTTGACTTTGTAAGCCTCAACGAATCTATAAAAAATAAATACACAAACTTCTCATAGCTCATCTTCCCCTTATATAGCTCTGATCATCACAGCTGAAACAACCCAGAGACCTTCGAAAATGCTTACTGGAAACAAAAGTGCTAACTAAAAAATGTATATACAAATGCATATACATATATACATACATAGCTATATCACAGATGTTGATTGCTATTAAGCCCCATTTAAGAGCCTATAGAGCACTGTTTAGACTCATAATTAAAACTCGTCATGTGCTTAGCAACAATAACAATAACACGCTCAAGTAAATAAAATTCAGCAGCTGTTTATCGAATTGGGAATTGTCATCAATTGAAGTGTGTTTAATTGGAGTAGGAGCCACGTGTGCTGCATTGAGTGATGGGAATGCAGGTGCCAGCGGAGTCGCGGGCAAAGCCTTTGTTGCAGTAGCAGCCGTCGGGGCAGCGAATATGGTTGATCAGGCAGGGCTGATTCAGCGTAGCGCACTCCGTCTGGCAGCTGGGACCGCAGGCCAGAAATGACTCATTCGCCGGACATGCGCGAGGCGCTGCAAAGGATTAGCAAGCAGTTAGCTTTAGCGTTAGCCCAAGCGATGCGCCACTCCAACACTTACTGATGGGCACCTGGGCAGCTACCAAGGCCAAAAGGCAGACACCAAGCAGCAGGCACTGAGCACTGAACACTTTGCACGCAGACATTTTTTGGGCTTCTCTTGATTTCCAGAAGTGTTTACAGTAGCAAAACTCGTTGGCAACTGAACTGATTTGCATGAGTCAAGCGGGCTTTAATCAAGATGTTTAACCAGATAGTATTGCTCGATGGGGAAGCACCTGAACAGACAATGAGTCATTTAATCATTTTTAATGCGCTGAGCCCACAAAGTATGCTACGAAGTCGATTGAAATATATAATTTGAGGAATAAGCATGAGATGTATGTATGCATGAATGACTTGTATAGTATAATAGTATGTATAAATTTGTACATGTATAAAATTAATCTAAAATGTATAGAAGAGGATTATCATTACAATATTTGCGAAATTTGTTCTATGTATTATAGGATGACTCTTTTAGGCAGATCCACTGGTCAGTCGCTCTTCCGTGGCTGGCCACCTTAACAACCTTTCGATCCTTTTCGATATCTTTGATATCTGTATCTCTGATATTTGTATACTATATTATTTCATACATCACAAATTCGCCTTAAGATCTTCGGTGAATTTTATTTAAAGTAGTAGAAAATAGGCTTAAGCTAGATGCTACAGCTGTTTAAATTGTAGATAGAACATTAAGTGGAATTTCCTATCTTTACTTCATTTTATTATTATTAAAAAATTAATTGTTATCATTAGTATTATTCATACTAATTTGATTAATAATATCATTATTATTATAAATATTTATAATAAATATATAATATTTATAAATATCAGTTTATTCGATCTTTTCAGTTCAATCTATTGCAGCTTGTTGTCTTAGACTCCACGCCGGATATTTGCTGCAAGACTTAACTATTGGCTAAGCGTGTAAGCCGGCATAAACATCTTAATCTTTGACCTGTTCGTTCTTCAATTCTATTCTTACTGTTTAAAGACAGTTGACTGGGGCTCTCAGCAGAAACTTTCATTATTATTTTCTAGCTGACTTCATCCACGCTACAGAAATAGAAGGAACTTATACTCAGCTATATATTATTGATCGGCAACATTATAATTATATCTTCCAGTTTTTACATTCCATAGGAGCATAGATCAGACGATCATTCATAGATATTTGCCTCTACTGCAAGTCCATATAAGTGGGAATCGAATACTTAGGATTATCGATCGCCATTTCTCGTGTATTTTTTTTACCAATCTGGCTAAACTGAATGCTGCCAGATCTGCGCAAAATCGCACGCATCTGGCAGCGTCAGCTGAGCGACTCGAACAGGTAAACGGGCCGCAATACTTGTTATAGCTCTGTACCTGTTTTTCGTTTCGTTTTGTGGCGCTCTCTCGCTCTGTTCGCGAGTCGCCGTCTCCTTCTTCGCGTTCGCCTTAGTTGAGTTTTGCATGCGGCGCGTTCAACAACGAGGCAAAAAGCGTAACGCGACTCGGTTTTTTTTTCCATTCATTTTTGTTGTTGTTTATTTATTTACTTGCTATTTTTTTATTTGTGTTCGGGCATCTCAACAACAACAACAACGGGATATAAAGTGAATATTTATTTGATTGTGCTGTGTTCTGTGTGCCAAAGCGTGAGTTGCCTTTGCCAAGCTAAATCTCCGGCATGGCCAATGTAAACGGTCGATAGTGTTAAAGAAGCGATCAACGGACCTTTGCGGCCTTTGAACTCTGACAGCTTTTGACATATGTTCAGAGCTTTGGTCGCCCACTCTTTGCAGTTCGTACTTCTTTGACTCGCTTCTCATTCACACAATCTCTCTCTCTCTCTTTCTTTACATCTGGCTCTCTCCCTCTCTCTCTCTCTCTCGCTCATTTGCTCCCTCTGTGTCGCTAGCTAAGTCCTTCTCTGTCACTCAGTAGAGTGCTAACCAGGCCATGCATTTTTCTGTTTTCGCAACAAGACGTCAATGGCCAAAGGCGCTGCCAGCATCGTCGTCGCTGTCGTCGTCGCCGTCGTCGTCGTCGTCGTCATTTTTCGAAACGTTCTCGCTTTGTTGCATTCCAAAGTAAATGCTACTAATAACAAAAAGGCAACAACAACAACAACAACTATATAGTGGTAGTAGTTGTAGTAAAGAGAAAAAGGAAGGCAATCCAAAGCGGCGGCCGCTTCCAATAAAATGAGGAAAAAATAAAAAAGTTGCCTGACTTGTTTCAGCCACGATTGTGAGAGTGTGTGCGAATGTGTATGTGTAAAGAGAGTGAAATACTATATGTGTGTGAGTGTGTGTGTGTGTGTGCATTGGTTTAAGGCGGTTGGCTCTGGGCATGCCCAAATGCCTTTGTGGCCAGCTTAGAGGCTAAAACCAAATTCGACGTCGACAGAAATTTAAACAACTTAAATGCCAATAAAAATCAACAATAAAGTATTTAAATATTTTGCCAACAACAATTTAAAAAGTCAACAACAATTTGAGGCAATTATTTATTATTATGCAAAATCTATGAAAAGCCAATCGAATATTTGAAATTAGTGAAATTAATGCGGCCATTAGAGCGCCCCTATCTCACACACACTCTCTCTCTCTCTCTCTCTCTCTCGCTCTCTCTCTCTCTCTTTCTTTCTGTGTATACAACAAGTTCGTTGCCTAAGTCATTTGTATGATAATAAGCCAAGCAGCAACGACTGCAGTTAATCAAACCAAATCCCCACGCAGCTGGACGTACAGTAGACAAAGAGAACAACAAATAGATGCGAGGCATTAAAAAGTCATCAGCTGTGAATTGGACAGAGAATCGAATATGTATATGTATATACATATATATATAAGTATAGCTAAAGTAAATTGCAAGCTCTACCTTACACTGCTCAGATTTATATACATAGATATATTATAATGGGCAACTGTAAAATCTCACGTCAAGTCTCAGGCTGATGGCAACCCAGAAACCAAAAACGAATTAAATACCGATACAAATATATGTATATGCATATACATATGCGATAAATATACACACGGACACACACACACACACACACACACACACACACACACACACACACACACACACACACACGCACATACCTTAGACAGCAATTTACGACGAGGCGTCAGCGACTCTAGTTCGGGACGCTGTCGCCACATTCCACGGCAAGTGGAGGCCATAAATTGTCTGTGAAAATTTGTAGCCCGAAAATGCTTAAACATGAAATTTATTAGACAAAGCCAGGAAAATTAGAAAAGCAAAATAACGAACAGAACCAAAATTAATATGCGCTGGGCCGGTGTGGCGCATAAATCAAATGAGAGAAACCCCAAACGCGCAGCATCAATAAAACTAAATATATACAAACATACATACACATGTGCTAGCCAAGTGATTTGCATAGATTAAGGGCACTGCGATGGGAATCGGGAATTGTAAATTGTAAATTGAAAATTGAAAATCTCGCCCGGTTAGTGGCCGATGCGGTGGGTCATTGCCATGGCCTGGCCTGGCCTGTCATATGAGAACGGTTAACGCTGATAACGGGTCTTGCGCGCTGGCCCGCCGCCGCCCCCCTCGCTGGGGCAGGCCACTTTCTAGCGCTCCTTTTGGCTGAGCTGGTCGCTGGTCGCTGGTCGCTGGTCGCTGCTCGCGCTTTAGTCTAATGATGTCAATTACATCGTGCCACTCGCATTGTGGGCAACAACAAATGCATGCCAGCTTATATGGCAGCAACAATGTGGCCAACAGCGGCAGTAGCAGCAGCAGCAGCAACAACAACTAGCAACAAGTGTCTCGGAGTCGGCCTCGGTGGCTACAACTACAGCGTCTTTGGCTTCATTAAAATTGCTTTTCATTTTGGTCCACGTCTCTCACACAGATACGTTTTGGGTTTTCTTGCACGGTTTGTTCGCTCTGCAGCCGCAGCAGCAGCACCACCACCAACAGCAAAATGGCCAAAAAATTTTAATGAGATTTAATGAAATTGTACGAGCGAGCGTGTGGCCGGCCATAGACAAGTTGCCAAGTAAAGGCCGCAGTGACCAATCGCAGCAATAACCGCAAGCAAAGATTTCATTTCATTTCAGTTCAGTTCGGTTCGGTTCGGTTCGGTTCGGCTCGGTCTGCCGCGCTACGGACGCAAACAAAAGACTTAAGCAACGAACTTGAACAAATCCATTGCTCTTTAATGCACAGAACGAGCAGAGCGCGAACTGAGCTACAATTTCAATTGCCTTGGGGCAGCACACACATACACACAATCACACATATACATCTACACACATACTCGATGCTCAACAAATTGATTGCTTTGTTAAAGTCTTTTCTTTTCTTCCTCTTCAAGTGTTTATCAAATAGCGTGCTTTGAAAAATATCACCAAATACTTAAGCACTTAAGCATGAGTAGCCGCACATAAATAATTTGTCGCCCCTCAGCGTGGCCGCGCTCTGCTCTGCTGCCACGGTGCATCCGTAGTGCGCTTCATGTTAATCAACTTGAAATTTATGGCTCAATTTTTTGGCTGTGCTTAAGCAAATTTTTTGTGGCTCGCAAAAGAAATTGTTGCGAAAAAAGAATGGGCAACCGCAACCAGAAGAAGAACGTAACAAAATCGCTTCGCGTCACGCCCACGTTTCTGACTTAATGAGCCTGGGCTGGGCGGCAAAGGACAGCGGACGAGGAGCAGGGGCACGAGCAGGGGCCGGGGCATCCTTTTTACTTCGGCTGTTTACGCCCAATTTGTCACACATTTCAACAGGTTGCGGGCAGGCATCATCAAAAAGCGAACGGCGATGACGATGACGATGACGATGACGAAGACGATCAACGAGCCTCCTTCAAGCGGAGACTTAGCTCCAGCTTGCACTGGGGCTGCCAGAGTTGGGGATGGGGCTGTCCCTCTGTCCAGCCTGGGTCGGGGTAGGCGTTGTCTTGCGGAATTTTCGGGCATGCCTCACGGGCGTCTGAAGCGTGAGGAATTTCTTTTTCGTCGTTTGCTGTTGCCTCCGCCTCAATCGTTGCTCTCTTCATGGCTGTTGTTGTTGCTGCTGTCCTCTCTAAGTGAAAAATTATGCAAAAGTGTTTTATTTTAATAGCGGAAATCATTTATAGAAGTTGTAATAAAGACCCAGATCGCTCGCCCGGCTCTGCTTGTGCCAACCAATTCCATGTTTTGAGGATCCTCACTGCCGCCGTTGCCCAGGGCTGTCTCTTGTGCTCGTTGGACGCCCGCCAACGAAGCAGCCAATGCGCAACACTGTTGCCGCCATTCTCAGATGCTCTGGGAGACTTGGCTACAAGTTTATGAGGGTGGACAGCTTCTAGAAACGCGAAGAGAAGAGTCAACGTCATCTTTTTGTGATCGCTGTCATGGCAACTAATTTAACTTAAATGACATGCAATGCGGATTATATATTAGCATGTAGAAATGCATATGCACGTATTTATATGAAGAGTGCTTTGCCCTGATGACGCACAGTGTAAGCATGCTGCATATGTATGCACATACATTGGGTGTCATCAGGGCAACGCTCTCTTCATATGCTCCGTTAACTTTGAATATTTTCTGTAGCATTTGTCTTGAACATTTCGTTTCTATTAGACTCTGTTGTGCTTTTCTTAAAAATAAATTAAATGTCGGTAACTATTTTGAAAGTAAATTAAAAAAAAAATTTATTAAAAGTTACTGAAAATGCCATTGTGAATATTTTACTCAATTTGGCAGGAAGAGTATAGAAAATGTCAAAATTAATCTTAAGCAAAACAAATATTCTAGCAAAAAGAGAAAATTAAAATATTGAAGTTTATCGACTATCTAAAGCTAAAATTGCTATATAAACTGAAGAACATATAGAAACTATTAACTGTTTTCTCACGCATACCTAATCGAAAATCGAAATCCTTTGACTAGCAGACGTTAGTTTCAAGACACTGTCTCGACTAATATAATATAACAATACTATATAATATAATAATAAAAACGTCAACATTAACGGAAAACATGAAGCTAGCTGCTTACATATATACATTGGAATTCTTTAACATGTGAACTAAACCTTGCTTTGAGCATAAATGTCTATTATGTTAGAGTCACAGTTAAATTCACATGCTAAACTTTCAGTGCCAAGGAATCCCATATTTTATAATTATCTGCTTTGTGCTTGGCTCTTGTATCAATGCGATTTCGTTTCCCGTGCTCACAATGGCAATACCAAAACAAAATAACATTAAATTAAGCATTGAAAGTGAGATTTATGGCATCGTTGTGTGTGCTTAAGAGCCACTATTTCCCGTATGACTTCATTTTTGCACGTGAAGCGCGCGAGCAAAAAGAGCATCAGAGAGTTGGACGTGATCAGCTCTCTGGTGGAGGCAATCAAAGAACGCTCCGCAATCGTCACGGCGGCTTTTTGCGCGCTTTGGTCGACTTGGCTTAATATGAGAGCACGGCCATAAAAACGAGTGGCCGAAGCACAATTATAAAGCCATTAATGTGGCTAAATTAGCTCATTTGTAATGAAGCCGGGCTTCATAATCGTTAAAAAATGTATATGTACAAATAATGAGACAAATATTAAAAATGAATAAATGCCAAAAGGCAGCCGCACACACACTCAGCAAAAATGAGAGAAAAAAACAATCAAAGCAATAAAAGCGCAATTGATAAGCACTTTACGCCGATCCCATAAAGGCAGAACAAACAAAGGCGGCAGCGTTTAATATCTGCCGTGATTGCGATTCTCCAGCGGAAATAGTCGGAGCGCAAAAGAAGCAGGAAAAGTCAAAGAAATGGACCATTAGATAGCATTAAGAGAACTGGAATCTGAATATCATTCGAATAGCTGTTAGCATATGTGAATGTGTGTATGCAAATGGATTCTCTATGACATAATGTTGAATTAGAATATCGGTGCCAAGCCCTTCTTTGGCGAGTATTGCATGGCATTCAGAGCTAACCGCACCGAGTTTGATGTCGCCAGCTTCTTTGTGCGACTTGCGGCATTTCAGGTTTGTCGCCTAAGTCTTTTGTCATCGTGCGTAACATTTCAATTATTGTTAATGTTAATGTTAATGCACAGCAAGAATGCGCACACATTCACCACTCCGGCATATGGCTTCGGCCTCAGCCTCGACTTGGGCACGGCGAGCGCGAAATCGAAGCCAAGCAGCTGGCAGCATCAATATCTGCTGATTATGACAATGGAGATGGAATTGATTTGGCCAATTTTACATTGCGGCTGCTGGGCTGGGTTTTTTTTCTTCTTTTTTCTTTTTAAGTAAATTGGCTAATGTAAACTTTCTCTAAAAACGTCGATAGCTACTGCCGAACCCAATTAAATGATAACAAATTAAATATACAGCCACAGCCACAGCCACAGCCACAGCACCGGCTGAGCTCAGCTCCATCGGGCATCCAGAATGAATGGGGAACTGGAACCGAGTCGAGAACTGAGTACGGCGCACTGGCTCGATGCTTGCGATATTGAGGCGCCGCTGGCGAGCAAAGCGGCAGAATTCGCACCGCGTTGCTATGGCCACTGAGCCTCTGCTGCTGCGGACGACACGTCTCAGCTCCGGGAAATTTATGGCCACATTCAATTGTCAAGTTTATGTGACTGCGGCCAGGCCTAAATTTGCATAAGAGCCGTTGGTCAACAGCAGCAACAACAAGCAGCAGCAAGAGCAACCGCAGCAGCCGGCGAACTTCTCTAGAATTCTCTCGTTGAGGCATTTGAAAGTTTTGTTTCACATATCTTGCAGCAGTGTCTCTTTCTCTCTCTCTCTCTCTCTCTCTCTCTCTCTCTCTCTCACACACACTCTCTCACTCTCTCCCTCTCTCTCTCCGTCTGACTTGCTGTGTTTGTTTCATTTTTGTTTAATCCTGGGCTTCTCTTTATTTCTTACAGATCGGCATGCTGAAGGCGAATTGATGGTTCTTGCATACAAATGACGAATTATGAGAATCTTATAAATTTGCCATTAAATTTTAATGCAAATAATCATGCAAATAATAATGAGAACAATGGCAAACTTGCTGTTGGCGAGCAGTTATTGAATAAGATGTCGCAGCGGGACTTCTCCGAGGTGAGTCTGGGAGGGGGAATTAGAATTAGAAGTGAGCGTAAATAGAAGGAGAAGAAATGAAAGAAGTAGGTGAATAAATATGTATATATATGCACATATGTGTATATACATATATGATTTAAAATGTGTGCGACTAAAGCCGGATAAAGACAATTAAGAATGCTATCAGTCAGGCACTGCAGTTGGCAATAACGTAAACGTCGCTCTGCCTTTATCTCAATGGCCATTCACCGAGCGCTGATCATGTTTGCATGCATTTCAAGTTCCCAATTTATGCATCATGACAATTATTTATGGCCTTCACAGAAACTTAATCATCGAGTGCGCTTGAAAATTAAGACGGATAACAACTGCAACAGCTAAAATGAACAAGAAAACGAAAAGCAGCAACAGCAAAAAAAAAAAAAAGAAAAAAAATACAAAATGGGTATAAAAAAAGAAAACAATCAACGAAGCCAGCGCTAATAATCAAAAAGATGGCAAAATGATTTCAATGTTGATTAACTGAGCGGCGAGACAACAAAAGGGTTAAGCAACAACAGCAACAATAATGAAACACACGCTAAATTAAACAAAGCGCAGAGATAAAAACGCCAAACACACAAACCTTTTTCAGCTCCGACTCACCCTAGGCCCTTTCATCATATTCCGCGCTGTCATGTCATGGGCAGCAACGACGACAATGTCGAGACTGAGACTGAGACTGCGACTGGGACTAGGACTGGGATTGAAACTGAGGACGACAACGTCAACAATGTTGGATAAGTTTGTGGCGCATGTTTAGATGCTGCCCGCTGCTATCTCAGTAGCTGTCCGTTGTGTCCGTCTGTCCGCCTGTCGGCATGTCCGTCTGTCTGGCAAGCTGATCCGCCTGGGCTGACAGCCAATTGAATCTGTGCATTTTGGGCTGCTCAGCTCGGCTCAGTGGATAATATCTACATCGCGCCCTAAGCTCAGGCGACAGCAGCCGGATAACGACAGCACGGATAACAGTAGGGCCGAGCCGGGCCGTGAACGCAAGAGCAACAGCTAATTATTTTATTACGCGTTAAATTGCAATAAAATTCTTGACGTAAGCGCAAAACATGCCAATGTGCGCCACAAGCAATCGTGAAATTGTTCGCATTCCAATGCGGCGACTTTATCGATGGGACGGGGGATGGCACGGGAATGGGATGGAGATGGGGATGGGACGGGGTGAGCGCGGCGTGCTACTGGCTCACATATTGCCAGTTGGCCAGTTGGCACTTGCCGCCTGCCACAGCTCGCCCAGCAGCGCCTCGCACCGCCCCGCAACGCTCCACCGCTTCGCGCACATTAACATCGACATGTGGTGCATGTGGCATGGCAGGCAACAACCTGAAGCCTGATCTGCTGCGGTTGCATCTTTAGGTGCCACTTTGTTCGCCCCTTCGCCCGCTCTCCACCCCCTGCTATTACACTGCACTGTCCGCCCAGGCGCTGGCTGCCAGGCAGCCAAAGCACGACCAGTTCTCAAGTTGATGCTTTTTATTTTCTGTAAGCATTCCTGGTCTCTCGCTGCTTCTCTCCTTAGTCTCGCTCTCTCTTTCTCTCTCGCTCTCTCTCTGCCTCTACAGCTGGCAGTCTCTTGCTACAAGATTCTTGACTATTTTCTAAATAGAGGCTCTTCGACTGGTGCTGCTGCTCTTGTTGGTTAGCTGGAATTGTTGGAGCAGGACAGCAGACGTATCAACTTACATGGCTGCTCTATGTGGCATTTGGGCGCCAATCCCTAAATCGATACACAGCACAGTTGAATGCAATGGGCTCGCAACTGTCCCTTTGACAAGCCAAGCGATTTACCAAGCCAGCAAAATGTTTATCCACAGAGTAAATGCTAAAATGTGCTATATATATATATATATAGTGTGCTATATATATATATATATATATATATATATATATATATATATATATATATATATATATATATATAGCAGTTATTAAGATCAGTGAAATCGATCCACTCCTTAAGGATTATAGACTCCAATGGCTAGAAGTGGCCCATTAGATCTCTCTTAATACATCATAATAATACTAAACTAAGAGCTTGAAACCCAGTTTCTAGACAGTTGAGAATACTTTAAAGCTCTTGTAGCTAAGATTCCAGAAACATTATGAAAATCTTTCTTGGTTTTGCTTCGCTTGGCTTTAGGGACTTTTTTTTAAGATTCAGCTTAGGCTAAGGTTGGCTGATTTTGCTTATGGTTCGTTTTAGCAGCAAGCAAAATAATAAAAGTCTAACCGATTCATTGCCAGCTGTCTGGCTTGATTGTAATCTGAAGCATTTGCCGCTTATCCAAAGTTATCCGGGGCTCATCGTTTGACTCGGATAAAGGCTAAAGCCCAATTCTTAGCTGTAAGGTACGCTCGCAGCGCGCTGCCAGTTATTATTTTTAGCTGGAACGATAATATCAGCTAATATGAAACGGCGCTCCCTTCCGCTCAGCTTGGCCTTAGACGTCTCATCTCTGTTCGCTAGCCCGCTCCGTCCATCCGTTCGTTCGTCCGTTCGTCTGTTCGTCCGCCTGCCTTTGGGTTAGTCTGCGCACGTTGGGTGCGTGTTTATTTGGCTTTGACCATTGGGGCTGACTGTCTTGGGCCAATCTGCTTGCTGTGATCTGCGCCAGCAACGCCAACGCTGCGCAAAAATTTCATTTTGCTAAGTTATGCGAGTGGTTTTTAAAGTTGTTCGACGTTTCTCTCCATCTCTCTCACACACACTCTCTCTGCTCCACTCTCTCTCTCTCTCTCTCTCTTGCTTTCGGTGTATTTGCTTTTGTTTTAGCATTTGATTGTTTTGTTATATTCCGCTTCATCTTCTTCTTGTTCATTGTAACGCCCACTCCATTTGGCTTATCGCCTAGAAGTGGAGGGGGCGCGGGACGGGACGGGCACGAACACGGGCTTTAATGGTTGCATAAAACATAAATTTCGTTCTGCATCTGTCAGATACACTTTGTGGCTGCCACTTTGTGAGTATCTATGTGCACGTACATCTGAATAGCTGCATGTATCGACGAGTTGATTTATTCGCATTAGCTGGACCAAAAAAAAAAAAAAAAGAGAAAAGAAAAACAAATGAAAAGAACTAGCAACAACAATCAGAAGAAGAAGAACGGACAGCGCAGCCAGCAGGCTAATCTAAGCACGTTATCCGTAACCCACGCCCCAACTACCCCTTGCCTCCTTGCTCCCTCCGCCTCCTGCTCTACGCTTCACTTTTCGACAACGGCACTTGGCACTTGGCACTTGGCATTTGGCACTTGCTGTGCACGTTTCCTAGGAAAGAGCTCAAAGCTTTGGTCTTGCTTGGTTTTGGATTTGCCTTTGGCTGCGACTGCGGCAGTGCCAGTGGCTTTTGTGTCTTGAAGCTGGGCAAATGCATTTGCATACTCATTCCATTTAATTGCTTTAAAAATATGTAAAAATTCTACGCTCTTGTCACGGCCTCGTCCTCGTCCTCGTCCTCGTCCTCGTCCTCAACCTCAACCTTGGCTGCAGCCTCGCCGATACCGTTGCCGTGTTGGTTTCGGAAAGGCTAGCCAGCCTCCTTGTCTTATGCCAAAAAAGGTCTCTGAGCCTGAGTCAACACTTCGCTTGGCCAGTGGCTCCCTCCGTTGGCTGCGCAGTTCTTGGGCCACGAATTCGTGGAATTGCTTCCGCAATTCGGTGTTGCCTGCTCAGCATTCGCCAGTCGCCAGCCGCCAGTCGCCAGTTAGCAGTTCGCCGGGAAACGTGACTCAGTGGTCGCATACCTGTAGCCATGGATTTGAAGTGGAACTGCGACGGCCACTGCGAAGGCGATTACAGTGGCGGCAATTTAACGTAATTACAGCCCAGCGCACGCATGCGGAGGCGGAGGCGGAGGCGGAGGCGGAGGCGGAGGTAGAGGCAAAGATAGAGATGGAGGCAGAAACGAAAGTAGAGGCGAAGCTAGAGGCGGGGGCTGTGCGGCAAGTAGACAATGCGCAGTGGAGCACATCTAAGCAGGGCAAAATATGCAAACAATATGGGATGTCCCCTAGGAATTCCTCTGAGGATTCGACAACATTAGCTGGTAAACTCATCGAGTTCGTATAGAACTATTTAGCTCTTCTCCCGCTTAGCAACAATTTCAATCAACATTAACATATATACTTACAACACGTACCATGTTTCGCTTACAGAATGAGCCGGAGTGCACGCCGGAGCTGCCCGCTGCGAACCGAGCGCTTTTCTTGGAGAAGGTGCGCCAGTCGAACGCCGCCTGCCAGAGCGGCGACTTTGCCACCGCGGTGCTGCTCTACACGGACGCCCTGCAGCTGGATCCGGGCAATCATATTCTCTACAGCAACCGCTCGGCGGCGCGCCTCAAGCAGGGACAGTTCGCAGCGGCGCTGCAGGATGCGACGCAGGCGCGTGAGCTGTGCCCGCAGTGGCCCAAGGCGTACTTCCGTCAAGGCGTGGCGCTGCAGTGCCTGGGCAGGTATGGCGAGGCGTTGGCCTCCTTTGCCGCCGGCCTGGCCCAGGAGCCGACCAACAAGCAGCTGCTGGCTGGCCTGGTGGAGGCCTCGCTGAAAAGTCCGCTGCGTGCCGCCCTGGAGCCGACGCTGCAGCAGCTGCGCGCCATGCAGCTGCACGAGTCGCCGTTCGTGGTCAGCTCCGTAGTGGGGCAGGAGCTATTGCAGGCTTCGCAGTACCAGGCGGCGGTGGCCGTCCTGGAGGCGGCCCTGCGCATTGGCAGCTGCTCGCTGAAGCTGCGCGGCTCCGTCTTCAGTGCATTGAGCTCGGCGCACTGGGCGCTCAATCAGCTGGACCAGGCCATTGGCTACATGCAGCAGGATCTGGCCGTGGCCAAATCCCTGGGCGACACAGCCGGTGAGTGCCGTGCTCATGGTAACCTCGGCTCCGCCTACTTCAGCCAGGGCGCCTACAAGGAGGCCCTCACCGCGCACCGCTACCAACTGGTGCTGGCCATGAAGTGCAAGGATACACAGGCAGCCGCCTCGGCCCTTACCTCGCTCGGCCATGTCTACACGGCCAGCGGCGACTACCCAAATGCCCTGGCCTCCCACAAGCAGTGCGTGCAGCTGTTCAAGCAGCTCGGCGATCGGCTACAGGAGGCGCGCGAGATCGGCAACGTTGGCGCCGTCTACCTGGCCCTGGGCGAGTGCGAGGCGGCCCTTGACTGTCACACGCAGCATCTACGGCTGGCGCGCAAGCTGCACGACCAGGTGGAGGAGGCACGCGCCTACTCCAACCTTGGCTCCGCGCACCATCAGCGGCGGCAGTTCGGCCAGGCGGCCGCCTGTCACGAGCAGGTGCTGCGCATAGCCCAGACCCTGGGCGACCGGAGCATCGAGGCGCGCGCCTACGCGGGATTGGGACATGCAGCGCGCTGTGCCGGCGATGCGGCCGCCTCGAAGCGCTGGCACGAGCGCCAGCTAGCCATGGCGCTTGCAGCGCGCGACAAGCTCGGCGAGGGGCGTGCCTGCTCCAACCTAGGCATCGTCTACCAGCTACTGGGCGCCCACGACGCGGCGCTGAAGCTGCACCAGGCACATCTCGGCATTGCGCGCGCCCTGGGCGATCGGGCGGGCATGGGGCGTGCCTATGGCAACATGGGCAACGCCCATGCTGCAGCTGGTGCCTACGAGGCGGCCGTCAAGTACCACAAACAGGAGCTGGCCATCAGCCAGGCCGTCAACGACCGCAGCGCCGAGGCGGCCACCCACGGCAATCTGGCGGTGGCCTACCAGGCGCTGGGCGCCCACGATGCGGCGCTGGCGCACTACCGCGCCCATCTGGCCACCGCGCGCTCGCTGAAGGATGCAGCGGGCGAGGCCTGTGCGCTGCTCAACCTCGGCAACTGCCTCAGCGCACGGCAGATGTACGCCGAGGCGGTGCCGCACTACGAGAGCTACTTGATGCTCGCCCAGGAGCTGGGCGACGTCGCTGCGGAGGGCAAGGCCTGCCACCTGCTGGGCTATGCCCACTACTGCCTGGGCAACTACCGGGCCGCCGTGCGCTACTACGATCAGGATCTGGCCCTGGCCAAGGACGCACAGCACCGGCCGCACATGGGGCGCGCCTACTGCAATCTGGGTCTGGCCCACCTGGCGTTGGGGCACACAGCCGCCGCCCTGGAGTGCCAACAGCTCTTTCTGGCCGTGGCTCACGCCACGGGCCAGCTGCCGGCCAAGTTCCGAGCGCTGGGCAACATTGGCGACATCCTCATCCGCACCGGGGCCCACGAGGAGGCCATCAAACTGTACCAGCGCCAGCTGGCGCTGGCCAGATCAGCCGGTGAGCGGGCCATGGAGGCGGCTGCCTGCGGAGCTCTAGGCTTGGCGCACCGCCTCCTGCGGCGATGGGACAAGGCGCTGGGACATCACACGCAGGAGCTGACGCTGCGCCAGGAGCTGGGCGATCTGGCCGGCGAGTGTCGCGCACATGGACATCTGGGCGCTGTGCACATGGCGCTCTGCAGTTGGACGCACGCCGTCAAGTGCTACCAGGAGCAGCTGGAGCGCGCTCAGGAGCAACGGGACGCAGCTGTCGAGGCACAGGCGCATGGGAATCTCGGTATTGCTCGGCTCAACATGGCACACTACGAGGCGGCCATTGGCTGCCTGGAGGCGCAGCTGGGCACCTTGGAGCGCGTCTCGCTGCCCTCGACGCAGGCGGATCGCGCCCGAGCGCTGGGCCACCTGGGCGATTGCTATGCTGCCTTGGGTGACTATGAGGAGGCGCTAAAGTGCCACGAGCGGCAGCTGCAGCTGGCGCTGGGCCTGGCCAGCCATCGGGATCAGGAGCGCGCGTATCGCGGCCTCGGACAGGCTCGACGTGCCCTCGGCCAACTCTCGGCGGCGCTGGTCTGCCTGGAGAAGCGTCTGGTCGTCGCGCACGAGCTGCACAGCGCCGAGATCAAGGCGCTCGCCTATGGCGACCTGGGCCATGTGCACGCAGCGCTCGGTAATCATGCCCAGGCGCTGAACTGCTTGGAGCATCAGCGGGAGTTGGCGCGTGGCCTGCAGGATCGCGCACTCGAATCGGATGCAATGTGCGCCCTGGGGCAGGTGCAGCAGCGCATGGGACACTATGCGGAGGCGCTGCAGCTGCACGAACAGGATCTGCAGCTCTGCACGGAGCTGGCGGCGCCGGCCTTGCAGGCGCGTGCCGTCGGCAATCTGGGCGCCGTTCACGAGGCGCTGGGACAGCAGCAGGAGGCGCTCAAGTGCTACGAACGTCAACTGGCGCTCAGCACCGATCGACTGGGTAAAGCGTTAGCCTGCGGCGCCCTGGGCCGGGTGCATCACCAGCTGGAGCAGCACGCGCAGGCTGTGGAGTATCTGCGGCAGGGCTTAGCCAGTGCGCAGTCCATTGGCAAGTCAGAGGAGGAGGCCAAGATAAGACATCAACTGGGTAAGGGATTTTCTCTCGCATCTTTTTCAATACCCTGAACCAATTGAATGTGGGGTATAATAGGCATTCTCATCTAGATGATGTCCTCTTATCTTTCTCTGTGTTAACTCTCTCCCTCTCTCTCTCTCTCTCTCTGGCTCTGTTTCTGCAGGTCTTGCTCTGCGTTCCTCTGGCGACGCTGAGGGCGCTCGCATACAACTGGAAACGGCTGCCCAGCTGCTGGAGTCCGTGCGGCAAGAGCAGCGCAGCCCGGAGGCACGGCTCGCCCTCTACGAACTGCAGACAAGCTGCTACCACCTGCTGCAGCAGCTGCTGGTGGCGCTGCAGCGCAGCGAGGATGCATTGGTCGCTGCCGAGCGCTGCAAGGCGCGCAACGGCGCCGACGCAAGTGGCGGCTGTGATGGCAAAGCCACCGCGACAACAGCGAATGGCGCGCCGGACATCGAGGCCATTCTGGAGGCAGTGAATCGAGGCCGCATGCCCGTGCTCTACTACAGCCTGGCCGGGGAGCAGCTCTATGCGTGGCTGCTGCAGCCGCAGGCAGGCATTGTGCGTTTCCATGCGGCGCGCATCGATGCGCAGACGCTGCAGCTGCCGCTGTCACTCAGCGAGTGCCATGAGGAGGAGGAGGAGGACGAGCAGCAGCCGGAACAGCAGAAGCAACGCGACGATGAACCCGATCCAGGCGGCCAGCAGCTGCTGGAGCGCTATGTGAACATGGTACGCGACAATCTGGGCGTCAACTCGCAGAACCTTCTGCATGAGGGTGACGGCAGTGGCTGGCGCGCCAGCAGCGAACAGCTGCTCGAGGATCTGCCCGGAGCTGGGGCCGGCGGCGGCGGTTTTCTGCGCATGGTCAGCCGCAATCAGCTCCTGAACTCGTCCAACTACTCGCTCAGCTCGCTCTTCTCGCTGGGCTCCGTGGCCAGCCTCCAGGGCTCCACCCGATCGGTGGGCAGCCGCAGCTCCCGGCGAGCGCCCGCGCCACCCGCCTGGCGCGGCCCCGCCTGCCTGCACACGCTCTACAACCTGTTGCTGGCGCCTTTCGACGATCTGCTGCCCAGTGGCGCGAGCGTCTCGCGGCAAGGCAGACGCGAGCTCATCCTGGTGCTGGACAGCGCCCTCTACCTGGTGCCATTCGCCATATTGCGCGCAGCCGGCGACGACGGCGAGTATCTCTCGGAGCGCTGTGCCCTGTTAACGGCGCCCTCGCTGCAGGCGTTGCGCGGCCGTTCCAGGAGTCGGCGCGATCGTGGACGCCCACCTACGGCGTTGGTCGTCGGCGGACCACGTGTGCCCGCCGCCCTGGCGGAGCGTTGGGGCTGGGCCGGCGCCGAGTCGCCGGCGGCATTGCAGGAGGCTGCCATGGTGGCGGACATGCTGCAGGCCAATGCCCTGGCCGGCTGCAATGCCACCAAGGAGTCAGTGCTGGCCGAGCTGCCTGGCGCCGAATGCGTGCACTTTGCCGCCAATCTCAGCTGGAAACTGGGCGCTGTGGTGCTCAGTCCGGGCGATGTGGTCACCGCCGAGCAACAGCAGCAGAAGGAGCCGCACGAGCCTCAGCTCTCGGACTTCACATTGGCCGCTTCCGAGCTGCGTCACCTGCGCCTCGGCGCCCGCCTCGTCGTGCTCAGCTCCTATCAATCAGTGGAGCCCATAACAGGCAGCGGCGTTGCCCAACTGGCCGGCGGCTGGCTCCTGGCCGGCGCCGGTGCTGTCCTCATCTCGCTCTGGCCCGTGCCCGAGACGGCGGCCAAAATTCTGCTGCGCGCCTTCTACTCGGCCCTGCTGCAAGGAGCACGAGCGGCACGGTAAGTTATTATGATTTGCCTATAGGTTTTTTATAAAATAAAATTAATTCAATTATTTATTTATTTATATATAATATTTTCAACATCTTATTTATTATGATTTGCTTATAGCTTATTTATAAAACTAATCATTTATTTTTAGTCTCTGATTTATTTCCGATATTTTTATGTTTTATTTATTTATTTTATATATTTAAGTAGTTTATATATATATTATATTATATATTATTATATATTATATATATATTATATATTATTCTTATGCTTATAGCTCATTCATTTTATAAACTTAATTATTTATGTTCAATATAAGATTTAGTTCTTATTTTTTTTTATGTTGCATTTAAAACTTGTAATTTTATTTACTTAATTATTTTTAAAACATTTTTTTATATATGCCTCATATTAGTATGTTTTGCTTATAGCTTATTATTTTATATATTTAATTATTTATTTTCAAGACCAAATTTATTTATTATATTTTTATGTTGCACTTAAAACTTTTTATTTTATTTATGCCCAATTATTTATTTTCAATACCAGATTTATTTATTATATTGTTATATTATTATTTTTTACCTATTATTTTATTTATTTATGTCTCATATTAGGTTTTACTTATAGCTAATTATTTTATATATTTAATTATTTACTTTCAATATCTAATTTATTTTCCACATTCCTATGATTTACTTAAAATTTATTATTTTAGTTATTAAAATATTTTTTTTTTATTTCAATTATTCCTAATATTATTATGCTTAGCTTATAGCTTATTATTTTATTTATATAATTTTTTATGTTTAATATTTTTGTATTTAAATGAAACTTAATTATTTGAAAATCAGTCCAAAACTTGAACTTTACCTTGAACTTGAACTTCTCTCGCCCTCACAGCGCTTTGGCCGAGGCCATGCAGACGGTGCAGCACACAAAGCACTTCGCACATCCTGCCAACTGGGCCGGCTTCCTGCTGGTGGGCGCCAATGTGCGGCTGTCGAACAAGGTGGCCCTGTTGGGCCACGCTCTGTGCGAGCTGCTGCGCACGCCGGAGCGCTGCCGGGATGCGCTGCGTGTGTGCCTACATCTGGTGGAGAAGAGTCTGCAGCGGATACACCGCGGCCAGAAGAACGCCATGTACACCACCCAGCAGAGCATTGAGAACAAGGCTGGGCCGGTGGCCGGCTGGAAGGATTTGCTAATGGCGGTGGGCTTTCGCTTTGAGCCGGCCGCGAATGGGATACCCTCAAGCGTGTTCTTCCCGCAAACGGACCCAGAGGAGCGACTGTCCCAGTGCTCGGCCAGCCTGCAGGCGCTGCTGGCCCTGACGCCCGCCACACTGCAGGCGCTGGCCAAGCTGGTGAACAGTGCGGAGCACGCCGATGACATTATTGCCGTCGTACGCAACATACTGGCCCAGTTCCCAGCTAAACCGGAGGCCGAGGCCTGCATCGAGATGCCGCTGAGCGTGCGGCTGTGGCGCGTGGCCGGCTGCCATGAGCTGCTCGCCTCGGTGGGCTTCGACCTGACAGAGGTGGGCGCGGACCAGGTCATCTTGCGCACCGGCAAACAGGCCAATCGCCGTCACTGTCAGTTTGTGCTGCAGGCGCTGCTGGCGCTCTTCGGTAAGCTAAGCAGATCGGGGATCGCCGATACTCTAACACTCAAATGTGCTCCTCCATCCATTCCAGATACACATGAGGCGCCCAAGAGCCTCAGCCTGGACTCGTCCGCTCACAGCAGCAGCAGCAGCTGCGAGTCGCTAGCGGAGCCGGAGCTAACCACTGCACCCGTGCAGCCAACCGCATCGAATGGAAACAGCTCAACGCCGGCCACGGCCACCAGCTCCACGCAGTCGCCGTTGCCGCTGCATCCGCGCAGCGCCTTCATCTCGTACGTGCGGCGCCGCGGCGAGCCGGATGGCGGCGGCGGCCTTGACTCCAGCCTGGCAAACACCACGGACAGCGAGCACTCGCTGTCCGACGGTTATGCCACGCAGGCGGGCAGCGGCCAGCCAGCTCCGCGCCTGGGCTATGCCAGCCTGCGCGGTCCAGTGCGCGTCTCGCGGCCCGGCGGCGGAGGCGAGAGCGATGCGGCCTTCACGCCCAGTCCGCCGGTGACCGACCCCAGCCTATCGCTGGCCCTGGCCCACCAGACGCGCATCCGCTGCCTGTACGCCCAGCCGAGCGCAGTTCCTCCTTCTGCTGCGCCATTGCCGAACACGAGCCGACGACCCGACAGCTCCAGCTCAGCCAGCAGTACCACCACGGACTGGGAGGGATCCGGGCATGCAACAGTGCTGCGTCGTGGAGCTGCTGCTGGCGCTCAGCAACAGCAGCAGCAGCAACAGCAACTGACGACGCAACAGCAGCAGCAGCCGCCGCTGCCGCCGCCTCGTCCGCCCGTCTATCACAATTTGGGCGCGGGCGGTCGCAGCAAGCCGAAGATCAAGCTGGGCAGCGCCCAGAGCTCGCTGGCGGCACGAGTGAACAAGGAGCACGCTCTATTCATGGACAGGCTGAGCGTGCGTACCGAGCTGAATGCTCCAGCGGTGGCCAATGGAGCAGCGGGTGGAGTTGGAGGCGTCTCCGGCAGCGGCTCCGCAGTGGTTAGTGGTGGGCAGCGCAAGGCGCTCACACTGACGGAGGAGGAGGCTGCCAGCGTGGCCTTCAATCCGGCCAGCCTGTACTTCTCGCCGGCCGACAGCGAGCTGCTGGGCGAGCCCAAGCAGCCGATGGAGGAGACGCCCGTGAAGCCGAGCGCCAAGTGCATCCAGGACAGCATCATGCGACACATGAATCGTGAGCTGACGCCCAGCATCTCGGAGCTATACCATGAGCGCAACATGGGCCTGGGCCTGGCGCCGCCGCTCTCCAAGCTGCTGCTCAATCCCAACTACGAGGAGCAGGAGGTGACCGCCATGGTCGAGGCCAATAATCCATCTGCTGGCAACGCGGCTGCCATAAAAACCCTTGTGGATGCAGTCAACGAGCTGGAGCTGAGCGGCAGCTCCTCCGGCGCCACAATACCAACCGTGGTCGGTGGCGGCGCTGGCGAATCGGAAACCAATCCGATCTCCGGCGTCGTCGACACCGAACGCTTCTGCTCCATCTGCGGCGAGCATGCAGACGTTGTCTGCCGCTGCAAGGCGGCCACTATGCAGAAGAAGTCCACCCTGAAGCCCTGGCTGAGCAATGTGCCCGCCAGCAGCCTGGTCCAGGCCAGCGAGCTGACCACCGCGGACATACTGGAGCGGCGTCTGGAAACTGTGGCAGCGACCAGTGCTGCCCCATTCACCGCCGAGCTCTGTCGCCGCGATGAGGGCGACGGACGCTCCGTGGCCGACTCCCAATGCAGCAGCAACTACAAACGCGTCCTGGCCACCGCCGGCGCCGTCAGCCTGGTGGTTGGCATCGGTGCTGGCGATGCGGAGGCCCAGAACACGACATCTCCGGCCACCTGCTCAGCGGCGCGACTCGTCTAGATGCCTTAGATACCCCAACCCACCACTTGCCACATGCCACATTCCGCTCTTCAATTGATATTAGATTTTAGCGTACATCTATTTATAGGCTTAATCGGAGACACCCTGTACTGATCATCGTAGCATTAGTTATTGCATTTTATTTATTTATTTATACAGAATATACGTCAGCATTTGCTTAATAGGGCATGCTTAGACATACAGACACACACACCCACACCCACACACACACACACATGCGCACTTGCATTTGTAATTTGTAATGTTTCAACGAAGCCACAGATTAAATTTTATGCATTTATGTGAAGCTTTTCTTAGTAGAATCGATTTGTATAGTTTTGCGGAGATATCTAGGATTAAGTGCAAATAAATATGAATTTCCATTTAAGTTGTTATACTTTTAACCAACTGTTATACGATTGTCATACGAATGTAATGGAAGCACAATAATTGTATACTGCTTCACATAACTAAAGTGTGACTGTTATACTTTGAAAGAAAGTATTAGAGAATTCAACAAATAGCACTTATTGTTATAACACTATTAAAATAGGTAATACTGCTAGTGTAAAGAAGAATTTCCACTATCAATGTATAACAGTCGAAAAAGCACAGCCGAGTTCTCTTATACCGCTCTTCTCCAACTGCCAAACAACTGTTATACTTGTATTGGAACTAAAAGCGTTATTCTTTAATATGACCCTATCTGCTCTTATGCTCTTATAAATTGATAGTATGCGTGTACTCCTCAAATATCTCTTACAAACGGTGATAAAACACATTTAAATTCTGTTATACCGAATTGTAGAACTTGCATAACTCTGCTGAAACTGATATCCATTGAAAGCTCAATCATATGCCTAAAATATGCTTGTGGAATTAATTAACTGCTATGCATATATGTTATACGACTGGCATACAGCTGTTATACAGCGGAAATAGAGATTTAACTTTCAGTCGCGTACAACTATCACTGACCAGGCGGCGACCTCAGCTGTCAGGCATAGCCCTGGCATGAATTATTGCCAACATGTGCAAAAATCTCTACGAGAAAAACATCAAAAAATTAAAAATACATTCCACACAAACAAATAGAGTCGAAGAGTTCGACGAGCAACCAGCAGAATGAAAGCAGACGAATATGATTTATTGATAGTATACTAAGTATGTATGTGCATGAACCTTGATTAGCACAGTGAAGAGTGGCTATGACACACCGACACGCGAAGCTCATGCAAGCTCTCGTCGTAGCCAAGCCACACTGTGCGTGCCTGCCAAATTTTTGGCGTTGACCCCCTTTCCCAGCTGCCGGCCAACCGATTGACGCTTCTCGAATTGCATCAACATCATGATTCTCGCTGTGC
The DNA here is from genome assembly GCA_037075325.1 of Drosophila mayaguana. Classification (NCBI taxonomy): domain Eukaryota; kingdom Metazoa; phylum Arthropoda; class Insecta; order Diptera; family Drosophilidae; genus Drosophila; species Drosophila mayaguana. The sequence continues at coordinate 3,140,105 of JBAMCG010000120.1, read as the reverse complement.
TGCTCCGCCTGTGAAGGAGCCGCATGCGATGCTGGCCTTTGACCCGTGCGTGCGAGCTCGTTTATATCAGCGTGCACGTATTTATGGCCATTTAATTAGGCATGCCGCATTCATTTAAATGATTGATACGGCTATGGCACCGAAACGAACCCGAAAATTACCAAAACTCATTTTTAGACTTAACAGTCGAAACTGTTATACGAATTTATAAATAGATGTTTGTGCCTTTGAGTGTTAATTGGATTATAGATTAATTCATTATTGATTTTAATTATTTGCATTTCTGCACTGATAGCAGGTTACAGAAGCGTCTATACCATATCATATACATATGTAATTATATTATATTTGTGCTGGAAATCTTTGGCAGACAATTGAATCGATTGCTTCAATAACTTGTCTATTATTGTACCTTGGCACGCAGTTGAGTAATCAATATAAAAATAGTTCTCATCTATTCGAAAATGCCCGACTGGGTGATACCCTAACCCTACTTCTGTGCATAGTTGCGATTCCAATCATTTTACGATTCTTCTATGCATTTATGAAGAAATATAAATAGAAATAGTATATAAATAATCTGATTTTTAGCTCCTAAGGATGATATCCAGGCAGTTATATTCAAATGCCAGTTCCCTACCATTTGTGACTTACGAGATCGGATCAAACGGGTGGACACACGGGCAAGCGGATATACTCAGTTCGTTATGCTCTATGGAAACTGTCACGCCTCCATATGTCTGTTTCATACACTTACAGAACTAATACTATACCCTGAAATCCCACTTGCAATGAGATTAGGGTATATTGCACTATTATTTGTACACTCTTATTGCACTCGATCGATTCATACTTGGGCATTTTATGGACGCTATTTGAGTTCGCATCCCGAGCTATATTGAGTGCCTTTGCGTTTCAATGGTGAACGACAACAACATCGTATACAAATATTATGAAACATTTCCATTGACTTTAACACCCCAAATATGTACCTACAATATATAAAAATGCTCGGACACACTTCGTATTGTTTGCAACAACACAGCACAACAAACGATAAGAAAATGGGCATTCTAAAGAAACCTAAATACTATATTATTTAAATAAACACAAATAAATAAGTATTCTTACAAACTATGAATGTGATTTTGATTTAATATTAATTTCGAGTTTAATAAATAATTTCGTTACGATATTTTGTCGTCTAGTGTACTCGTTGGCTGGGGGCACGTGTCTATTAATTGATAAGATTTATTGACGCCCTGCTCTCGATCGTTACAACTTGACCTTTTTATGATCACAATCGTGCCAGCGTCGTACTGCGTCGCAGGGTAACGAGCCCCTTGCCCAAGCAGCCCAATCGTGGAACACGGAATCACGCACAGAATCCGGAGACAGACACCGACGTCATTTAACATGGTGTGTGTGTTGCTCCGGCTGACTGATAACTTTTCTCTGGGCAATCCCCCCCTTGATGGCACATTATTTTAGCGTTCGATGACTATGTACCCAGATTAGACGGCATTATTGCGATTTTGGCGGTACGCCGTAGCGCTCGAATCTGGAGCGCATGCCCTTGCCTGCGATTTGCTCAAGGTGACGCCAAAAGCTATCGTAGTCCATTGCATTCGAAGCTCAAAATAACAAAAATTAATAAATGAATTTTAAACGACGGCGGAACATCTCGGAATTATACAACAGTCTATGAGATAATATTAAAATATATAATAGTTAGATATGAAGCTACATCTTGAAGTTCATAAACAATAGACTCGTAAGAACAAAATGTGATGGGCTAATCAATTTTTGGATTACTACCTGAAGCTGATTCTGATCTTGTAAGATTCCATTCAATTGGAAAACAAACAGGCTTGTCTAATCTTGTAAACTCTTATGCAATTATCTCACCCCTACTAAACTTAGGTTCCTAACTTGTACCATATCTATACTATACATAAAATAAAAATTACGACGTAAGTTTATTTCAAAATCAACGTAAACAATAAAAATCAAGACAAACAATAAAACTAGAATCAACAAGAGTAAACAAAAAATAGAATTGGTGTAAATAATAAATACTTATTTATAAATATATATAATATACTATTCCTATATATATTCACTTACGGTATAGCTCAATAATCTCTCAAACGAAACTCTGTTAACAAGCTTAGAACAGTTTTGCGGAATGAAATTTTCTATATGTGCTTAAATTTCAACGGACTTGCACTTGCTCCAGTTAAAAGTCTTATCGGTCAAGTGCAGCCTTTAGTTGAATATATATAAAAATAATATATATATTTATATAGAGACAGATAAGCGTGCACGTGTTAAGGCAATGCTCGAGTCGCGGATATGGCTCAGACTTGAGCTTCAGATATATAACTTTGGGCATGCATTTACGGAATTTCATACAACTGGAACGTGGAGTGAGCCCGAATCGGACGTATTTCCTACAGCCACAGCTTCTATGTACGATGGCTTAAGTGGGGTCCCATATTGATAACTGATTAGGTATATATATTATATATATATAAATTTATGTGAGTGCTTGCTTTGAATAACAACAAAAGTGCTATAAATCATAGAGTATACCATAGAAGTACTGTATGTACCCCAGATGAGAGCAATATATAGCTCGGTGATCTATAAAAGTGTGCGCCCGGACTAGCTGACGATTCAATAGCATCTTGTTCGGCCAGACGTACGGTACTTGAAGCCGACAATTTGAACTTTATTAGTTTTTCTAGCAGTTTCGTTTGTTTTGAAAATGAGAATCTTAAAAGAGGTAAAAGTTAGAGTCCGAATAGTGTTTGCTTCTATTGAAATAATTTCTCTTTGTGTTTGCTTAGCATGAAATCTTCTTTCTGGATCCTTCGGAGCTGTTGCGGCCGGAGCCCACATTTTCCGATAAAAGTCCATCGCAGTTTCGGGACTACAGCGTCGATACCGAGGATCCTCTCAAGGAACGCGTGCGCCGCACCTACCGTGAGATGCACCTAAACCAAACTGTGGACTTTGTTATGGGTAATTGCGATCCTTAGCTGCATCGCCCATCAATATACAAGTATTGTTTCTTTGCGCAGGACGTCGTGAGCACTGGCTGAAGTTCAACACCATCAAGATGACGGTGCGCGAGGCATTGGAGAAGCTCAATGATTTGGTGGACGAGTCCGATCCCGATTTGGATTTGCCCAATATCATACATGCCTTCCAGGCAGCCGAACGAGCACGCTCCGAATTCCCCGAACACGATTGGCTTCACTTGACGGCACTGATCCATGATCTGGGCAAGATCATGGCCTTCTACAATGAGCCCCAATGGGCCGTTGTGGGGGACACCTTTGTGGTGGGCTGTCGCTGGGGTGACAGCATTGTCTATCGCAACGACAGCTTTGAGGGCAATCCTGATGGCGACAATCCCAATTACAATACCGAGTACGGCATGTACGAGCCGAACTGTGGAATCGACAATCTGCTCATGTCCTGGGGCCACGATGAGTACATGTACTCAGTGCTCAAGCACAACAAGACTAAGTTGCCCGATGTGGCCTGCAATATAATACGCTTCCATTCGTTCTATCCCTGGCACAACGGAGGCGATTACAAGCACCTGGAGGCGCCAAAGGACGCAGAGACCAGAAAATGGGTCTTGATTTTCAAGTGAGTTGAAGAGTTACATAGCTATTAATATGTATATATATATATATTCCTATATTGGTCGAATTTCCTCTGTCTACAGCCGTTACGATCTCTACACAAAGAGTGAGGTGGTGCCTGATATTGAAGCTCTGTGGCCCTACTACCAAACGCTCATTGACAAATATTTGCCAGGAGTCCTGGAATTTTAGAGCTCATATATCCACTTAGCAATACATATATACAATTTACTATTAACTATTAATTATATTAACTATTTCTACTATTTTCATAAGAAAGTCATCATAATCTATATAGCTTTATTAACCACACCTGTAACACCAAATTTACAGAGAATGTTGCTTATGATAATGCAATACATTGTATCTATAACTAATCTAAGCATTGAAAAATACATACCTTAGATACATGTGTGGAGCAATTATTATAATATATATACATATTTGTTTCATAGAGGACTTTTCTTTTGCTTTACTTATGGTAAACCAACTGATGAGACAGACCTCGAGCAAGTATAACCGGAGTCATTAAAACATTTCCCTCAATCCTATATATAGTTATCCTTCCAATAGTATGCTTTACAACTTACAAATATATGAACTCATCTGAAAACCTTTTTGTTTTCTTACACTCAAATTTTATTATTGACGACCAAGACCGGCTTCAAAACATTTGCTGAACATTAAAAAAAAAGAAGGAAATTTACACTCTTTAGAACTTAGACCCTAGTATACTTAAGATAATGACACGGTTCATTGGGAAGCGGAGCCGCAGCTGCTGCGTCGACGCCGTTTGTGACGCTTGTGACTCTTTTTGGCCGGATGGCGCTGATGATTTCTTCGCCGCGACAAACCTTCCTCCTTATCCCGATGATGATGACCACGATGGCGGCGTGAGTCCGAGTGGCTGCTGCTACGACTGCGACTGCGACTACGACTACGCGTCAAACTGCGACTGCGACTGTGACTGTGACTTCGACTTCGACTGCGTCGGCGACGTCTATGTTTTCCTATCGAGCTAGCTTTTCGGCTGCGCCGCTGCCGATGCAAGCTACGACTACGACTGCGCCGGCAGCTGTCACTGCTGCTGGATGAGGTCACTGAAGCATCATGTGTCGAGGAGCTGCTGCTGCTGCGCCTGCTGCGACTGCGACTACGACTCCGACGGCCAGTCTTACGATGTCGCACAGCCAATGATGATGGCGGCGCAGCTGCAGTAGACACCAGCTGCACATCATCGTCATCGGAAAGCAGAACGGACGCTGTTGCTGCAGCAACAGTCGCCGCTGCCTTGCTGGTGAACGTATTGGTGCTATCATCGTTTAGCAGGTTGTATTTCTCCAGATCCCCACCATTGTCCTCATCATCGTCGAGCATGCGCGAGTTCTTTTGTGCCCCGACCTCATGTTCGTCATCGTCGTCATCATCATCAGGTCCAAAGTAAGTAATGGGTATAGATCGCACCGAGTCGTTGGAATCACTATTAACGCTGTCAGCTGTTACAACCGATTCGCTGTTGAGTGCAGCTGTCGCATCCGATCCAATTGCTGTGCCAATGGCAGTGCCCTCAGCTAAATGTCAATAAAGAATTATTGATGTGTGCATTATTTTTATATTGCTTACTTACATTTAATTTGATTGAGAAATGCCATGGCCTTGCGTTTACGTTCCAGCTGCAATTGCTTCTCGCGGGAGACCATGCCATTTAGCTTGTCCCGCGCGATCTGCGCCAGCTTATCCTTCACACGCTCCTCAGCTGTAGTAGAGGAAAAATAAAATCACAAATCATTACACTCTGTGTCTTTCTCTCTGTATCTCTCTCTCTCTCTCTCTCTCTCTCACACACACATACACTCTCGCCATCTCTTTCTAATTGATTTGATAGCCCATACACACCTTGGCGTTGCTCTTTCAGTGGAGACGTCGTTGTTGCTGATGAGCTTTTCGGACCGCTCGTTCTAGCTAGCAATTGCGTCTCCACTTGCTTAATGGCGCGTTGCACGCTGTCCGGCATGCCCGGCCGCACTTGCTCGGCATTCGATTTGGCCTTTTGCTCATCCTCATCGCTGACTTCCTGCGGCAGTGCCGGGTGCAAGGATGCGTTCTCATCTCGGGCACGTATAGCAAAACTAACGTGCGCTACAAGAGACAAATTGAGCAAATGAGCTATGGATTTCGACATTTGCTATATAGAGCAATATACGCACCCTTCTCACTAGTGCTGGCACCAGCAGCTGTGGCGCCGCCCAAACCCTTTTTACTGATGAGGGCAGCGGCCACAGCAGCCGCCTTGCGAGTTTTCTCCTCCTTGGAGGCGGCGTCCACATCGCCAGTTATTTTGTACATATAATAGGCATAGTACTTGTGCTCAGGAAGTAAGAAATTGAATCGTTCCACGCTCTTGGTGCGCAGCGTCTCCTCGAACTGGCGGCCATTTTTAATGACATAGGTAGCTGTCTTGTCTATGATATGACGCAGCGTCTCTTCGGGCATTGGAAAAGTTAGCAACGGTGGTGGTGCCAGCACCGCAGCAGGTTTCACAGTGGGGCTGGTTGTAGTGGTGCTGGTGGTAGTGCTGCTGGTGCTACTGCTGCTCATGGCGTCTGATTGTGTGGATCGTTGTGACTGTTGCTCAGCTGTCTCATCGTTCTCATCCTCCTCTTCGTCACTGTCCGAACTGTAGTTTTGGGCTAGGGCCAGTGCGCTGCTGTTCTTCAATAGCTCCACCTTGGGCGGCGCATCGTTGGCGTTGTCTTCCTCCGCTTCGTGGGCAAATGTGCTCCCATTGTACTGGAGTAGGACAGGCGTAAACTCGCCATTGGATGTAGTGGCGGTAGTGCTGCTTTGGCTGTGGCACTCTGACTTGGCGCTGGGCGTTGGAGAGGCGGTTCCGGCGGAATGCTGTGATGCGACGTCATCGTCTAGAACTGTCTGAAGCGGCACCCCTTTGATCTTGCTAATGAGTTGTGTGTAGGCGCAATTGGCTGACGGTTTGTATTTGATGGTGGGCACCGTAATAATTTGCTGGCTGCGCTTCGGACTTTCGGATGCGGCGCTAGAGTCGCTTGTGCCGCTGCCTTTGTCTAATGGCGCCTGCACAGAAGCCGCGAACTTGCCCTGCTTGATGGCGGCCAACAGATGGCGATAATATGGCTGCAGCTGACTGCCCTGAGACAGGAAGTCAAACTGTGCATTGTTGGCCTGCTTGGCTTTAATTAAGATCTCCATCTGAGCACCCTGGGTGGCAATGAATCGTGCCGTCTTCTCAATAATCGCATGCTGTTTCATTGTCTCCGGCTGCCAGATGAGAAGAGATGAATTAGAATATATAATGTAATCATATCTGACTATTGCCAGCTTACCAGCTGCATGCCCGGAGCGGGCGGGACGAGAAGAGTGGGTGGCAGCGTGTAGGGCAACTCGGATTCCTCAGTGAGTGTCGAGGACTCCGATGTGGGCGAGGTTGTATTGTCAGCACCAGATGAACTGCATGTGGACTGGCCGTCGTAATGGAAGTCTACTTGGCTATAGTTGCCGCCCGATGTCTCCTGCTGCAGGCGCTTCAGATCCTCCTCTATAGGTGAGTGTATGTTGATGGAATGGGGGTTGAATTGCGGTTACGGTCGCGGTTGCATGAGTGTGGGCGTGTGTTGGTATGTGTGGCAATATGTGCATATGAGTGTTGGCAAAAATAAAAAAACACAAGACAAACGTCGCGACTTTAGTACAACAATACAAGCGAATATTAAAAAGCGCGAGCCACTAAGGCAGATTAACGGAATACTCTCGATTCAAAAACGTATGAAATTCATAGATTAGGTTTCTGAAGCTTTGGGGGCTTTATTTGCTTAAAGCTTATTTTTGTGTGACTCTTGACTTTCGCATTTTGTAGCTTGCTTTGAGAGTTTCATTTTTGTATGTGGAGGCTCCAACAGTGGAACTTATTAAGATAGAGATAGAGAAAGATGTTGAATCCCAGACTGCGGAATCTGTAAAAAATTGCTTATTTTGTTAAATGTCAAGTGGTTTTTATTTACCTGAACCACGGCGGTACCAGCCACAAGGTATTTGTCGAAACTTACGTTGTTATACGCATTAATTTCATTGTTTCATTGATGCGGCTGTTGTCGTTGTAGGATTATTGAATATTGCTGCTACTTGCTTTTCATATGATCTCTATACTTCTACTCGATCGTATTCTTGTTAATATTTTGGTCTTGAATGTAGGTCTTGATATTATATTTTTGTCGTTTTTTCTTTTTCTTGATTTTGATCTTTTTCATTTAGATATCGGTATTTCTTGGCACTTAGAATTTAAATAGTAGTAGTACATTCAATTCACATTGAGAGTAAGCTTTGCATACGCGATGCCGCTGGCTGTACTTACCTTGCTGCAGCCGTAGCTCTTCTTCGTTGTTGTACAGGAACAGGTAGCGCTCCTCTTCACACAGCTGCTCCGCTCGCTGCTCGTCGGCGCTCAGGTATTCAAGACGATTGCCGTAGCCCCCAGGTGGCGCTTCGTATGTCGATAGTTCGCACAGCGCTCCACGCACGTCATATCTATATATACATATATATATATATATAGATGTGTGTGTGTAAGTGTGTGCGTGCATGTGTGAATATGTGTGGGTGGGTGTCCAAAGAAAAGAATAAGAGAAATATAAACGGGAAAAAGAACGTTGTTAGTCGACAGCATCGACATAGATCAGAAGGCGCTTATCACTCTCAATCACACGTACACACGCATACATAGACGCACACACACATGCACGCACGCCCGCACTCATAGACACAATTGAAATCAAACAAAAAAAATCAAAAGATCTGTCGATCTTTCGGAACCGAAAAGAAATATGCATCTCGATCAGATTGCTTCACACAGTTGTTAAATAAATTGGTATTGGTTAAATTAAATGTCTATAATTATGTATATGTATATATATATTTTTATCAATTATTAGGTAGGTCTTAATCATTCATACATACCGCTCCGGTTGCTAAAAAAAAAGTTAATTGTTTGACGATTACAGTTCAAGAATTTGTTTAAAATTATATTACAGTTTAAGAAGCACTGAAAAGAGCTGTTATTACAATGAGAAAGCTTTTACAGTTGCAAGGTCTAGAGCTAGGTCAGTCCGGTCTCCCTTCCTACTACAATATATTATTCATATACATATGTTCGTCGTCTACGAAAAAGGTGATCGACTCTACCCGAACAAACAAGAAGAGAAGCTGTCACAATTTTTCGTTCTGTTGGAGCTCTACGGTACGGGTCTAGGTCGGCGTCTCTGTCGGGGTGTCGGTTGGTCCGCGCTCATTTCCGGCTATGAATTTTGCAGTCGTGGGTTTCTTCATAACTAGGTGTGTGTATATTGTTGGGTAAATATGATAGTTATAGACGGCAAGTGAACTATGAACTATGCCAGTTGCTTTGTTTCTCTCTTCTGCTACATAAACATAGGGGATCCAGATGTAACATACATATATGTATATATATATACACACATACAAGTAGAATAAGTATGGTTGTATAGTGGTATTATATTAGGTATATTTAAACTTAGTGCCGCCGGCAGGCAACAATTATTAACCTGTCTATTTTGAGATTTACATCGCCCATCCAGGGTATCAGCTGTTTGCCATGATCCATCTCGCGCGCCTTCTCATCGTCCCGAAAAATCTTGCATGCATAGCCAAAGACCAGCAGCTCCAGTGGGGGCTGGCGGGGATCGGCTGCCAAACCATTTGAGCCCATGCCCACTGTTGTTGCCGATGCTGTTGCAACGCCTCCCGTTTTGCGCAGAATGCCGTTGATGCTGCCGCCAGCGTACTCACGTACCATTGCGTTGCTGCCGTAGGCACGCATATTGTAGGGCATCATTTATTTGAATTTCGCAATGTGCTTACGCACTTATAGATATATACACACACACGCACTCCCACTTCGTTTTGGTTTAAGCACTTTTATTTGTTGTAATTTGCATTTTATTTTTGCCACCAAATGTTTTTCTTGTTGATGTTGATATGCATGTGCCAGACGAGGGTTATATGGAGATATATCGATGTATTCACTGTGTCGATAGTTTCCAAATCACCTCTTTGCAAGAACACAGAATGGTCTGTATGATTACGGCCGAAAAATATCGATATCGATAAAAATATTCTGGTCTGTAAGGCGGAATTTCTTTTTTAATTCTAAAAAATATGTACTGAAATACCAAGCAATGTAAACTTTTCATAGTCATATATAGAAAAATTCAATTTGTTTATTTTATCTTGATAATATTACAGAATCTTGATCATTTTATTGAAGTATTTCACTGAACAGTAAATCAATACACATATATGGTGTCTAACTCCGTGGATTTGGGAACTTAAGCGTACGTAGCTTGGAGTAAATAATATCCCAGTCAACATAGGCTCCTATGAGATGCCGCTGGTTGTCCGGTGAGTCTTCGTACGCAGTGCGGCCATGCAGCATGCGAAGATTGTTAAATACAAAGACATCGCCCGCACGCGTCTTGAATTCCACAGCTTCAGCTTGGGCCAGTTGAAGAAACTTATCGTAGGCTTCGTACCACGACATGGCCTGGTCCAACGGCACAGTAAAGCGACTGTCGCGCTTAGTAGTGTTCTGATTGATGCGCGCCAATTGTCCATCAACGTCCAAGCAGATGACGGGCGCCCGCCACAGGCTGTGGAACGGTTTGCCAGCGTCGCCATCGTGTCCAATGTCGAACCAGTTCACAGGAACGGTGCGCAATACCTCGTAATAGTCTGGATGCTCGCGACACATCTTGTCGGCTATGAAGAATCCATCGGTCATCATATTGGCTCCACCCGGCGACGAAGATTGAATCAGCGTATGTAAAATGTTGATGCCCGCCTTGTACTCATAATAGGGCATGTCCGTGTGGAGCGGCAGCGGCGTCATCAGATACGCATAGTTCTTGGCATTGGGCTTCGACTTCACCTCAAACACATCCCTTGTCAGGTAACAAACAAATTGCAATGATTTTAGAGAATATTAAATTTTAATGCTGACTTTTACCCGTAGGTGGTGCGCTTTATGGGGCCTATGCGTTCGGCCAGATGGCGCGCAACTTCCGTATCGTGGGGCGCACCACGTAATAGTGCGAAGCCCTGGACGGCCAATGCCTCGAGCCAGTCGCGCAGAACTGAATCCTGCTTGAGCACATCGTCATAGGAAAACTCGCGTGTCACCTCGCCAAACTGTGACTTGCCCCACAGCTGAACCGGCGGCTTGTAGACTTCATTCAGATATCGTTGCCTCGACTGCTGTCCAAAATCGCGCTCCTGCAACCACTCCAAGTCGTAGCTGGAGTTGTGCGCGTCCTCCCAGTTGACAATCAGCTGTTGACTCTTCTCGTCGTAGCTCACGCGTTTTGGCTGAACGTGCAGGGGACCGCGTTCCCAGTGGCTTTTGCGTGCTCTAGTCTCCGCATGGAAACACTCCGGACACTGACAATTGTCTCGTAGCCAAATGCTTGGGTACTTAAGCCTTTGTCCATCTGGCTGTGCCAGCTCCACGTATCGCTGCTCCAGCAGCTGGGCCGTGATGCCGCTGGCGTGTCGCTGAAATTGTCGGCTTAGGAGCGGACCAATCAAATGCTTGCAACTCAGCATGTTGACAAATACTAAAGAGTGAACAATGAACCGGGATCAGCCGATTGGTGATAGTGCCCACTACTTATCAACAAGTGTTACTGCACGTGTCATCCGCTTATCACTGCTCTTGAATCGCTTCGCTCTCTCCCTTACTGCCAGCTGAGTCCGTTTGATTGCCCAGTTGTAATACATGGACAATCGCCTCAGCACGTTCCGGCCAGCACTCTTTACTTGTGTCAACATGAAACCGACGATTCGCACCGCACAGACCACACTCTAGGTTCACCTGGGTTTGCTCATCTATGCTGACAGTGGATGCGGCTTTTTTTGAGATAACGGCGTTCGCATCTTTGTGGCACTTATCGCGCTTGCAACGCAACCGACGATGGCGTCGTTTACTGGAAGTGTTTGTTGGTCTCTCTACTTTGGGAGTTGGCTGCTTTTGCTCCACATTCAATGTGGTGTTGATACCCGGCAGCAGAGGCAAGGAACAGCGTCTGCATAGCGTGCGTTTCAGTACCGGTGATCTATCTCAAGAATTAAAATGTTAATAACTATCATATATACATAATATCGGCTCGGAACTCACATCTTAATCAGCGCCTTGGTGCCCACGTTGCGACAAAGCTTGCCATAATAGGCAGCTAGCGTGTTGTTGTTGCTATGCGCCATTAAATTGGACGCCTGGTACAAGAAATTCATTCTGGAGCAAACGTGTTGCTGGGACAGAGCTTTCCGATTGCCCTTGTTGTTTCCCATGACTGAATGTACTTTAATTCATATAATTTACGAACTGCAAATTTTTTGATTCAAAAGAAGCGATCTTCATATTTAACCCTAGTACACACGAGTCGATATTGGATATTCGAACTATTAATCGTGGCCACTTTCGATACATTAAGTAATCGATCAATACGCGAATGATCGTCTTAATGAATTTTTAACATAAGTAATTATATATTGAATATCAATTATGTTGAAGTGTAATTTTTAGTAAGACTGATTTTATAACAATTAAACGGCACATAAAATCCTACATACACAAGTGAAACACACCACCCACAAGGGGCAGCCCGCAATAAGAACTTGCCATTCACAGGGGTGCGCAAACACGCTAAACAGCTGTAAGTTTCCCGCCTTAATTCGATCTCGCAGCTGTGGGGCATGCAATCCACAAAGACCTGAATGCGAAACTGTGCGAAAGAGCGATCAAAAGCTAATTCAGCAAAATGCAACGCGCAATAAGGAACAACTAAGTGCCGCAAAAGCAACAGAAATTAAGTGAAACGCCGCTTCGCACCGCCGAGTGTCGTGATTCGACTTATTTAATTATTTATTTGTTCAACGTGTTATTTTTAATTTTTTTTTGTGCCTGTGTATCGATCGATTTGTTACTAAAGCCCCGCGCTGTAGGGTATATTGTGCGCGCAGCAAACATGTTCATACAGGACTTGAAGAATGACTTTTACAGACAACTGATAGGCAAGCGTATTTTGATTATCGTCAACTATGACGTCGACGCGATCTGCGCCAGCAAAATCCTGCAGTCGCTCTTCAAATATGATCACATGCTCTACACTGTGGTGCCCATCATGGGCGTGACGGGATTGAAGCGCGCCTACTCGGAGCACCAGGGCGATGTTAAGTACGTGCTGCTGATCAATTGCGGCGGATGTGTGGACATTGTGGAGCTGCTGCAGCCGGCGGAGGATGTCACCTTCTACATCTGCGACTCCCATCGACCGCTGGACGTTTGCAACGTTTACAGCGATCGTCAGGTGTGCATTCTAGGTGATCCAGCTCTGGAGGAAAACATACCAGGATTCGAAAGCATATTCTACGATTCGGACGGTGAGGATGATGATGACGACGACGTTGAGGATGAGGATGGGGATGGCCATGGTGATAGCGGCGCAGGCGAATCTGATGATGGCGACGGCGATAGTTCTGAGAGGGTACGCGCTCCCAAGCTCAGCCGTATGCAGAAACATGAGCAGCGCATCCTGCGTCAGAGAGCCAGACGTCAATGGGAGTCGGAACGGGATCGGATCATGTTCGACTACACACAATTCAGCTATTACGGCCGCTCGACGGCTCTGTATATCTTTGAGCTGGCCTGGAAGCTATCCAAGGACAACATGGATCTGCTCTGGTGGGCGATTGTCGGCATCACAGAGCAGCTGCTGCTGGGCAAGATCGAGAGCGCCACCTACACACTCGAGCTGGAGAACATACAGTCGCACGTGTCGCGTCTCACCAACAAGACGAACGATCAAAACACAATGAGTGCATCGAAGATCAACTTCGAGAACGACCTGCATTTGGTACTCTACAGACACTGGACGGTAACCGAGTCCATGCGGTAAGTGCAGCTAGTGGCGTCTTAAAATCCTCGACTGAACTTAAGTATTCCTTTGATTGACAGCTACTCGCGCTATTCCGCTTGTAAGCTCAAGCTGTGGACCCTGAGGGGTGAGAAACGACTCCATGAGCTGCTGGTCGAGATGGGCCTGCCGTTGGTGCATGCGCGACAAACGTACAGCGCCATGGACTTGATCTTACGCAAGGAGTTCTACTCTATGGTGGAGCAGCTGGCCGACAAATATGGGATACCCGACATCGTCTATGGCACCTTTACGCTCAGCTATGGCTATCGCAGTCGGTATGCAGCAGCCGACTATGTGTACGCGCTGCTGGCCATTTTGCAGTCGGTGAAGAAGCATAAGACTCCGGAGGATTGCTTTATGGAGGCGTCGGATGCACTGTCGCGCCAGCACAAGCAGCTGCTCAACGTGGGCATTGACAATGCCAAGCTACTGCATGCGGCCATCTTCCGGCAGGTGCAGAGCTGTCTGGAGGCGCATCAGGTACACTCGACTGGCTCCTTCTTTTACTATGTGCTGCAGGAGGAGCATGCTTTCTTCTCCTATCCCTATGCACTGGCGCTGCTGGCTAAATTCGTGCTGCATGGCCATGTGGCCACGACGAGAGTGCGTCAGGCTCCGGATCTGCCACTCATTGCTACCTGCCCATTGGATGCGTCGCAAGGCATGTGCCTGCTGGTGGGCATTGCGCCGGTGCGCGAAGATTCGCCAAAGAACTTCTTTGGCAAGGCTTTCGATCAGGCGGCGCAGAAGAGCAAGACTAACCTACTCCAGGATTTCTTTGAACCGTCCATTGTGCAACTGCGCCAGAGCGACTTGACCCGATTTCTAGATGCGTTGACCGTGCTTCTGACCTAGACTCAAATGCGCCACCCCACAAATATAGCCTAGTTTAGCCCCTAAGACTATTGATCCAACGACCCTTGAGCTCTAATTTAAGATGATCTAATTTATAAACAATTGTTTTTTTTTTACTAGCATATCAATTTTGTTCGACATTGCTTTAGGACTACTCATAGGAAATAATTATATAAATGTACATCGTTAAACTAATTAATGCGATAATAAGACTATGTAAACTATGTTAAGCCGACCTTCAAACTGAATATATGGAAATAGACTTAAGTTATGCGTTTGTGGCATTCGATTTGAAATTGTGTAAAGCAGACAACAAATATATAATAATAATAGCACATGTGTTTACTATACAAATTTGATGGTTTCTTATATATATATATATATATTTGTATGTATTATGTATTGCTTCTATCTCAGAGGAGATCTTAAGCTCTTTCTTCTGGCAGTTACCCTATCAAAAATTATAAGCTTTGTTTTCACCTATGTGAAAATAGACGCACATTCATATAAAATACAAATATATTCATATAAATCATACATTATTTCTCTAAATAACTGCTATCGCTCCAGCGCCACCTGCTGCTCCATGCACTGCAACGGTTCGCCATGCAGAATGCGCGCAGCTCCCAGGCAAGCCACATCGTCATAGAAGACAGCGTATTGACCTGGTGTGATGGCGCGAAGTGGTGCATCCAGCAACACCTCGAAGGGTCGCAGCTGGCAATCGACGAGAGGCTTGGTATGTTGGAAGCGGAAACGACAACGCAGGCTGCCTTCTGTGGCGAGCTGATGTCGTGCCCGGCTGCACAGCCAATTGACCTCGTCAACATGAATGCGGGTGCTATGCAGGGCGGGATGCTCATGGCCGGCGGCTACATAAATGATATTGCTGGCTGCATCTTTGCGGGCCACAAAGTACGGCTGCAGATAGGAACTGAGACGACAGCGCTGACCCACGGTCCACTGGTGAATACCCTCGTGGGTGCCCACAATGCGGCCGCTATCGATGTCCACAAAGTTTCCCGGCTTGGAGGTAATATACTACTTGCAGAGAATAGGGATTCTTAATCGGTGAATGGGAATCCTTTGAGCATATATTTACCTCCCGTATAAATGCCTTGAAGTCGCGCTTGCCCACAAAGCAGATGCCAGTACTTTCACGCTTTTCGGCTAGCCGCTGCAGGCCGATGCGACGGGCTAACTCCTTTACGGCAGTCTTCTTCAGTCCGCCCAGCGGGAACATTGTGCGCCGCAGTGCCGCCTGCTTTATGCCGGCTAGAAAAAAGGTTTGGTCCTTGAATGTGTCGGCGGGTATGAGCAGGCGAACATCTTCCGTCATCTGTCCGCCGGCATGCTCCAGAAAGTCACCCAGACTATTGCGAGCATAATGGCCAGTGGCTATGGCATCGTATTGTAGCGTCTGAAGAGCGTGCTGATGGAACAGGTCGAACTTGATATGCTTGTTGCACAATATGTCCGGATTGGGTGTCAAGCCCTGTTGATAGTCGTCCAAGAACTGGCTAAATACCGATGTCCAGTATTGCTTCACATAATTGACCTGGCGTAATTCAATCTTTAATCTCCGGCAAGCCCACTCCGCGTCCTTTAAGTCCTGTTCGCCACTGCAACGACCGGCCTCATCGTGCTCATCCCAGTTGCGCATAAATACGCCGAGCACCTCAAATCCTCGCTCCTTGAGCAGATGGGCGCTGACTGCACTATCCACGCCCCCGGATATGCCCACCACAACATTGCGTATCATTATGAAACATCCAGCATTCCACCTGTTTATTGTGTTCACGCCAAACGTATTTTTACATTCGACTGTTTCTGTTTCGAGTGTGACCACGTTGACCAATGTAGTATTTTTTGGAGCCAATATGCCAACGTCAATGCATTCTAGTATCTTATTCGGTATTTCGAAATTGTTCTTAAATTTGAAAATGCAATATAGTTTTATTGATAAAATATCATAAAATTTATTATTGCCATTTTCTTACATCAATGAAACTCTTATTAAAAACGACAAATAGTTACAAGTTATTTTATTTTTATATATGAGAATTTTATATAGAGCTGCATTTATTAATGTTGTTTTGCGATGTTCATGCGCTACATTCATATATCAACCACATGGATTGTTTTTCTTTCAATTCTTTCAATGAATATAACCAAACAATTTGAGAACAGTCAAAAATATTTTCGCTTATGCGTTCCTGACGTATAAAGGATGCAATCTTTGTTCTTTTTGGAACGTCCCCTGTATATTTCTTAAATACCGTTACTTTTGGCATTTCTTTGGTTTTCACCGGGTGGTTACACTGCCGCAGGCTGTGCCTCCATATGCCGTATTTACAGTTAGTTCATTCGTCGTCTTTGTCGCGTTCGCCTGTAACGAGATTCCGTACAAAGTTGAATTTTGTGTGTTTTCAGAAGTTCAACGAGTTTCAGAGTTTTCGAAGTGCGTGCACACATGTAGATTATCAACACACCTTGCCAAATAAACATATTTTTTTTTTCGAGTGTTTGGGTATGTGATTGGTCGAAAGAATCGTGTCAAACACAAGTAGAGTGCGGCCCTATATTTGTAATTCATCGAACTTATCTCTTATATTTAATCTTTGTAATTCCTTTTAGAGCGCCACTCGTACAGCTGTTGCTATCGTAAAGTTTGATTGACAGCGACCAGCGTATCAGCTGCAGCGTGCATCAGTCAATACAAAAGGTAAGCTCACCTTTAAACTTCCATCCCAAACTGTGTCAACAGAAATTGAGGTTATGGTCGAAACTGTTGATCGAGTCGAATGTAATGATTTTTTTTTTTTTTTTTTTGAGGTTATAGTGGGCGCGCCTTAACGCTCATTTGTTAGGAATTCAAATTGAATCAACGCAACATGCAGTTATAGGGGTAAGCTTAAGTCTTAAGATCCAATTTTGAAATGTTTAGATATTAAAGAGCTTGTAATTCTTTGGGCTTCATCTACAAAATGTAATTATTTGCAGTGCTTTATACCTCCTTAATAAGTTCAAATCTTTCGCTTTGCCCAGCTGCTGTCAAAACCAAACAAATCTTTTTCATTTTTATTGTCCTTTGCTTTTCCGTTTGCTTCCTTTCTTTCATTCTTAGAATATTGTCCAGAAAGGTAGTTAATAGCAAACAATGGTCGAAATGGCAGCCACAAAGGAAAATCTTTAATTAAAAATTAAACCCAAAATAAAATAAACAATTAACTCAGGGAATAACGGTAAGCTGAATTGTTGGGCCTTGCGTTAATTATTAGCCAAAAAAAAAAAGAAAACAAAATAAAAGAAGAAACACGAAACTTTGAAAGTTTCTTTCGTGTGCAGACAACATTGACTTGATTGGCTATCAAAGCAGGCTAAATAGCCGCAGTACATTTGACTAAAATGATATAAAATAAAAGTAAAATGAAACATTTCACCATTGGGCGCTGCTCTCTGGGCACTTTCCTTTCTATTTACTTTAGTGCAATTCAAGTTGTGCTTGAACTTGCCAAGGCTCTCAAAAGGAGGCCACAGACATTTGTCAAGGTTTGCTCTATAGAAAAATATATTCTCCTGCTGGGTGTGCGTGGACATACCTATATACGTATGTAAATATGTGCATGTATATATAAATATGCCAAAATATTTGCAAGAAACTAAGCAGAGTGAAGGCGAGTGGGCGTGCTTTTTTTTTTTTTTTTTGGCGCAAATGCATAATAATAAATGGCTACAATCTGCAATGGAAACGGAAACAATTAGGAAATAGAAACAGCGAGCGGAAATGTAGGAGTGCAGAGTGTCGGCTGGAAAGTGGAGAGTGGAGGGAGTAGAGAGCGGGCTTATAGCGTATGTCGGTTTGTAATCTGTGCACAGAGCTATGTGGACCGAGGTGTGTAGGGTTCGGGAAATTGTTTTGGTCACAACAATTAAGCCAAACTGAAATGGGCGCAACATTAATCAAGTGAGCTGGCCAGGAGGGCAAGGGGAGCGTAGGAGTCCAGGTGTCAGGGTGCCTGCCAGCATGCCCGACTGCCCGGTTGCCTGGCTGCTCGGCTGCTCGGGTGCCCGGTTGCTCGGGTGTCCGGGTGTCCGAGTGCCAAGTGACAAATAGGCATAGCTGCAGGTCATGCAGCGTAATGGCGGGTCGTTCTCAGTCCTCAGCTAAATGAAAACGGCAAGCGCCAGGGGAAGCGGAAACGGAAGCGTGGTTAGCCCTAAAAAAAGAAGAGGACGATGAAGAAAAAAATGAAACAGTAAAAGTAAAATAAGAATGAAGAGAGGATGCCAATCTGTTGTGCAGTAAGCGGCTTTGGGGCCACTTTGCGTGATTCATTTTGCAATTTGCAAGAGATAACAACATGAAGACTCTATTGCTGCTCACAGCGTTTTAGGAGCACCGAGGCCGGTGCTCGACATCCTTTCGCCTGGCTGGCAACCTTTCTAAGCTGATTTCGTCTCCTTTGGCTTTTGCTGCGACTTGACTTGCTAAGGCATATAAAAAATAAAACAAAGCAAAGCGAAGCGAAACAACAACAACAATAAATAAAAACAAAAACAAAGTGAAAACAATTTCCGCCAAAAATTTACGAATGTTTTTGATTATGAAATGACGCACGTGGCGGTCGATTGGGGAATTTGGGCATTGCAGGGGGCTGGGGCTGGGGCTGGTGCTGGAACTGGGGCTTGCACTGTGCACTTGGCACACTGGGCGTGGTCGCACTTGAAACTTTGCCAACTCTTATTGTCGTTGTTGTTATTGTTGTTGCTCTTGCTGTTTGTTGTCGTTTGTAGCTGCTACGCTTATTAAATTTGTTTGCTCTGTTTTTTGGGGTGCTGCTGCTGCTGCTGCTGCTGCTGCTGCTGCTGGTCGTAAAGATGAAGCCAGCAGCAACGGCAACAGCACCCACTCCACGTCCCATCCCAGTTCCACTCCGCCTTCGTCCCCGCCTCCTGTTCAAAACTTTCAGCTCGGCTCCTGATGTAAATGCCGTCCCAAAACATTGCCGGGAAATGCTTTCAACCTGAAAACAGGCGCTCGTTCCTTCAGTTTGTTGTTTTCTCATTTAATTTTTTATATGTACTTACATACTTACATATATGTAGGTATGTATGTCTATGGAGAGCATGTCGTGTACCGTTAAGCTTTTTAGATTTGATTAAAGTTAATTGGCAGTCGGTCAAAGTTATTGACGGCGGGGCGTCATATGACGAGCTCAGAAGGGCCAACTTTTTCCACTCCCATGACACATGGCACATTCGGAACTTTTTAAATTCCTACAGCAATAATTACATAATTGCGAATGATTATAAATATTTAAAGATTTTTGAAGGGCTTAGAGTGGTTGTTAGAGCTTAAAATGAAATTTCGGTTCGTATTGCTTACAATAAGTATTGCTTATTGTAGTTTTTGGCATTCAGTTTGTTTATTCTGCCATCTCATACCGTCTCTTCTCCTCACCCATTGCTAGCTTCTCGTCTGCTCCTATCAACATACGACTTCAAGTCCTCCTCTTATTTTCCGTCCTTTCCCCTCGTATTTTCGTCTCCACTCATGTCTCGTTATTTTTTTTTTTCGTTCACGTTCGCTAGCTTCTTGTCTCTTGTTCCTCTTACCACTGTTTCACTTCCCTCGTTAGTCCTCACCAGCTTTCGTCCACTCTCGTGTCCTCTCATCAGTTCTGGTTCCTTCTTGTTCCTTCCTCTCGTTTGCTCGCATCACGTTTCTCTCTTGTATTCTCGTCTTCTTTCTTGCTATTCTCTCTTGTCCCGTTTCCCTACCCCCATGCCCCTTCCTTATGTCTCTTTCCGCCTTTCTTCTTCTCTCAAAGTGCAGCCGAAATTACCTTAAAACTTGTATTTTCTTTTTCGATTGTTAATTTTAAAAAGAAGTAATTCAAGACTTTCTAGAAATATATATTCATTCACATACAGGGTGTTTTGTAGTCAAGCAGAGCTGTTTGTTCTCAATTAAGATAAAAGTATCAAAAGAGAACTTGGTTATTCAAAACTAGTTTCAGCTTACGAACATTTCACTTAGCCCAAATTGCACTGCAAGGAAAAAAATCTGTTGCAATGCACTCGTAAAAGCGCTCAGAGACACACACACACACACACACACACACACACGCACACATACATACATACATACATACAAGTTGAGGATGCTGGCTGTCATTGGGCTGTGAAGCTGGCGAAAATGTGATTTAAATCATAAATATAATTTTTATTTAATGAATTGGATCATGCAGCAAGTTGCTTGAGCTGCCTGCTCATGTGTCTACGTGCTGCATGAAACACACATACACACACACACATACACACGCAGGCACATGCCGCCTTCTGGTGGCATCGCTGACGTGCAACAAATATTTTACATGACTGACTCAAAGACGGCAACTGAGAATAAAATTGTTGTAAAGCAGCAGCAGCAGCAGTAGCAGCAGCAACAGCAGCAGCAGCAGCAACAACAACCAGAACAACAACAACAAACTGACTGCAAAACTTTTCACATAAGAAATTTTCGCATCGCCCTTTGTCCCGGGCCGTCCCCTCAAAAAGCACTTTATCGCTACTGTCGGCATCATCAAGTTGATTAAGTGCATAACTTTGCATCGATGTTTGCTGCAAATATGAATAGTTTGGAATCTGTCAGAAAGTTTTGCCAATTGCAACTGGCACGGCCACGACGGCAAGCATTCATTTCGATACTGACAGCCCGATCGAGCTGCTCTGTGCTGCTCTGGCTAATCCCGAGCTCGGCTTATGGCTGCTGCTGATTATGCAACACGGTAACTGTCAACTGTCGCCCCACCAGTGCCCATCGCTTGCAGCGCCCATCTCGCCACCTCGCCACCTCGCCACCTCGCCACCTCGCCACCTCGCCATCGCCATCGCCATCGCCTGTGGCCTGTAAGCTGTCGCCTGTCCAGGTGAGGCGGCAGTGCAGCAGTGCAGCAGTGCAGCTATGCGGCAGGCAGCAGGCAGTTACGTATACAAAAGCGCAAAAGCTGCTACACAATGGCCACCGGCGGGCAGAGAGTCAAGCGGGGGAATTGCGGATGGCCTTGCATGTCCGTGTGGCATCCCGTGCCGCCATCCACCGCCCCTGCCGTTCACAATGTTGCACCCCCGTGTGCCACAATGTCGCCTGTCATTGTTTGGGCGTCGTTTGGGGACAAGAATAGCAGCAGGAGCAACAACAATAAAAATTACAGCGAGCACAACAAAAACGAATGCCATTCAGCAAAAATGAAAGAGAAACATACGAAAATTTTTGGCCAAGTGTAATCCAAGTGGGTAGCGCTACGTCTGCGGCATACAGCCAGCCAGTTCGTCCAGCAGCAAGGACATGACACGGTTAACGATAGCGGAAGCGACTAAGCTGACGACGATGAGACGGTGAGACTGTGCCCCAATTAGATTCTCTCTTCAATTACACGGATTCCACACGAAATCGATAGACACGACTTGTTCGAT
Source organism: Drosophila mayaguana (assembly GCA_037075325.1). Lineage (NCBI taxonomy): Eukaryota > Metazoa > Arthropoda > Insecta > Diptera > Drosophilidae > Drosophila > Drosophila mayaguana. The sequence continues at coordinate 3,118,090 of JBAMCG010000120.1, read as the reverse complement.
AAATGAAAAGATATTTATCGCATATAGTATGTAAATAAACTGTGTAGTGTTAATTGTGTAAAACAATGGCATGTTATTTCTGAATTTATCGATGCATACTCGATAAATTGTATATATATAACACAAGGATTTGATCGATTTTTGTAGTACTTAACTCAAATTCTATATAAATTTCGATATATACATGTTTATCTGTTTTTGTTCTACTCAACTTAAATTTGATTTAAATTTCGGTTTAAATTGCTTTCTTTATCGATAATTTATCGATATTCTGGCCACATGTGGTACTTATTGCTTTCTTTATCGATAATTTATCGATGTTATGGCCACATGTAGTACTAATCTTTAGTTTATCAAATTTTCAACGATGCTTTAGTAATTCGATAAATTATCGATATCTGCCCGATTTACTTTTCAAATGTGAGAATAATTAAATAGCTAATAAAAATATATAGTACTATACTACTCTATGCGAGTTCTCTAGTATGATTTAAGTTTACTTGACTGATTTTCAACTATCGATATTAATATTTAATAGTAATGCACTCACAGCTCACAGCTTGCGTAATGAATTGATTAATTGACCGAAATTTCACAAACTAGTGATAATTATGAGTGAGAGAGGTGTGAGCTACACTTGAATTTATTGCATAATAATTACATCTCTGTGCTGATTGAAGACGCCTTCCATTACTCAGCCAAACTGTGTGAACACTACCTCCTCCTGCTGGTCCCTACCTGCTCCCGCTGTCCATCTACGGCAAATCGGATTTGAGCTGCACCTAAAATGTATTCCTCAGTCAATTTAGCTTTCCACCTCAAACTATGCAATTTCTCTCGAAGGCGAAAGGGTAGGCAATCGGCCTTGCGGGCCACCCACTGCACGATTGCGAATCAAAGGGCGGTGCTAGGCGGGCGGATGCAAATAACTGCACTTTGAGCTTTTCAGATTTGCATACATAAGATATGATTGAAATTGGTCGGCTGGGGCGAATGGGGCGGGCCGTAAATTACAGTTAACTGCAACCTAAGTGCTGTCAAACGTACTCTCCCCCCTCTCCCTCTCCCTCTCCCTCTCTGTTCAAGCTCAGTATGAAATTCGGTCAGGCTCTAGGCATGCCGTACTGTGAATGTACTTTGCCTGCTACACGGAGAATTCACTCCAAAATAAAAAACTCACACAGAATAATACACACATTTTTGGCTGCAGTGAAAAATATAAGGAAATTCTTTTAAATAGCTTCCACGAGAGCGTATGAAAGCGGGTAGACACAGACAAAGGACGGACAGGAGAGTGCGAAGGTAATGTGAGAGGCATGGAGCAAAATGAGCCCCGAAACTGTGCTGAAACACTGCGGAACATGCGGCAACAGATCGCACTGGCCAACGCCCAGCAGATGCTGGGCAAGATAACGGTGAACTGCTTTAGGAAATGCATCGAAAGGCCGGGGACATCGCTGGCCAGAGCCGAGGAGCGCTGCTTGGTGCAGTGCATGGATCGATTCATGGACTCCCTCAAGGTGGTCTCTCTCACCTACAGCAAGCGAATCATACGAGAGACCAAGTAGAGCCCACAATTGAGTCAACCCATAAATTAACCAATAGATTATTGACGCATGTAGACTTCAAGTGATTTTTTGTTCTTCTCCACGCATGTTTGTGCACTGGATGTCCTCGAGCATGGTTCGCTTTTGTTCTACTTAGAAAACAAATTACAAATACATTAATTGTCAATTGCTTGGCTAGTCTTTAATTTTCATTCTTTTTGTTGTTTATTTTGTGTGGCCAAAAACTACATGCTCAACGTATTCCCCTCACCTCTTGCTCCCGAAACTGAGCCAACTGAGGAGCTAAAGACGACATTGAATAAGGAGCTGACCCTGATCATAATAAGAAAAACCAGATGTATAATACATAGAGATTAGCTTAAAGGAATCACATAAAAGATATTCATGAAGAAGTATATTAGAATATACATATATGTATATACACTTATCAGTGAGAGTAAACCCACTCTTCATGCCACTCTTCAGACTTAAATATTTTCAAAACCCTTTTGAGAATGGTTGGTATGGAAACTGAACGGTTGCGAAAAGCAATCAAAATAGAATTAGTCTATAGCATCAAGGCATACTTCAAAATGTGCCCGATTCGCAATTGTTGAAGTTTCCATTATACTGTCATTCATATCCTCATACTTTTATGCCCTTGGCCATCTGTAAATCATGTTAAATGGATCTACTTTATGGCTTTCATAACATGAGTACGAAATCTGTTTTGTTGTACAGATTTTTATTTTGATTAAAAAGTCAAGTATTATGTGAGGTTCTTTTATCAGCTGTCACATGATTATCCTGATACGTTTGCAACGCGTAAAAGTCTTTTATTTTTGATATATATAAATGATATACGCATACGTGTACATAGGTATTTGGCTTGCGAGCGTGAAACCGTCAACAGTCGATTAGATTTAGCATGTTAAATTTGTTGACATCCAAAGCCAACAAGTCGCCCTACATACACCCTTTTGATCTCTGAGATCTCGTTGGCCCCACTCCCCTACTCACCCACCCCTCGCTTTTCAGGCTGCCCCTCAACAAGTACGCATCTGAGAGAGCTGAGCTCCGGTGCGCTGGTGCGACAAATCTACTTGCCAGAAAAATTGTCAGTTTTGCAAAAGTGTAATAAAAGTTACTCGGATGCCACAAAAAGAAGGGGCAAACACGTGTCTCTGTGTGTGTGCGTGTGTGTGAGTGGGTGGATGGTGTGTGTGTGTGTGTGTGTGTGCACAACAAATAACGAGCAAGGAAATAAAACGCATGCAAATATGGCGATGAATACGTAAAATAGATGAGGCGCGCAAAATGCAAATCCACAGACAGCTACGACTACTGCGTGTGTGTGCGTGGAGTATGTGAAAAGAGAGAGGGTGTACGTGTGTGTGTAGGTTGTGAGCACACGATGACGTCAGCAAATAAAAGGCTTAAAGGCAGCGCGTAGCAACCATAAAAGAGACAACAAGCTCAACAAACGCACAAACATTTAAATTTGAGGCTGACACACACACACACACACACACACATACATACATACAAAGACACACACACACACACTCGCACACACTACATACATGAATACAAATGCGGCATATGCATATGCGTACATATGTCCTAACATATGTAAAGCCACCTCAACAGAAGCGAACACTTCTAATAGGCCCACTTGACAGTATACCCTGTAATAAACCGGATAGGGAGTCTATATTGTCGATGGAACTCAATTGAATGAATTGGTCTCAAACTCTTTGACTTACATGATAGCAATCTATTATAGAAGAACTTACTCTTGCATTCTGAACAAATTCCGTTTCATTTCATTCTTCATTCCCTTGCAGGGCATCTCGCTGTCGCTCATATCCTATTTCATTTGCACACTCACAAAGTTTTTGTGTAGTTTTCGTGTTGCCTTTTTGTGAGTCGTTTAAGCCACATTCGTGTCGGGCTGTAACTGTCTTTTTGGCCCTCTTTTGTTTTTTACTGACCATCCCCAGCTCATGTGGACCGCACGAGTCCCCTCTCCGTGGCCCTCCTCCAATCCGCCGCCATTTGTTGGCTGCATTAAGTTAACATTTAAGTAAAATTTATTATAAATTAATGCCTCGTGCTTAGCTGGAAATATTTTTGTTTGCCAGCAGAGCAGAAACTATATCTCAATTCAACTGCCTGGGGATTTATTAAGTTTATTGTCATTACGCAGGTTGAGCTGAGGTGGTTATAAATATTGTAGCATATACATGTCTGAGTATCCAAATTAATTCCATCTAAAGTTTTGTAATGAAAATGAATTCCAATTAATGCTTATGGACTCAAAAGTTAAGTAACTTTTATAACATTGCTCAAATAAATATATATGATAAATGATTTATGACAAATTGTTGTTTTCATATTTTCTTTTGGCCTTCATAAAGTTTTCTCTTAGAGGGCAACCACTCTGAATATGAGTTGGTTGTGCAGTCGTTGGATCTATTCTCTTAAGCAGTCTAAAACAACTGCCTCTTCACACTTCAAACTTTCAAAGCATCATTCATTAAGCTCAATAGCATCGCACAAGTGAGCAAGTCCACAGAGGTGTCTTGGCGAAAGTTTGAAGCATTCAAGGGCGACACCAAATCAAGTGCTGAGCGTGCCTCAAGTCAAACGACTGTCCGATAGCCGGGTTAATAAAGCCATAAGGACTAAAGCTGCCAGACGAACATGTCAAGTCTGCTTTGTCCCATAAAGCCTCTCGGATCAAGTTGGCTTTTCATGACTCTATTGCGCTGCCAATATGTAATATTTGTATTCGCTATAGGAGCTAGCAAAAACTTAAAAACATAATCTCATTTTTATATAACTGGCTCTGTAATCGTATCATCTGTATCATATATATAACTACCCCAACAAATAGGAAAAAAGCGTTTGAATTTTTTAACATGTTTCACATTTATTGATTAACAGTTTTTACGTGCAAAGTGAGAACTCTTTGGTAGACTGCAGACTTGTAATAAATTGATTTCATTTTAAATTGCATTTGATTGGATTATGCCCACTTATGGGCTGTAAAATAAAAGTGTCAAGAGCTCTTGTTTAATTAAATAATAAACTCAATGCCAATCGAACGCACTCAATTATTTATAAGGGTCGTAATTCGCATTGAATGTAATTTGATTTCGTTTAAATGTCACATGACGCCCAATCCATTTGCTTATATTGCTATGCATTTAGTATATCGGCTAGGTTCGAATGGATGGTATCCTAGAGATCTGGATACCTTCCATTCGAGTTTGAGTTTAATAAATTTTTTTACTGTATCCATATTTGGCATTAGTTTAATGCAAATTAATAATTAAATTAAAGTTGGATATCCACTTTGGTACTTCGTTTGTGAACTGAGCAGGCGAATCATTTGTAGTGTGATTAAAAGTTGGATTTCAGACTTGGAAGTAAACACATTGTAAACAGTGAACTGAATTCAATTCGGCACAAAATTAAACACAAATTTTGTACATTTCGTTGGGTAGGCAACACCAAATTTCTTAGTATCATTTACACAAGATAATTCTCAATTTAGGAATTGAGCGAAATTGTAAAGTGTAGTCATGTCCAGTGCGAATGTTAAAGGTGAAGCCTGTACAGCGTCCAGTCCCGTGCCACAACCCAGCAATGTGCGTAAACTGATCCAAATGTTCGAACAGCTAACTGTCTACGGTGTGCAGTCGGCACCGCCACCTGTGCTCCAAGCTGAACCGCCGCATCAGACACCGACAACTGTCAAGATACTCACCTTGCTAGTGAATGGACGGCGCGTTGCCCAGACCAGGCATGAGAGTTTCGAGCAGACGAAAGAACTGGATGCGAGCTCGTGAAATGTTGCCATGTTCAAAATTCTAGTGATGTCTTATTTTGTGTAACAAAATCGATGCTCCGATAAACGATGAGTAACTGCGATGTAGCTATGGGTTCGTAATCGATCAGTGTGATCGATTGACCTCAGCCAGTCATAGACGTCGTCCTGATGTGCTGCTGTGTTGTAAGAAATAAACCCAAGCCTTCGCATATTCAAGATTCACTTCCCAGAGTTAACTTAGCTCAGCTATATGTCGTATCAATAAAAGTAAAGTCAACGTAAAACCTAATAATCGTTGTTCACATAATGGAATAATACTCTTCGGTTTTAACTACCTTGATTACGAATTATAATCGATATGTGTAAATCGATAGTACTTTTAATTTTTCTACCTTGACGCTCAATGTAATTTCGATATGTATAAAATGTTATTCTATTTATTGGAATCGCATTGGGCTTCAAGGTAGACAAATGGATTTTAAGCTAGGTGAATAAATAATGGTTTAATAAACACAAGTTCTTCGGTTATATCTAAGCTTTTCGCTAATTTTTTATCGATAACCTTTATTTCGCATGACCGATAAGTGCTCAAGTGCATAAACGATAATAGCTCTTGCGACTCCGCTAACTGGCACTCAAAACTTTGCTCTTGGAAGCCAATTCAAAGACGTTGTGTAACCAGAGTCCACTCAAGTGTCCCACTCGATTCTTCTGTGGTCGAATGCTGTTGCAAGTGCTGCACAATGCCCACGCTGATTGCACATTCAAGGCGCATTCCCTCAATGCTTTCTTCAGCTCGAGTTCGAGTTCGAGCCCGAGCTGTTGGTCTGGTCAAAAGTTTGGTCAGAACTTTTCAATTGGCTAATTGTTTGTGCATTCCGCTTGAATGAAATTCTTTGCCCAGCGGACTTCCAACCGGATTTTTTTTCCGGCTGCCCGGCTGCCCGGCTGTCCGGCTGCACGGACTGCTTGTGCTGTACGTGGATATCTGCAAAGTGAAATTACATTTATTTGCATTTATTTTAATGGCCACTTGCATATTTTATTATTTTATTTATCGTCAATTGGCATTTCAGTGAAATTCAATTACCCCTCCACGACTCTGGGCAGCCCTTGTCAGAGCACGGCAAATTATCGTCGAGTAGGTCGCTGTCAGAAACAGAAGCACGCAAAGCGCATTGCTGCTTATCTGTTTGCATTATTTACAACAAATAAGTCTGGTTAAATGCTGCGCAGACCATGAAATCAGCATATCACCCATACACACACACGCATATTTGCGCATGTATTTGCATTTGATTAGTTTGATCATTAGTTGCTTTATTTAAACTAATTAGAGCCCGCTTTACGTTATGCTATGCTATTGCACAACCTGCACATAGACCAAAAGCGGATGTAATATGTGGGCAATGGACGATAATTAAACGAACGTTCTTGTGATGTCCAACTGACTGCACAATACTCGTGCATGCTCCAACAAACAGCTTAATTCATTTAGAAATCAATCGATATACTACATAAACGAGGTCAGCCATGGCAAATAATCGCATTCCAGTGCGAAAACTGTCAAAGATATATGTACTATATATATACATAGCATATGCATAGTATATACATGTACATAGACATACATATATACTGTACGTATGCATATTATGTAGACTCTATATGTTTGCATATGTTGGCTGTATATTTGACTTTATATCTCAGATTTTCTGCCTCCGACTTTTCATTCGTATAGACAGTCAATATGCCAATACGCTCTTTTCGCTTTCTGAACGAGCATTGGCAATTATTATATGCTGGCATCTGCATATACATATATCACAAAATAATATTCATCAATAGCGCTTGCAGAACTCGAATCAGGCTGCCATTAATTTCCACTAATTATCTCTGATATGTATATACATATATTTGAATGAATTTGAAAATTAATAAAAATTGCTAAAATATATTTTAATAATGATAAAAGTATATAATAACAAATAATATAATACAAAAGATTAATATACGAATTAAAATCACAAAAATATAATAATATATAAAATATAATAAAAAAATGTTAAATATAAAAAAAGTTGTAAGAATTTCGTCTTATAATTTATATTTACAATTACATTTACAATTGAAAATACAAAAAATTATAATAGAAAATTATTCATAATAAAATTAATTTTTTTTAATAAAAAGAATATGTGTAATATATAATACAGTATTTTTTTATAATTTATAACTTTTGAAATTGACAATAATTAAAAATTTTAATACAAAAAAAAAAGTTAAATAAAAACTCTATATAAATGTACTCAAAAAGTATAAAGAATTTGTTACATTTTTTCAAAAATGTTTTTTTTTTTTTAATATGTATATCTATTTTATCTCCCCAAATAATTCCCTTTATCATATTTTGCTCCAATTATTGCAGCTTATTTTATTAGCATCTATGACTCTAAGTCTCAACTAGTGTGTGTGTCTGTTAGCCAGCATATATGTACACCTATCTCAAATCTACACTCATTCCTTATTCTATTCCATTCAACACTATTTCAAGCTCCTCAGTTTCGCCTGTGGTTCAGAGCGCGCTATGTACTCAGCCTTCTCAGCCTTTCGCTGGTTATTCTATCCGCATATCTCCTTTCCAATCGCGCCTAGTTTTGTTCTATTCTCTTTTAGGATTTATGACGCCTGCAGGATAAGTTACAGCTGAGCATGCCTCTTCTTTTTTATAGTTTTTACTATAACACTTTTCAAGCTGCCTTTGTAAGCTATATGCTTGGAAGGTTTTCCCTAAAGCCTGGCTGCATCCCATTCAGTCCGCCATGGTCATAAAAATCTGGCCAAATATTGCACACACGCACACGAGGATTGGCACACACACACACACACTTGTACACACACACACACACACATATATATATATATATATATATGTATATATATATATATATATACTCCGATGTCTGCCAAGTTGTACAATGTTTTATTTGCGTGGCTTTGTTTTGCGTTACGCTTGAGCTGTTAAAATTTTATGTGCCAAAATTTACGTGTTGCACACTGAATGGGCGGCCAAGGGCGTTAAGGGGCGTGCCGTTGCTTCAGTACACTGTGTATGTACCCTCATAATGTGTGTATGTGTGGGTTTATGCTGTTTATTTGGCCTACATGGGTGTGCACGCGATTGTGTGTGTGTGCATGCGATTGTGTGTGTGTGTATGTTTATTCATTTATTTGTTTGCTTCGCTTGTTTGTTTATTTGTTTGCACCATGTGATTTATGCGTTGGCAATGTGTAAACTTTAGCTGCGTTCATATTTCCATTATTGGTTTATCCCAGTCGCATTCTTCCTGCTCGGCAACTTTCCACAGATGAAATATTGCGTATGCGGAATGTTAGACAGTCAAACAGCATCAGAAGCTGACTTGCGCGCTGCGCGCCAGTTAAGCAGCAGCGAACGTGTGTAAACTAATGAAAAACAAAAACTATTCCAACTGATTTACTACACACTGCGGTCACGCCCACAAACCGCGAACCGCGAGCCGCGAGCTGCGAGCCGCAGCTCAGCGTCGTGCGGCAGCAACAAATTCAAATTAAACAATAAAATGGGCGCCAAAAAAAGGTTTGCGGCTTTCGCTCGTTGTTGCAGCAGCTGGTGTTATTGTAGCTGTTATTGTTGTTGTTCGCGCAACCCTTTGAGGCTTTACAGCCTTAACCATATTCATGGGGCTCAGTCGCATTGCGGCCAACCGCATGCCAATTTGCTAGGGGCGTGCCAACGTATTGTATTTGGCTCGATTGTAAATTGGTTGTATTTTATTCATATACTAGCGAATGCCATTGCCATTGCCATTGCCATTGCCATACCTCGAATGCTTTGCCAGCTCGCGCTGCACAGAGGTATGCTATAAAAAATGTATATAATTTATTCCATCTTGAAATTGACTAAGTTCGATATGTAAATATGCCCACACACACACGCACAGCGGGCATAATTTATGCATGAGAATGTTCAATGTGTAATAGAGTTTAATAGAGATGCGAATACAAAAATGAATGCTATATTTATTTAAATTAATATTTATTCGATTTCAATGTCTTTTGTCACGACTGACTGAAGGCTTCAGAGAGCTGTCTTTGGAGCTGATTATAGTCGTGGTTTAAACTGCAAAGCAGCTACAATAATAGGTAATTGTTATTGTTATTGTTATTGCTATTGCTATTGCTATTGATATAGTTATTGTTATTACTTGAAGTTAGTACAAACTATTAGTTTCAATAGACAAGCATGGCTTTGCATAGATTCGAGACACTCTATACGCTAGATTGACTCGATTTTTGCATACGCTGAGCTGGGAGCTTTGTGCAGAAGAAGAAGCAGAAATAAATATATAAGAAAATATAACAGAGAAGACAAGCTTGCTTTCTTACAACGCGTGCCCTAGTTGAGACTGCTCTGCGAAGAGCTTATATTCCAATCATTGTACGCCTCTCTCATGCACACCTAGCAAATAACACACACACAGACACACGCATAGGCAGTGTGGGAGGGTTTACCATGGGAACTTTTTGCTGAATAACTTTTCGAGCACAGAGAATTTGTTAATTAAACTTTCAGAATCTTCTAGTGACATGCATATGTGTATATTTGTCCAAGCGCAAGTCTCTAGTGTTTGAAGGGAAGGGGGATATTCAGAGTCTTAAAATTACAAAATATCGGGATTTATTACACGGATTTCACAAAGTCTAAGAACTTTAGCTTCAACAGTATTCGCTAATGCTTAAAAGACTAAATAAATTGATAGATTTTTATGAATAATAATGGGATCGAAATATAAAATATATATATTATAGACTGCATATATACAGGATTATACATTTGAAATTTCAAGTCTTTAGTTTTTGTGCCTTACGGAATCGGTGCGTGCACACGGGTGGACAGACTCACGGATAAGCAGACGGACGGCTAGACAGACACTCAGGCGGACAGGCGGACATGTCTATATGAACTCTGCTCGCCATGCCGATCAAGAATGTATATACATTAGACGATCTGCCACGCCTATTAAATACATTCAACACTGCGAGTCCTTTGAAGCGCTCTTGGTGCAGCTAAGCCCCACACCCACTTAGCCACACATATTGCTGTCTGTTTGCCTCATGGCACCACACAAAAGTTGCTAATTAGAAATCAGCTGATTGAGCTGCGCTAGCTGGCAGCTGAGAGGCATTGGGGAACTCCACTTCTGTCACTTTCGAACTTTTCACATCTCAACTTTGTTTCATTTATCAAGGGCTCATCACTTAGCTATGGCCGGTGCTGGTGCTCCTGCTGCTGCTGCTTCTGCTGCTGCTGCGACATGACTTGTAGCAGCTGGCTTCAACTTTCAACGTGCAACTTGCAGTTGCAACTTGACAGCGGCGGCGGCGGCAGCGGCGGCGGCGACGCTAATAAACAAATCAACTGCCGGCTGACTAAGTTATGTAAAGCGCATTAGTGCCACTTGGTTGGTGGCATGGTGGTGCTGATGGTGCAGTGGAGTGGCGCTGCCTTCATTTATCTCACGTCAGATGTGGACAATTTTGATAGACTGCCTGTGTAGGTGTGGTTGTGTGTGTGTAGAGTATGGCTCTTGAGGTCCAGCAGTTAGCAATTAACGCTTTTTGTTACTTTTGGCTGTAAAACAGCTAGCCAAAGGTTTGTGTGTGTGCGTGTTTTGTGTAATGCAAATGGAGATGGCACAAAGTTGTTGCATGATGATGCTGACGATAATGATGTTGCGAGACAGCTGAGAATGATGTCAGCTGACTGAGAATCGGTCGTCGCTCGAATGCAAATGCCAAGGTCCACAAATTGAGTTGATGGCACGTTTTAACGGCTTAACGAGCAGTTTAACGGTAATTATATATATGTGTGTGTGCATGTGTGTGTGTGTGGCTGCCACGTAGAAATCCATCAGCGTGCATGTATGCTGTGCAGCTGTGCTGTGTTAAGCGAACAGCCATATGCTGCCACCAGAGCTGAAGCTAGTTTATATGCTAGTGACAGCGATGGGCGGGGCACGACAGGCATCGATGCATGGACATGGACATGGACATGGGCGTGGGCGTGGGCGTGGGCATGCTAGTTGTCCTCGTGCAATAACCTCGTCTCTCTCTTGTTTTCGCCTTGGCACTTCCTTTTGGCCATTTATTTTGCGGTCTGCCAGCCAAGCAGCCCGGACTACGGACTATGGACTACGTACTACGGACTGCCAGCAGCTGCATGTGGGCCATGTTGGTCACATCCTTCCGCTTTGGACGCATGCAGGCATTTTATTGTTCAGGCAGAACTGCAGTTGCAGCTGCTGATAATGATAATGATAATGTTACTGATGCTGTTGCTGTTGCTGTTACTGTTGCTGATGATGATGATGATGATAATGGTGCTGATGATGTCCTCGGGCAGGCATAGTGTGCATGGCATGAAATATGCTGCAAAAGTGTGCACATCCAGCATTTGAAATCCAATTTAAATTTTTGCCCCAAATAAATTTCTCTCCTGGGAACTGAACTCAATTTCTAGTTGACCATCTCACCTGTATCTACCCTGAACCCCTCCTTCTGTTTACCTTTCATTTTTAAAGCTTAGCTGCTGCTGCTCGACTTATTTCGCCCAATTTTACTTATATTTGAATGTATATATCTGCCTCTGGCTATTTCCGCTAATTACTTCCAATTGGCTCTTAATTGCTTTTCATTTATCTCATTTTTGCTTTTGATATTTCTACTTTGAACATTTCGATTAAGACGACTGACCCCAGCTCAATTAGCAGCAGGAGCTGGGGCGGTATCAAACTCCTAATTTGCTATAATTTATCTCAGCTTACTAGCGTAAGAGAAAGAGAGAGAGAGAGTGAGAGAGCTCCATTTGAATCAGAAATGAAAGGAGCAGAGACCAATTAATGTGATCCTAAATTTTTAAAATATACACTTGGAATTTAAATGGTCATACAAGACGTACATAGAATTGATTTATCGCCCTCCAGTCGTGACCTTTTGCATCTCATCGAACCATGAGGCAAGCTGCCAAAATGTGGACTATGTACGATGCTGCGAATTTCGAAAGAGCACTTGCATGGAGGTGGAGCACACGTTGACGCGTCGGTTGATTGGCAGAATGCGGCACCAGGCGTGAGCGAACCATTTACCAATTGCAGCTAAGGCAAGGCCGCACGTATAGACACTCCTCATCACCTGGCGAGATAGGGAACATATCAGCACTTGACTAGTTGCTTTATATGAGAAAAACACAAGTCAACTGGAGGCCAGCATATTAATGCGATGAGCGATGGATATTTACAGAAGTCGAATCCGTTGAAACTGGGTATCGATGGCAGGTCATTGTTTGTGTTGTACACACTGGTATCCGAGCATTGCAGTATCAGTAGATGCTTTGATTTGTCGCCACTCAATTCGTCGGCGTCGGACGGAGGCGGTACTGGCGGCATCGTCGATGAATCTGGCAATAGATCCTGATGTCGCAAATCCGCTAGCTCCGGCTCATTGTCGCAGTCCGATTGTGTCGAATGGTCCGCGTATGAGAGCTTGGCTTGCGATGATTGTAAGGCGAGCTGCAGCATCTTGCGTTTCAGTTCGGCCAGCCAGCGTTCTGTGACCTGATCACCGCAGGTGTGCTGGAGGCGTGCCTCCATTAGCCGGTGGCTAAGGATGCAGCCGTCCTCAAATTTGGCCACTGTTGCGGCAACACGTCCCGCAACCGACTGGATGTGCCAGTCCTGGTGCTTGCCCGCTATTTGAGACCTGCGCTCACCCATACCCTCGAATTTCTCGATTAGTATCTTCACGCTGCGCTTGCTGTGCATGTCCATGCAGGAGACGTGCTTCTTTTCCATTGCAAGTGATAAAAGTCCTAATGAAATAACAAAAATAACAAGAAATGAATACAACTATTAATTAAGAACATATAAATCGAAAAATGAAAAAATAAATAACACAAGTCTGAACTAATACGTTCGAAAATAACAAATGCTAAATGCTGAAAGCTGAAAGCTGAAAGCACTCACAATTCAGTCACAGCCTCCTGCAATCATGTTTGCCCCCCTCTCTCTCTGTCACTGTCTCTCCCTCTCTGTCACTCTCTGTGTCTTTCTTTGTGCTTGTCTTGGGTGTCTCGACTTGTCCTGCCAGCACATCAATCACAATCACTGGCCAACATTTAATGCTGCTTGTTTGGCTGTCAGCCTTGGCATATTACACATACGCCCCGTTCGCCCCCGGGCAAACAGCAGCAAACAGCCGCGCCGCATCGGCAGCAATCGCTGACGCCTCCACCCACGAGTCTCTCTCTCTATCACTCGTGTCACGTAGATTAAGGACATTAACAAGACGTGCTAAGTCATCGCCCCAAGGCAGCTAAGCATCGAGGGCTTACCGCAAAGAGCCAAAGATTATCGTCGAGCAGCCCACCGTTCAACTTGTTGGATTATTGAAGAGAATGTAGAACTTCCTAATGCGACCATTTCATTTGAATGCTGATTAATATCGTTCATTTCATTCAGTCCATGAAATGCGCATTCCAAGCCAACATCACTGCTGCCATGTTCTTTTCAATTACACTCAAGTGACCATGGACCTCGTCGTCGGAGCAAAAAGTTCGACTATGCTAATCAGTCCTCACCATATCGGCAGGGAGCAAGTACGAAATTTGCCTGAAATTTCCCTTATTTTTAGCTACATTTCCATCGAGTGTCGCTATGCTCTGCATAGCCTTGAGTGCTCTAAAGTTTACATTAAGTTAACATAGTATGCAGCATGTAAAACAATATGTTTCTATATAGCCTTGAGTGCTGTAAAGTGAACGTGTTGGACGCCTGCTAATATGCTCTGCTCAGGCTCCGAGCGTTGCGGGCATGTGCCAATCATTTTTGTGTAGCCCCGAGTGCTGTAAATGCAATATGAATACGTAAGACTGTTCTAGACAGAGAGCTGATCGACTAGTAGATACCCTGCGCACGCTTCTCTCACGCACATACACAGAGACACACGGCAGCAAGAAAAGCCATAAAAACAATTGATAAACTGCGTATGATTTCGCCATATATTGCCATATATATAGGTTTGTATATTCTGAACGCATTCAGGATATACAATCCTATATATATGGCAATGTTTACTTGAAGAGTATTGAAAAGTTATTTATCAGGTCCATACGTCAAATGTAGGCATACATGCAATTGGGCCTGCACCTAGTATTCCTACTAATGTATAGATAATAAAACTTTTTCCCATTACATACATGCGTGGCTGGACTGCACCTGGCTCTGCGAGTGAAAGGGAATAGTTAAAGAGAACTAAAGAGCGATGCATTCAGCTGTTAAATTAACTGCTGTCGCACTGAGCTTGTGGCTGGCAGCTGTACAAGCCAGACCAACGGCTGACGACCACGTTTCCCAACTAGATGGTTAATTCCGACATGTAATTGTGAACTGCCTGTCAAGCGATTTGCATGATGGTTTTCAACTTGCGCCTGATTAGCTCGACAGGTGGACATGTGTGTGTGTGTGTGTGTGTGTGTGTGTGTGTGTGGAGATGCGAGGACTCCCTTCCCTTGCCATTGTTCCTTCTACTGGCTGCCCTCTCTTTGGGCTTGGGCACGTCGAGGCCTTTAGCCAATGGCAGCAAATTTGAAACGTGCCAATTTAAATGTTTAATGCTAATGGAATTGATCGGCGCACAAGACTGGCATCGATTGCAGGCAGCCAACTGAATCGCACCGAGCACTGTACGAGTGAATTGCTTAATTATCATATCTCTGTTTCCCTTCCGTTTTCCATTTTCCAGCCGGAAGCTCCACTCTGGCAAGGACAACAGCAATAAGTGCGCAACACCAATGCGTCCCATCAACACATCTCAGCATGGAACAGTGTAACTAGAGCACGCACATCCAACAGTCGGCCAACCAGGTGGACAGTGAATAGCGGAAGCAATACCTTCAAAGTCTAAAGCCGTCGCAACCAAGGCCGTCAAATTGGAAGGAAAACGCCTTTTCACGGCAGTTAACAAGTTTTTAACTGGTTCAACAATTGCCCGCGAGCTGAGGCAGCTAATGGTAAGCCAGATGAATGGCGAACATGTCTAATGTGGAATGGGAGAGTGTGGAATATAGAGTGCAGATCGTAAATCATAAGTCGTAGATCGTAGAGCGTTGATCGTTGATCGTAGAGCGTTGATCGTAAAGAGTAGATCGTTCATCGTTGATCATAGAGCGTAAAGCGTAAAGCGTAAAGCGTAGAGCCTAGAGCGTAGAGTATATATAATATATCACAGTACCTTGAGGTATTCTCTTGTAATCTATTTTTTATTTGCAAATGCAAATAAGTCTCTTACTATAATTTAAAGTAATCCTTAGATATTTTTATTGATTTATCTTCGCGTTTCCATTATAATTTGATACCGTTTTGTACACACTCTGCTCGATAGGCGAAAAACGCGCCGCTCAGTGGCGATGAACCTGACGAGGAGCAGATGGCGGAGGGCGCAGACAATGAGCAGGAGCAGGACCAGCAGCCAGTAGATGGCCAGAGGGAGGCTCAGCAGGCACAGCATACAAATGAGCTGCAGGGACATCAATCGACGGCGAAGCCACTTCAGCGGCGTCAAAGGCAACGCAAGAAATTGATAGCCCAGCAGCAGGAACAACAACAGCAACAGCAACAGAGGGGCGCGCTCTCGGACGCGGACACGGATTCCAGCTCGTGCGAGGCGGCGGGCACGACCAGCACGCGAGTCAGCTATGCGCAGCGCAACCTTAGCGACCAGGTGGTCTACGAGCAGTACAACGACGATGACGACTATGACGAGGAGGACGAGGAGGAGGAAGAGGAGGATGACGATGGGGAGGATTACGATGCTTACGAACAGCTGACCACACAGCGTGCACCCTTGAAGGCAGCGCTACGAGTGCGAGCCCAGGCGCCCGCTGGCACAGCTGCCGGAGATCAGGGCAGCGAGACTGGGTCGGTGCGGGCCAAGCGCAAAACGAAAACACGTCAATTCTCGCAGCGCACCAGCTCCTATGCGGTAGATGCCGGACATGGTGAGGCGGATGCGGAAGCGCTGGACAAGCGTCGCTGCATCTCCAAAGGACAAATGCGAGGTGAGTGAAGCCAAGCTGAAGGCTTGGACAGTCATCAGTGTGTCTGCTGCCTTCCAGAGTTCCGTGAGGCATTCCGCCTGTTCGACAAGGATGGCGACGGCTGCATCACCAAAGAGGAACTGGGCACAGTGATGCGCTCGCTGGGACAGTTCGCACGTGTCGAGGAGCTGCAAGAGATGCTGCAGGAAATTGATGTGGATGGTGTGTAGGCCACCTCTCTCTCTCTCTACCTCCGTCTCTTTCTATTTCTGCGACTTCTCTCTGCAGGCGATGGCAATGTGAGCTTCGAGGAGTTCGTCGACATTCTGTCGAACATGACATACGAGGACAAGTCCGGCCTGTCCTCAGCCGACCAAGAGGAGCGCGAGCTGCGCGACGCCTTCCGTGTCTTTGACAAGCACAATCGTGGCTATATAACCGCCTCCGATTTGCGTGCCGTGCTGCAGTGCCTGGGCGAAGATCTCGACGAGGAAGATAGTGAGTATATAAATATATGATGTTATATATATTCCTAGTAGCATCAGCTGATAAGAACATTCAAGTCTTTTTAATATATGTCACCTAGTTCTCTAGGCAATTTCTGTCTTAGATCGTAGCCCGTAGTCTATACCATATTGCTTTAGTCCGTGCTTTTCTATATATGTAGTTGAGGATATGATCAAGGAGGTGGATGTCGATGGCGATGGACGCATCGATTTCTATGAGTTTGTCCATGCCCTCGGTGAGCCGGAGGACTCGCAGGAGAATGACGATGAGGAGGAGACATCGCCATTGCCCACGCCCAAATCCACGGTGTCCTTGAGCTACGAGTGAGCGTTGCGATTACGCTCCACATTTTTGCTCCAACTCTATGCAACGATATAGAATATATCAAAACGCCATTTGCTCCGAACGCACAGCTAAACAAATTTGCAATGAATAAATAAATACAAAGTTCTTTCAATAATAATTAAAAAAATAAACAACTTTTACTTTACTAATATAATAATATAATAATATAATATTACAAATATATATATATATATATATATATATATATATATGTATAAATATATATATATATACCAGTATTCCAAGCAAATTAATTATAGATAATTCTAGTCTCCCTATCTCTCTATCTCAATCTCCTTTTTAATTCGAACATTGAATCAAAGGGTATCTAAATCGAAAATCTAGCGTATACTCTATTTAAACTTGACTTTAACTATATACAATGTTATAATTAACTGTTGTTTACATCATACAACATCAATATGTCAACAAAAAAAAACATAAACATATCAAATTCGCCTCTGATTAAGTATTTTCATCACACAGTCAACCACCAAACAGAAAAAATTTAATCGAAATACAAATTCTATAACAAATAATACCAAAAATACCCACAAGCTACCAAAATAAATCACAAAAATACCAAATTGTTGCCCATTTCTGCGGCGCTTTTATAGATATTCAAAATAGCAAGAGAATGCAAATTGTAGCGTTTATCCATTTTGGGCTAAGACTTAATAATAAAATGTATTTAAGCAATTCTTTTCTTCCACAATTCAACATTTAAAAGGGATAATATTAATTACGATTTACGAAATATGTATATATATATATATATATATATATATATATATATATATATATATATATATATATATTTATTTATTTATTTATTTATTTATATATACTTAACATATATATATATATGACAAA
The DNA here is from genome assembly GCA_037075325.1 of Drosophila mayaguana. Taxonomy (NCBI): domain Eukaryota; kingdom Metazoa; phylum Arthropoda; class Insecta; order Diptera; family Drosophilidae; genus Drosophila; species Drosophila mayaguana. Next base: position 3,099,846 of record JBAMCG010000120.1, on the reverse strand, counting down.
TTTATTTAGCTAATGATACGAATATTTGCTCAATTATTGTAGCAGCTGCGCCGACAAATGGCAAAACTTTAATTACAATCTAATGTAAACTTTTTATTCCATCGAAAACGAAATCAAAATCAAACAAAATAAATACAAAAACAAAAAATAAATAAAAATCAATTTTAAAAACTAAATAGAAAATCAATGTCGTTTTATATGGGGAAAGGGAATATATGAATTCTAGTATATTGATATAAAAGTTCTTTGAGTATATATTCATCATTATAGCTGGGGCATATTAGTTCCAAATGTTGCTTCATTGTGCTCTAGCCACGGGAAATACCAGTTACACAATTATTATAAATCTAATAATATTTATTACTTATTCTAGCAACATTTTATCATATTTTTTTACTGTATCTTTCAGTATTCTGTTTCCTATTATTACGAGTAAAGCTATAAGCTTTCATTTTCTCTAACTATAATTGTTAAGCAAGGCTGAAAGATCATCAGCTGCTAACACTCTCAACTATACCTGCAGTACAGAGTATGTGCTAGTCGAGCACGCCCGTTTCCAATGCATACTTAACAGGCTTAATTATCAAAGACCGAGCTAAGCTTATTGCTTATTCATATGGTTACAGCTGTAATGTGGCATTAATTAATCCTTCATTGTAGCTAATACATGTTTGAGCATGTAAAGTGGCCCAAGTATATACATATACATATATACATATATTTATGTATATGTGTATATTTATGTAATATGTGTTAATGCTCTTAACTGCCCAGTTGGCAGCAAATCAATGCGAGCTCAAAGAGCCAAAACCTTTTGTCACAAATCTGCGCCACTCTGTGGCCAGGACCAACCCAGTGCAGAGTACTTAAAAGCTAAATTACCATATGAAATTCCTATACAGATAAGCACGTATATCTGCTATATATCTAAGCATGCCACACAAAATAAGGCAACAATCAGTGAAAGTTACAAAAGTCAACTGCTATGGGCTGATTTTCACTCTGTGCGCTCACCCCGAGCTGCGGTCAGCAGCAGTTGGTTCCCAAGGCGCAAATTTGGGCGTTGGCTCGGCTCGGCTCGGCTTGTACGCTGCGTTGGCAAAAGTCACATTAATGGTCATGTAACGGACGCCAGTCAAGTGCCCAGCCAGCAAATTATTAGGGGTAGCCATACGCACACACAAACACAGACAAAGAGGGAGGCCGCCTCTTAACGAGCTATGCGGCGTATGCGTAATATTTGTTGTCAATTCAGCCGAGAGCCGAGGCTATTCAATTTAAATACAATATGTTTATATAAAAGCATATTTGTGTACCGCTTAGTTATATATGTAAAACATGCCTGATTGCTTTCGACTATTGTCCAAAAGCTATTTGGGCTCCATTCAACTTCAATTCCTTTGACAGTTTAGCTCGTTGGGCTGTGGTTGCGTTTGCTTTGCTTTGCTCGGCTTTTGCTTTTACTTTTGCCTGGCTTTGCTGTGCTGTGGGGCCTGGCGCCACTTGAGACTGGCAAAAGTTTCTCCTTTTATTTTTAATTAAAAGGCCCGGCTCGGGCTTTTGACTGATTAACAAGGCGGCCTTTGGGGATCCGGAAGCTGCCAACGGCTCCGCACTTGGCTAACTCAGTTTGGGCCAATTTGAGCGCCCAGCGGCCGCAGTTCCATTTTATTATCCACAAATTTTTATGTGTTCGTTCGTATTCATTTATTTATTTATTCGCATATCTGTTTTTGATGTCTGTAAATTTCCGCATTTACGGCCGTTATTTCTAATTAATTTTAATGAGCGCTGAACGGCCATAAAGGCCAACCCCAATAGGGATGCCCCATCGACCCACGCCCCTCACTGCCAGCCTCTCAGCCATTGTGTGTGTGCGCGCTCTTTGTTATCTGGCTGATTGATATATAGCTAATACTTCAATACTGATATATTGAAACTGCCAGTGCGTGTGTCTGCCATATCCGAGCGGGGTCCACATAAATCATAAGCTCTGCCCCCCCTTTTGCAGTCATCCAAATACTCTGCCTTTCTGTCGATATGGAAACTGTTGCACTGGCTGACTGAATGAAACATATCCAGGATTTGTTGAGTGGATTAGAGTCGATTATTAACAAACAAATAAATCTGCATATGAAATCATCAGCTGTTTCCTCTGTCTGAAATTGGTTGGACTAGGAAATAAATAAAACAACCATTGGAAAAAAAATATATATACGTATATATATCCATACAAAGCTTGCTTTATATCATAAGAGATCTTTGGGAACTTCACTTTTTTCCCCAATACAATTGCAGAGCCACGTCGATCTAGCATAGTATATATATATAGTATGTGCATATATTTATGAAGTGTATTTACTCTCCGTTCTCTCAATTATTCTCATTATCATTATCATAAATATGTACATAGTTACGTTAATATAATAGCAATTGTCGTTGGTTAAACGTCGATAAATCAGTCGAATTTCAGCTTGAATTGTTGGGACATTGCTGCTCATAGTCATTGTGGGGGTCGGCTAATGTAACTAATGTAATCACAGTCATTAAAATGCTGTTAGTTCATACAAGAGATAAATAATGCTGAAGGAATTATTCAAGAAACCCATTCAATGACGTTTCGATCCGTGACGATCCGTGCTTAAATATTTATCGCTCCGATATCAACTGCTTTCATTGTATTTTAATCTCTTATTTAATAAGCTTTATCTATTGCCATGAGCATTGAGCGTTATTTTTAAGTAGATTTCTATTTTAAACGCTCATATAATAATTTAGGTATATCAGCCTGAGCATGAGGCATAAATATTTTCCTTTGGCCTCATGCTGGAACCCAATTTTTGTGGAGGATGATAGTTATTTCATTAGTTCGCCCTCCAACAGATCTATACCGGTTTAACCTGAGACTTTAGGGATTCTTTAACCAATCGCGTTTCTAGAATGTTAAGTATATTTAATAAACAGTTGTTTCTGATTGATTTTTCAGTAGTTTAATTTTATTTATGTTTCTATTCAATATAAAATATAAATCGATTTTTGGAACGGGTTTCGAACTGCAGCGCTGGACATATCATTTTGGTATTTGCTCAATTAACACTCGGAAACTGCCTGCGGCCTCAATATCATAATTTCATTTCATCAAAAATTTATTGACTGCAATTTTTGTTTAGTGTGATGATCGAGGAAGGAGTTTTAGGTTTTTCCATTTTTTTTTTTTTTTTTGCTTTTTCTTTTTTTTTTTTTTTTTGTGTACATACTTTATATATGTAGATCGATATCCATGACAATGACTGCGACTTTGACTCTTATTTTGACTCGTTTTCGAGTTGGCGTGTTTTGTTTTTCTCTATCTCAAATTGGTTGTGGTTCAAGCTCCGGTCGATCCGCTAATCCTTGACAATTAACTTGGCCCGCAGCAGCTTCTCCAGCTTCAAGCAGAACTCCGACTTGGCAATGCCCGCATCCAGCACCACCTCGCCGTCACGGCGCTTCCGCACGGCCAGCGGCGGGTCAATGGTGAGCGGTGTTTGCTGCTGTTCCTCCTCCATGGCGTTGTTCAGTCGCGATGGCGTCGATTCTTTGTCAGCCGATCGCCTAGCACCGCTGCTGCCGACGCCGCTGCTGCTGCTGTTGCTGCCCCTGGCGGTGATGTCGCGCAAATAGCTGTAGCCCGGCAGCCAGCGGCGCAGCAGGCGATCCAGTCGGGCCAACGGACGCAGCTTGGACATGCGCTGGCTGCCGCTATCGTTGATGCTGTCCGTCCCGTTGGAGCTGTTGCTGTCACAGCTGCTGTTGTTGTCCCTGTCTAGCCTGCTGCCGCTGCCGCTGCAACTGCTAGCTGCCATCGCTGATGCCATCGCTGACGCCGTCGCCGTCGCCGTCGTCGTCGCCGGTCGCCCTCCGCCGTCCGTGCCAGCACTGAGTCGCCCGAGCGTGTGGTCGATGCGGCGTGACATTTGGTTTGGCATGGAAGTATCTTACGGGTGGTTGTTAAGTTTCAAAAACAATACGTACTGTACCGGCCTGATTGTAAAAAAAAAAAAACTGAACACTGAACAGATTCGCAGGGAGCTTCCAAAATTCCAACACATGACACTCTACGCCCAGGGCAGTCTGATTCCGTCAGTCTATTCAAGGATACACATAAGGCAAAAATATATACGGTTATATATGTATATTGTGGCATATTTGTGGTCAGGCACGTGCTGACAGATCGGAGCGTACGTGCTGCTGTTGCTGTCCAGCTTCCTGCATCCTGCCAGCTGCATCCTGCTGCTTGATTTGTCGCTGGGCATTATAAGCTCATTGTGTATGCGTGTGTGTACGTGTGACCCTTGAATGACAGGGCACTCTGGAGCTACGCAGCGACAGTTGCAAGTGCAGCCACCCCAACAACAAAAACCTGCAATCCCCATTCAACTAAATCTCGCACAGATAAATGACAGCATTGCGACTTTAAGACTTACGCGCAAACTGCACCACCAGCACCACCGAAAAAGAAGAGAAGAAAAACAAGTAAATAAATGAACTAATAAATGTGCTCGCAGCTCAGAACCGAAATATTTTATAAATTGAGCTGCATTTGCAGCAATTGCATTTTACGCTTGATTCATGTAAATTGCTTTCTCAAGATTAACATCGGGAAGCCAAGACGGAACTTCAAGCACTGGCGTGGCTAGCTCTAAGAAAATAATGCTGTGTTGCTAATAAACCGAAATAAAATGAAGAATCATTCAAGAGCAAGAGTTGCCGTCGGGTAGTATCGACTGTGCAATACTCATTCACAACAATTGAGTCAGGTTGACGTTGTTCGTTGAACGTAAATACACTATATAGGTTTTCAATCTTGGGATGTATATGTATATATAAATGGATATACATATATGCCAAATATCCTTCTACTATATGGAGTACTTGCATAAGGATACTTTATAAGACGAGGTTGCCCACGAGCAGGTAATCAAAATTTCAGTCTTTAGTCTCACATGGACTGAGGGACAGGCAGAGTAGTAGACGGACAGCCAGCAGGACGCATCCCAATACAAAAATACTCTCCTCACTTCGTGAAAGAGTATAATTAGTAATAAAAACTTCAATTTTAGGATATTCTCGACTTATGGATATTACAAATCCAATTTACCTAAAAGATGTGGAGCCATAAAAGAGTTTGCCCCGTTAAGAAAATAAAACTTGCAAAAGTCAAATGAATTTAACTCAAATATGTGCGAGGCGGCAAAGATATTTCCGTGTTGGCTTTAGTGCAACTGGAACAGGCTGGAGCAACTGCGCAGCGTGAAATGGAATCGGAATTAGAACTTTTTGTTGGGCGAATGTCTAACGACTTGCAGATGAATGGAAAAGTATAATGGGGCGGAGCAACAAGGGGCAATCAAACAAAGCATAAAAACTCATTTGCCAAGGCCAAACATGCGCACATGTGTGTGTGGGAGCAGGGGCCTCTGTGCGTGCGTGTGTGTGTGTGTGTGTGTGTGTGGCATAAGGATAAATAATAATATTCAATTAAACATCACGCTTGCATAATACATAATAAACTGCCAAATGTGGGCATTGTGGGCCAAGAATACTCAAAGCAGATGTTGCTGCTGCTATTCCTGCTCCTGCTGCTGTCTTATTTGCTGCTTAGCTTATCTGAAAGCGTTTATAATTGAAAAAGTTTTGCGCTGCGCTGTGTGTCGCCATGGCCGTTGCGTTCCACTGCGACTTCTACTTGACTTGCCGTTCACACTTAATATTTCACTTATTTTAGCCGCAGCAGCAGCAGCAGCAGGAGCAGCCTTAGCCGCATTTGCAGCCTATTCCGCCTTCAAAGACGGTTGCCTCTTGACTTGGATCTTTGCCTTTGACACCGGCTTGGCTGAGATTGCAGATAGGCACAGTATGCTGCTCCGCCCTCCACCCTCCCTCCACCTCTCTCTCTCCCTCTCTAGGGGGCCACTTAGACGCCCTGCCACACTGACATTGACAGACAGCCGAGGCACAATGCGATCAGATCTTACCTAGCTTATAGCTCAACCTCCCCTCCCTGCCACGCCCCCTCAGGCAGAGCTAGTCTATATTTGCTTTACGTGTGCGTGTCTCTTAACGTGTTTATCATGTTCATCTTGTTATTTATTATTTACAGGCTGCACGAACTCCTGCTCCGGTGACTGCCTCCAAGTTCTTGGCGCCAATTTGCATATTTCAAATTAAATTGCTACACGATGTTCTGGAAATTGAGCGCAATGCCGAGCGAAATAAAAGTAAGAGGAAAAACATAGGAAAACCAAAAAGCAAATGAGCCGAAACAGCTCATTTATTTAAACAACAAATTTAAGTTCAAGCATTCACTAGGTTTTAATTTTATTCGATTCATTTAGGAATTTCATGAATTGAATAAATATTTTGTATATATTTGCACTCATTGTCGTAAGTGAAATGAGTATATTGGTTTAGTGCAATGTCCGTCTTGCTGTGCGTCCGTCCGTCTCTCTAGCTGTCCGTCGATGCCGGTCATGAATACCCTGGAATTATTGGCTGTTAAGATACGCCTACTAGGGGCGCGGCAAACTGGAAAACGCAGTTTCAGGTGTCTCAGAAACCTTGCAAGTTGAAGTTCAAAAATATGAGGGGGCGTGGCAAATCGGGCAAAATTACTGTTAACCTAATCTATTGATTTACTCCATAATATATATGTATACATCACAATTAGGGGCGCGCATTTGTCCCATGACTGAGTACTCTGCAGTCGGTAGAGCCCGTCTGCGACGTTCTGGCCTGTTCATGTTTCGGACTCTGCGAAATTGGTCTTCGAGTAATTTTTGACTTTCTAAATGCCCCAGCAGAAATGAAATATTTTATTTATTTTGCAGTAAATAAAATTTCCATTTGAATGCTATCAAAGGAAAGTTCTACGGTGTAATCTGTGTGATTTACCAGAATGTCCCGTAATTTTTCAAGGCCTCTCGCCAATCTCCAAAGGAATTTATGCTCATTTAATTTTGCGGCAGCCTTTGCTTAGGCGGACGGCAAGTTGGCAGCATAAAGAGAGAAAATCGCTTTCAATTATAAATTCTTATGCACGTGGCTAATTAGCACTCTGTGCAGCTGTTAATGGATTTTAATTAATTTATGCGCAGGTCGCATAATAAAGCATTGACAATGCTCGAATGGAATACACTCAATTCCAATGCGAATGATTAATGCACAGCTTGTTTTCACGTAACAAGCGCAGCGTGAGTCTGTGTGCGTGTGTGTCCGTGTGTGTGCGTGTGTGTGCCGTTTCCGTTTCCGTGCAACAAAAAAAGAAGACAAAAATAAAAGAGGAGGAACAAAAGTGACGGCCAACTAGGACTGGCTGCCGCTGCAGTTAGTTGTCAGCTGGCAAACGGAAAATATTAAGCTGCAGAGCCGCTAAGACAGGCAGGCAGGGAGACAAGGACACGCCTGCCAGGACAGCGCAGCGGAAGTTCAGCACACACACACACACACACTTACAGAGAGAGATACTTTTGAAGGTTAGCTGGCTGCGCTGACTGGCCGCTTGGCCGAGACACTTGCAGCTGAAATTAACTAAAGTGCTGCCTGCTTTGCGGCGCGCGCACGAGGGAATGCCCCTACTGGGACGAAAACGCGCATAAAATTAAGTGGGAATGTCTTTTATGAACAAAAAAGGAACGACTATGAAGTAGGGCTTAGCCTAGGCCAACTCAAGTTTGATCTATCAATTGAGGTAGAATATAAAAGTGTGGAGAATTGCCGCTACTCTGATCACTGCATATATTAGATGAGTATATTCCATATAGAATATTTTCATGAATTAGAAATTAAGATGTGGGCAGCAGAAGTAGGCTTAACTGAAACGCTGAGAATTTTTGAATTTCGTATTCCATCAGCTCTCTGCACTGACATAAGTAGTTATACACTTTAAAATATATTAATTATTAATTCAATAAATGTTTCGCCATTCGTATTACATTTAGCATAATAATATTATTATCTATACATTCAATAAATATTAGAAATTGTTTAACAAATTTAAATCTCACTTCATTTATAAAATCTCTCGAGCTTATTGAGCTCAGCTCACACCTGCAATTGTTTTGTGAGCCTCCGTTGAGCACACTTATCATAAGTCAGATAAACTCCATGCTCCATGCCGATTTCAAGGCGAATTCCTGACACTCGACTGCAGAAGTGAAGTTGGATTTGGGTCTGGGTATTAAATTAAATTTCAGTTGCCGGGCAGCTCTCATGTCTAATAATCAAAAAGCCGAACTAATTTACCATAATTCTGTTCAACAATAAATGTACATGAGAGGGTCAGAGAGCTCTAGAGAGCTCTAGACAGAGACGCAGAGAAATTTATAGAAAGAGAGGAAGGCAGATGGTGAGAGGGATTTCCTAATGAAGCGTTCACAATTTGGCGGCGCACTGGCTTATGAAAACCACAAAATGCAACCACAATAAAGAGGAAATGAAAGAAAATGCAACAAATATTTTTGAAAATAAATGATTTTCTTTAATTAAGAACGAAGAATTCATAGACAGATAGATATATTTAATGCACTCTGATCTGATTAACTCGATTATAATAATAAAAAACTCATTCTTATCAGGCTTTCCCAAGCTCATCCACGTCGTTAACCTTTTACACGCTTTATTTTCGCTATGATAATTATCTTGTCTTTCTTTAAACAGTATTCCGTGTATATGATTTTGGGCATAGATAATACATATAAGAATAGGGTATATGAGTATATCAGGCATATCTTATGTACTCCAAATATTAAAGTTTATTTTATTAAAATATATAAAAAATAAATTGTAATTGTAAAATTGCTAAAATAATAAAATATATGCTCCAAAATAATAATAAAACTGTAGTTCAAGCAACTTAAAATATCCCTAAGCTTTTGCGGCAAGCTCATTCTCGTTATAGGTTCTAGACCTGGCTTAACTTCCTTGCTCTTATCGTAAAGAATGTCCTCTTTTTGTTTGAATTTCATGAATTTCCCTACTACGGATAAATGAATATCGTAAATTGTGTACAAATCACAGGGAAATAAGCCATAAATCCCATCAATTTCCCAGTGTTTTAGTCAAGACATGAACAACGGATAATTGTATATCGTAATTTGTGTCTAACTTACAGGGATATTTTAGAAAAGTCCCGTACGATATATGAAATACGCTGAGTTAACTAAAGCCAAACACACGAAAGCTTCACATCGCTGCAAAAGCGCAAATTGCCGCTCAATGTGCAGACTCACCCAATGTCCCAAAATCAGGGGAAATTGAGGGGAATTGAGTGACAGCATGGTGAAATTTGAAGAGCAAAGAGAGCGCTCAACACGCAGCCCAGACTCACTCCGAGTGAGAAATCGTAACGCGCTCAATGTTGAGAGAATTTCTCGCAACGGCCGATGCGATCGGAACAGATGTCGAGCTAGGGCCATAGGAGAAGTAGCCAGTCGGGTGTCAGCATCTAGTTCATCTTTCTTATTTATTGTACTTCCGATATATATTAGAGATTCAAGTAAGGGTCGGGGCAGCATCGTCGAAGATGCGAGGAAATGAGTTGTCAGGCAAACGAAGGCGGCCACCGGAGCACCGGAAAAGCCAATTAATTTGACAGCGGCCATAAACGAGCAGGAGCCACAGCAGCAGCAGCCGCTGCAGCCCGAAACGCAGCCATGCGGAATGCTGCGAAAGAAGTAGAAAGAATTTTGGGCTGGGCAAAGATGGGGGCCACGTCAAGGAGTCGAGGAGTCCAGGAGTAGCAGGAACTATCAGCACGACTTGGTACTGTGTCGCCAGTGAAGCTGCAACGGGCGTACATTGAACTCCAACTCAGGGTCGGTGCGGGTCGGCATACTCACACACGCACAGCAAATTATAAGTGTGTGTGGGCGTGTGTGGGTGTGTGAGTTTGTGGGTGTTTGAGTGTGCTCGCTCACAACGCCCTGGGGCAGCACTATGGAAATGTTGAAAAAAGGTCCCCAAAGAGACGGGCAGAGCAGTCGCTCCTGCCACGCAACACTTTTAGGCAGAGAACGTCGTTAACTTTGCGGCCGTGCCCCATTTGACGCTGGAGCACTCGCCCAGCCCAGGTTGCCCAAATTAATGGAGTCCATAGACAGCCAACAGCAGATGGTAGCTGACGGCAGACGGAAGACTGCAGACGAGGACGACAGACAGCCAAGAGAGGCGAGACAATTGTTTGCTTCCAACCTAAAGCACACTCAAGAGCTGATTAGCACAGCAAATGTCTCGGCATTTAAGTGACTTATTCATGCTCAATGCACAGGGAATTATTCAATTTCCATTTCAGTCTTCGGCTCAGTTTCGAAGCGGCCCAAAATTAATTGTCTGTGTTTTGCTTCTCTGTTTGAACTTCCATTTTCGAACTGCAAATCTCAACGTTTGCTTTATAATTCCAGTTCTTCTCCCATCGTCGTCCTGCCGGACTCTGCTTGGACTCGATAGTAAAAAAAAACAATTTTCATTCCATGCGTAAGACAATTGCAATCGAGGCAAGATTGCAGCCTTATTTTTCTGAGTTTCTGTTTATTTATTGATTTGCAGCAAATTACTATTTAGAGATGTATATCGTCTGCACATTTCCTCCTTCCTTCTTCTTCTTCGCTTTTCTCTTGTACTAGCAATCATTTTCCCTCTCGCTGTTCATTCCTTTGTCTGTTTTTCTGTCTATTTAAACATCATTCCATCTGGCCCTCTTTAACTCGCTCTATCTCTCTCTCTCTCTTTCTCTTTCTCGCCATTTTCTACAAATTTTCTATCTTTCACTCTGCTCCTTATTTCCTGCCTTTCTATAGATCTACCTTTCTCTCACTCTCTCCCCATTCTCCGTCTTTCTCCCTCTCTGCGTACTTTATTCTCTCGCAGTCTACTCTCTAGGATATTTGTGTATCATAAACTGTAGCAAATCAGTCTCCCTGTCCTCACTCTCTCTCCCTCTCTCTCTCTCTCTCTCTCTTTCTCTACTCTCTCTCGGAATTTTCCTTTTTCAATTTCAATTTCAATCTCTTTCACTCACTCTCTCCATATAAATCGTATTGGCTCTTTTGTCTTTATCGAGCTGAGTTTAGCTGTCCTACGGTTTCTCGCTCTCTTTCTCATCACATCGGACCCACTCTCTCTTTTTCTATCGCTCTGTTTCTATATCTGGCTCTCCCACTCTCTCTCTCTCTCTTTCTCTCTCATTTATCTCATTTCAGTCCATACTTTTCTTCCTGTCTAAATTTTTTGATTGCGCTAATTCTGTCGCTCTCTTTCCCTCTTTCGCACTTTCTCATTTCCTCTATTTCGAGCTATCACTCTATGGCAATTTGTTTCTCCTTATCTAAATTACACTCTATTTAGCTCTCTCCATTTCTCTCCCTCTCTCTCTTTGCCTTTGCTCTTGATTTGCTATGCACAACCTGCTTGCATTATATCCACTTAGCTCTTTGAACTGAACTTTTAAAGAGGATTCTTGATTTGGTTGCGTGTTTTCTTCAAAGTTTCTGCTCTAATTGTTTTTTATGCTGTTGATGCTTCGCTTTTCGCTGCGACTGCGACTGCGACTGCGACTGCAATAGGAAAATAGCTTCGGACGAATCGCTGAGCGACTGCGGAGATCGGATAACTTGGCGAATACACTTAGCCTGTTTAGCTAACATCCAAATGCGTTGCTCCAGCCACCATCCTCTCACCCAACTACTGCCAGCCGAGATGTCCTGCTGCTGGCTGCCGCACTAGATGAACCCACTCGCATTTCAGCTCGATTTTGGAAAACTAAATGGAAGACATTGCAGTTTATCACTTGGCGGGCGCTAAACTGCAAGTTTTGGTTGCAAACTTTTTCGGATGCTATCATAAATCAACGGCTGCTGCTTTCGCATTTTCGCATTCTCGCAGTCTCGCATTTTCTCATTTTTCCATTTTCCCAGCTTCAGTTTGCATTACCCTCTCCCATCTTGACGCCCGCTTCCAAGCCCGTTCCCAAGTCTTTCGTCCGCTTCATTTCGACTTATCATTCGAGCTACAAGTTATGCACTAAAAACGCGTTCGCCCCATTTTATGGCTCTTCATTTTTAGCTTTACGCAATTCCTGGGGTCGTGACTATCAAAAATACTTATTGTCCTTATGGCCGTAGCTGACTCCTGCTAGTTGTTGGCCGTTGTTAGAGACTAGTCGACTGATCGAATGATAGATAGCCTCTAAATATGATTCGCTGGCCTTACTGAGCTGCCGAAACTTTTCCCCATGAATAGACGCAGACCGGGGCCAGTGTTGTAAAACACCACATTGTTGTAAACTAGTCTTATCTGAGATGGAATTAAATTCGCAGCTCAAGCAAATTGCTGCATAGTTTTTGGCCAACATTTTGTGCTCGGTTCCGTCGGCCGTGAAATCATTTTCCCTCGCTCCATATTACACACCTTTGGTAAAACCAAAGTTTTCCAAGCTTAAGTTACATTTTTGGCTACAACAACTTTTCGCTTAAGCTCCACATTATAAAATAATAATTGCACGCTTTAACGTTACATTAAAAGTTGCCTCCACTTTAATGTGGCTGACTGCAAAACTTTGATTAGAACTTTTATGCGGTCGACTTCAAGCGCGCTCAAAATTAGAAGCCCAAATTTAAGAAACTTATCGGCCAGGCTGAGCCAGGCCAGCGTCGAGCGAAGCTAATTGGCCCCGCCGATCGAATTGGCCCCGACGCCGTTGCGACCACCTTGCTGCATCGCCAGGTACTTCTAGAGGGTATGAAGAAGCGAAAGAGCATTCTGTGTGTTGTTCACAGTTTCCGCTTACAGTTTACAGTTTGCAGTTTGCAGTTTACAGTTTGCAGTTTGCAGTTCGTCTAGTGTCGAGTGTTGTTGTGGTCGTGCGCTGCTCTGACAGTCAGATAAGTCACATTTGTGAGTTGACTCAGCCGCAGGTGCTGCTCGCACAGGTGCCACAAAGTAGGCAACGAGATTCAGCTGAATTTCGTTCGCGACAGGACAACAGCTCCTCTGACAGGAGCTGCTCGTTGTTGTGGCCTCTGCTGCAGTTGCGCCGCTGTCGGCCATTGTTTGGCCAGTTTTTTGCGTAATTAACAAACAACAAACACGCTCGCCCTGCGGCCTTCCTGCCAACTTTGTATCTGCCAGGGCAGATAGCATTGAAAAAATGGGAGTCAACCAATGGAATGCAACAATGTTGCCTATAAGGGAGTTTTCCCTTAAATATATTTTAACAATAGTAGTATAGAAAGAAGAGTAGTACAAGTTGTATTCGGAGTAATGGAAAATGTAGTAGTAAAAAGAAAAAAGTATTAGTCGCAGTTAAGATTGTAGTAATTGTAGTATAGAATAGTGCTAAAAGCAAACAAAAAAGTAGTAGAATAGTACTAGCAGCTGTAGTAAAGGTAGTAGTAGAAGTAGTGGCAGCATCGTAGTATTAATTATAGTAAAAGTGGTAGTAGTAGTAGTAGTAGTAGTAGTAGTAGTAGTAGTAGTAGTAGTAGCAGTAGTAATAGTAGTAGTAGTAGTAATAGTAGTAGTAATAGTAATAGTAGTAGTTGTAGTAGTAGTAGTAACAGTAGTAGTAATAGTAGTAGTAATAGTAGTAGTAATAGTAGTAGTAATAGTAGTAGAAGTAGTAGTAATAGTAGTAGTAATAGTAGTAGTAGTAGTAGCAGTAGTAGTAATAGTAGTAGTAGTAGTAGCAGTAGTAGTAATAGTAGTAGTAATAGTAGTAGTAATAGTAGCAGTAGTAGTAATAGTAGTAGTAATAGTAGTAGTAATAGTAGCAGTAGTAGTAATAGTAGTAGTAATAGTAGCAGTAGTAGTAATAGTAGTAGTAATAGTAGTAGTAGTAGTAGTAGCAGTAGTAGTAAAAGTAGTAGTAATAGTAGCAGTAGTAGTAGCAGTAGTAGTAATAGTAGTAGTAAATGTAGTAAAATGAATAATACAAAAAATCGTAGTAGTAGTAGTTGTTGTTGTAGTAAAAGTAGTAAAATGAATAGTACAAAAAATAGTAGTAGTAGTAGTAGTAGTTGAAATAATGCGAATAGTAGTAGCAGTTTTAATATTATTAGTAGTATTAGTGAAAATAGTAGCAGTAGAAATGGTACTAGTAGTAGTTGTTGTAGTAAAAGTAGTTGAATAGTAGTAGTAGTGTTAGTAAAATTAGAAATAGATATAGTAGTAATAATAGAAAAACTGGAGCACAATAACAGTAAAAGTAGCAACAGCAATAGTAGCAGCAGTCGCACAAATAGTAGCAAAAATTGTAGTAAAAAAATTGTAGTAGATTAAGAAAAGATTTCATGCCAGTCTTAGGAATAGTTATAGCAGTAGTAGTACGATATTTAAGGGAATATATTTTAAATTCTGTGTTGGCTAAGGGCTCTAAACTACTTTTCGGCTTTAGAGCTGTGCAAATCCAGTTATCTCAACTCATGAAATAATAATGCCTGCGGTCTCATATTTGGGTGTCTCTGAAGGCTTGAATCAGAATAATATGTAAATGGAGAGAACTATTTATTGACAGACAATTTCATTCGACGTGCGAGTGAATATTTGCGCTCGCCTCGAACCCGCCTGGAGCGCCAAGAGTGCTGCCAAGAGTGAAGATGATCCTTGAAGATGGGCGGGAAATGTTTGCTTTATTAACAATGTTGCTCTGCACGGGCTTGGCCTTGAACCGAATTGGAGAATGAGTATTTAAATTTTATTGAAAGTTTCATAATTTTCTGCGGTTGCATTCGGGCAATGCCAAAAATGAACGTGAATCACCGCAGGGGGCGGCGCATGGCGCATGAAGCGTGGAGCAGCTGCTCCTTTGGGCCATTGTAATTCAAATCAAAAAAGCGTCGGACGCGCATTCAACGGCGTTGCTACAAAAAAATCATAATAATAAAAATAAGTAAAATAAAAATGTGAAAAATTAAGCGAAGTCATATAAAATAAAATAACATAAAACGAAATAAAATAAAATAATAATCATGGTAGCCAAAAACGTGCAAAGCGGTAAAAAGGGAAAAGGCTACAACAGCAACGAACCGGTTTCAATTATTTATTGGAATTTTTACCTACTGACAGCAAACAGTAAAAACAGAATCTAGCAAATAACAAGAATCAGGCGTGACATCAGGAGCCGCACACTGAATACCCTAAGCTCAGGCGGGTAATTCTCTTGACTGGAGCGAATCAATAAGGGAATGAATTGAAATCGAAATGAAGTCTATGAAGAACGTAACGAGAGTCCAGATTAACTAGCTCAAACTGAAATGATATAGAAATTGCTTTAATCCCGAAACTAGCATGCCACTCAATGATCTACGAGTATAGTGGATAGACAACATTTCATAAACTTGTTACAAATTTTATTCAATTTCGTGAAACGATAATGCCATCAACGGGGGCAGGGGCGGAACGTTGCTGCACGCTGCAGCTCTATACTAGATGCTCGCCAAAGGGTATAACGACGACGGCAAATGGCAAACCAGAAATCCAAAAAAAAAAAAAAAAAAAAAAAAGAAAAGAGAGAAAGGGGAAAAAAGAGAAGAAACGAGAGTCCAAAATGTGCGCACACACAAAGATTGTTAAATATATGGATGTAGGCAACAATAAAAATAACAGAAGCTATAGCTGCCAACAACAACAACAGCAACAACAACAGCAATTGCAATAACATGCAGAGAAACGACAAACTACGGCACGAGCTAACGTCCATGCGGGAGCAGGAGCTGAACGTGGCTGTGGCTGTGGCTGTAGCTGTTTATGTGTGTGTGAGTGTGTATATCTGTGTACAGGTGTGTGTGTGTGTATGTAAACGTGGCTGTGAATGCGAATGTGTATGTGACAGACAGGGCAAAGCCAATGCACAGAAAATATCAGCAGGTGAAATGCAGCTGGCAAATATTTTGGACATCCTCATGCACAATGGGTATTGAGTGGCCTATTAGATGGCTCAACTTTGAATGGCTACGATGGGCATGCACACCCACATACACACACGCACACATACACATACACGAGCATTACAATTGTTTTCAATTGCTTTCCCGCTTAATTGTAAGCTGCAAACATAACATTAGAATTAGTTTGATTATTTTTAGCATAATCTATACAAGAGCTGTAGTGCGCTTTATAATACGCTTTATAATACCTATTAAGGTTCCATTAGAACGCTTTAATGTGCTTTATGAGCTGGAGTGTCAAGTTCTGTCAAGCTCTGCCTATATGGATGTAGAGATGAATGAGCTGAATTACTTTTTAATACATTTTGAAAAAAAGTATTATAAGCGTTGTTCCCATATAGGAATTATTAAGCAAAAGCTCGGCTTGATCTATAAATTTTGAATGTGATTTTGACAAGATTCATGCCTAGTTGATTATTTCTTGCATATTTATAAAGAACAATTTTGATGTGATTTTCAAGCTAAGCTTCTCCTCAGCTCTGTATAAATGTATATAAATACATGAGCTTTTATGAGCTTTTCTATAATATCTGCATGTGCTTTTAACAAGTTTCTTTTGCTGTCACTTTACAACACTATTAACGCCGCCTCAGCGTCAACTTTAACTAAACATTTTCAATTTAAAACCAAATTTCAAGTCAAATAATTGGATAGCTTTCACAGCTAGCTTCAGGTGCTTTTTCAGCTGTAAATGTCTCGGACTGGCTTTTATTTTAATGCCGCCGCCAAGCAACAGAGCTGCGAGCTCCTCTCTGTTGTCTAGCTGAACTTTCGATTCAATGCCAAATTCAATTAAAATCGGTTGATCGACCTTTGCGAAATTGAACTTAAATCACATCTTCGGGCGAGTCCGACAGTCTTCCTTTCTGTATATGTGTGTGTGTGTGTAAGCACACAATATATATATATATATATATATATTTATCATAATCTTCTAGGAATGAAAAATGATGACGATAAGAGCATAGCCCGCTGAGTGGGTTTTATTTCTTCTTTGTGGGGCCACTTTGTATTTTGGTCAATTTCCAATCGGGCATTTGTAGCATTATGCAAAATGGACCCACGCTTTTGTCTACTGTGCGTTTAAGCCGTTTTGCTGCTAGCTGCTATTGTTGGCCATATTTGGGGCTCCACTGTGACTCGTTGATGCTTGCCGGCGCCAACGATTGCATCCATTGCCTCTCGCATTGGCAACAGCCACAAAATTGGGTTCTGGTTACGTTTTTTGTTGGCTCCTGCTGCTCCTGCTGCTCCTGCTGCTACTGCTGCTGCTGCTGCTGCTGTCTGCTGTCTGTTGGAATTCGCTCTTAATATAATTTTTTTTTGTATTTATTTTATTTCATTTTTGCTATTTTCGCTGCTTCAACTGTAGCCGTGACGGGGCTTTATGCTTGCCACATATTTTATATGACTGCAGCGGAACGAGATGAGGAGAGTGTGTACGGGAGAGAAAGAGAGAGAGAGAGAGACAGAGCAAACGAATGTGTGTGCATTTGGCATACCTGCCTCGGCAAATATACACAGGAGATTCGCTACTATGAAACTGCCCTTTTAATTGCCTTTCATGCTGCCTCGAACTGTAATAAATCCACCATTATCGACAGCTGCTGCTGCTACGGTTGCCAATCTATAATACTCTCTCTCTCTCTCTCTCTCTCTCTATCTCGCTCTCGTTCTCTCAGGAAGTGCTAAGTCCGACTCTAAGCACATAATGCTCGCTCTCCCTCTCATTTGGGCTGACAAAAGTGTATTCAAAACTATGCAAATTTTTGCTTTGATTATGAGTATTTTGGGCTTGACTTGCTTGGCGCGTGGGCGGGGCAGCTGCCTGGCTGGTTGGCTGAAAGTTTGCATTTGTTTGAATTGCGGCGATTCGGATGCCGTTTCTCCAGCCAAGTCTAACGGCTGCTGTCAGGCTAAACTTGAAGCTGAATTTTGGTTTCGGTTGCCTCGTTATGGCCAGCCAGGCAAATCATTTACACACACACACGCACGCACGCGCACACATGCACACACACACACCACACAAATAATCAAAATTTATTGTTCAAATTAGTGCAAATATTTCATAGCCAAGTTAGAGCGCTGCAGATAGAAAGCCATGGGCGGAGTGAGGAGTGAGGAGGAGGAGGAGGCTGTGTGGGGCTGTGCAACAATTTGTAAGCAGCATTGCAATTCGAAATTTCTGACATTAATAAGCAGCAATTTGTGAACATGACACCCCAAAGAGCTACAACAACAACAACAACAACAATGGCAACAATGCACGAAAATAGGTAGAAGCAGTCGATGTGAACCGACAACAAGGCTCAAATCCTTGCAAAGAAGCTGAGACTAAAATGTGGCAATTAGTTTCTTGTTGGGTTCATATTGCTGTTATTGTTGTTGCTGCGGCTGTTGCTGTTGCTGTTATTGTTGTTGTTGCAGCTGCTTGTTGCTACTGCCGTAAAGAGACTTCGTTTCAGTCCTGATGCTCTCAGCCGTAGCTCAACTTATACTTAGCTTAAAATTTGAATTTTAATTATCACCATAGCAGCCCAGGCCCCGCCCACAGATGGGCGCATTAATTTATCAATACGAGCGAGCGGGCCGATGGCCAGACAATGATAGTATTAGGCCAGCTGTTAAGCCCCAAGTTTGCGTCTAAGACTGGCAAACATTTCAATACAATGACTAAGTTGGCTGCAGCAATTAAGGATATCAATTACTAAGTCCAACACGGGGGAGTCTGAAGTGCTGGAAATAACGACAAATTTGCAAATGATGCACAATAATCATATTAGTTACCACGACGGCCAACAGGTGGCGCCAGGCAACCGCAGATAATGGCGTTCGCAAATTCTAGATGCAAATTCATCGACAATTCGAACATCAAAGCGAACTCTGTTCGCATTTCAGCTTATTATCAAATTTCAAGTAATGTAATCTGTCCCTCTCAATCTCTCTCTCTCTCTCTCTCTCGCTCTGTCTCTTTTGTTGGTATCTTGTACAAGATTTTAAACATAAATACATTCATGTGTAAATATATGCATTCTGAGAGACTGTTGTTGTCCTCATTTATGGACGGCAAGCAGGAGCGAGCAGATGAGCGTCTTCTCCTGCTCCGCTTTTGATGCTGATATGTCTTACAACGCTGATGCGTGTCTCTTGTTTTGGTAACATATGCGGACTCTGTTGTCGATGGAGCCGACACTCCTATCGGCTGCCGGTCTGTCTGCGTGTCTGCCTGGGCCGTCCTCTGTGCGTGTCCTTATTACGGGTATTATAATTTTATCAGGAATTGTTTGACTGCACATAAGACGATGTCTACAAAATCAAAAAGTATTTACATATATGTATATATGTACGTATGTGTGTATATGTACATATGTATGTATTGTAAAAAGTAACCATCGATTGTATGAAAAGTCCTGCGCTTCTCTTATTCATAATACTGTTCTAGAACAAAAGGTTCGTTGACTGCTTTCCTACTTGTGTAATTTTCGATCTCTGTTGAGCTTATTTTTATAAGATTTCTTAAACAATGCGAGCACACTTCTTGGAAGAGACTAATAATGACTCCAAGCGAGACTTAATGTGCACACCTCCAGCATTATTGACTTTAAAATTTGAACAGATTTGTTCTCGTAATTTCGTGGTCTTTTATGTACGTAGGTGGAGCAGCTTTAAACTACTTTCAGAAAGTGGAAGTCTCATAACTGTCATTCATTTGCATAGATGCTTACGCTTGTGTTCATACTTTACAGTTTGAGAGTATTTTAGCTGGGGTAGGATATTTGCATTATTTCTTAGAGCTATATAAGAAGGAATGAAAATATCATTATTACATTATGCTCTTGAGCTAGATATATTTTTAGGTTATTGCATATTACTAATTAATATAATTAAATTATTAATTAATAAATAATTGCAGATTAAATCATTTGAATATATTATACACATATTTTTTTGTAAATATAAGTAATTATTATAGTAATTATATGGTAATTATAGGCAATTAAAATAGTGCATTCAAGAATTCAAAAGAACAGAAATGTCCCTCTTTCCCTTTCTCTCTCTCTCTCTCTCTCTCTCTCTCTCTCTCTGTACTCGATCTCCGTGTGCTCGCTCTGCCTCTGCTCGCCTGCAGCTGAGCAAATGAAGAAAAGGCATTGGTAAATTGAAACCAAAAGCGAACACTTGGGCTGTGAGCTGGTGCTTCCGCCAACGTGGAAGCCGCAAGTTGTAAATTGGATATTTTGGAACTTGTGACAGGACCATCATGCTTTAATATTCTGCCAGATGCCCGAAAGTAGGTGCTCGCCTCGCCTGATGATGTAGTCGTTCCGCCTGCTGTTGCTCGCTGCAAACTTGATACGCTTCAAACTAAAATCAGATATATATATACATACAGCTTTATATATATATATATATAGCATTGATTATGAAATTTTAAAATAATTTCTTGGTAAACCATTTAGTAAAATCTAATGTATTCCAGGATCGAAGTGCTTTGTTTCCTTTGTTTTGTTATGCTCTTTCTTTATTTTTTTTTTAAATAAATGATGTAGTGGAGCCGTGGTGGAGCAAAGGCTTTCAATGAGCATTTCCGGTGGGTATCGTTTCACATACCGAAATGGCCATCTCCTGAGATTGGCCTTTAAGAATGCCTCTCAATTTGGCGAAGAGCCTCAACAATTTACGTTACTTATACAAGATGTAAGTACTCAGTGCTTATGCCTGTGTGTGTGTGTGTGTATGTGTGTGTATTTGAATGCTTGCGGGAGCCTTGAGGACAGGCTAAATGAAACGCGTCGCGGCTCCTAATCACGCGGTGGCGACGCCAATTTTATGGCCCCCCGACTCAGTAGGCGCCAAGCAACAGCAGCAGCAGAGCGGGAGCAACGGGCACAGCATCCCCCCAGCCAAGTCAAAGCCCTCGTATTTGTCTGTGCGACGAAGCAGCTGCTACCGACAAGCAGCCAGAGAGTCGCAGCGACTTGGGAACACCCAGCTCTGAGTGCCTCAGCCAGAGCCGGAGCCAGCTGGGCGTATGACGTTGACAAGTCGAGTACAGAAACCTTCATCCGTCACATGCCGAGCTGAGTTGCACTTGGCAGCGAAGTCAGTTTCAAGTTGGCGGAGGAGTTGCTGTCACGGGCACACACAGAGATCATACGCTACTACTCATACGCACGCAGCTGGCTGGCAACCAATATGCCCCATTTGCACTGCAGGTACAGTGTATAGCAAATGAAAGCCGAACCCGAATTTCGCAGGCCAGGCTGCCCCAACTTAGAGTGTCCCTAAAATAAAAAGCAAAGTTAACAAGTTGTTGCCTTTTGTGCTACACATAAAGTGTGTATATTTATGTGTGTGTGTGTGTGTGTGTACTTACTATATATACATTTCAATGTGGCTTTAGAGTTATGGGGCGATGTGCAGATTTCTGTTATCTCTTTGTTGCCGCGCCCGGTAAATGGCGAGCAAGCAAATTTTTGAGCTCCTCATCTTTCGGGCCCTCGACTCCACGACTCCACGACACCCCGACTCCGCGGCCCGTCGTCCCATCGTCTCCCCGGATCCCCGCACAATAGCCTTTCTCGTCTTTTTGGCATATTTTGTCTTTTTATTTCGGGCGTTTTGTTGGCGGCCTTAATATAAATTCGTTAACGTTAACCTTTTGGCAGCTGGCTGGCGTTATCCTAAATCAACAATGCCTGCAACAAGGACTTAGGACCAAGGAGTTGCCTTCAATTGTGCCAATTGCCAGCCGCTTGTCAGTTAATCAAAATAAAAGCCCCCAGCCAAAAGAAAGCGAAGAAGAGGAAGACAAAAATGAAGATGGAGATGGAGAAAATAAAGCGAAAAAGTGGAGGAAAAAAAACTTTAAAATAACAATAGAGTAAACGCAGCCAGAAGACTTTCAGAGGACTCGATCAGGACTATGGCTGGCTATAGGCGTGGCTGGTGTTGTTTCTGCTTAATGTTGTTGTTGTTGTTTTGCTTTTTTTTTCTTGTTATAGTCTGGCGCGCCGCCAAATACAATTTTTTGCCTTTGCTTTCTTGGCACAGAAAGCCCAACACGTTGTGCTCTTCTTCTTCCTCTTCTTCGTTTTGCTGTGTTAGGTTTTATTTGGCTTTTCTGTTGTTGCTTTGCATTTCTCGCCTGCGATTTGGCGTTCGCCTCCCGCCTCCCGCCACACTCCTCTCGCCGCGGACCATATTTTAGTGCATCGATGGCGAAATATTTTTCAATTTTTCAACACATTTGGCTGGTAGCAGCAAAACGTTGCTCATATTTTCACAAGCTGTCAACATATATCTTGCTGTGGGTGGGGGCCGTGTAGGTGGCGCCACTGTCGACGGCGGCTCCTCCTGCTGCTGCTGCTGCGTGTGCATTTCTGGCAGCACTGTTGCTGCGACAGGCACTGGCAGTGGCAGTGGCAGTGGCAGAGGCAGTAGCAAACGGCAAACAAGACTTGTAGCAAGTGTGCTCATGCCATGGCCATGCACACTCACATATGAAAGACACTGTGTACACACACACATCCACACACACACACACAGGCAGACAGAGGCGAACACTCACACGCACACTAACTCGCGCTCCCGCTCACTGATTGACAAACGCCAAGCAGACGGCGGGGCAGCGAAGGGACTGCTGCTGCCACTAGGTGGCGTCTGGCGGCTAGCGGCAGGCGTTTGCTTGACAGTCGACGCCGAACATGGCATAAAAATCAGCGCCGACGCTCGACAGCTCGCTGGCTCGTAAATGGGCAAAACACTTTTACAAAGTGCAGCACATAAGCACACACATACACAAACACGCACTCACGCACACAAAGAGAATAGAGCGTATGAGGGGAGAGTTAAAGCGAGAGTAGTGAAGATTTGTTAACGCAATGGCGGCGCACTTAACACTCAGCTTAATCTCCATCCATCTGCAGCCCTCCCGCCCAGCGACAGAATTGATGGCGTTTTTGGAGAGCGACGCTTCATTCGCGCGTTTTCAGCTCGATTTGATGGTGCTCTTTGCAGTGCCTTTTGATTGCCGCTCCTGACCTCAGCAATTAAAGTCGCCACGTAAAGTCTAGCCTAGCGTCCGACTCGTGACACGCACGTGCGTGCCTGCGTGCGGGCGGGCATGTGTGTATGCGTATGTGCGTGTGTGCGTGTATGCGTGGGTGGGCTGGTGCGTCTGGGTTGGATTTCAATTTAGTTGTGCTATTGCCTTGCTTGGTCCGCCACAAAAAAAATAAATAAAAAAAAATAAGCCAAATAGGCATAAAGTAGTCCGAGTACATAACTCTCTCTCCCTCCCTCTATCTCTGTTTGAATTACTCTGGAAATCCAGCCGAAAATAAAACCTCCTGTTCGGCAAGCATTTGCCTAGTCTCGGTCGCGGTCACACATTGCATGCCAATTGATGATGATCCTGATGAGCAGCGGAGCGTGGCTTACGCAGGAGGCGGGGGTATATGGGCGGGCGACTGGTGCATTGGCATGTGAAAACGCGTTCAATTGAAACTGGGTTACAGCTTCGGGGTTACGGGTTATGGGCTGTATAAGCTTATAGGTTATATGGCTAATGGCGTAGATTGGGTGGGTATGTCTGTATGCGATTGCGTGCGTGTGTGTGTGCGTGTGTGTGTGTCTGTTTGCTTTTTGTTTTTTGATTATACGAGCACATATTGGCAATGGCCATGGCCAAAGAGCAGCCCAGACATCGAGGTCAGCTGATTGAATATACATACATACATACATACATACATCGCACGATTGTTGCGGCTGATGCTGATGATTTGGAGCAGGTCCTGAGCGGGCACTAATTGATTGCCTGACAAAGATTGCATATATATGTATAAATATATACATAAACACGCATATACACCCATGTGTGTATGTATGTATATATGCACATATATAAATAGCTGCAGTTGGGGCTTTTGCGTGCGCTCGGTGACATTTTGATTGATTGTTGATTAATTTTAATTGCTTTGGCAGTGACTGAATGGCCTTGTGATTAATTGTTTGATTGGCAGCCTAATTAAATATATAGATGTATTAATAATTGTCAAAACAAGTTAGTAATTCAGATTACCACTGTACCTTAGCGAATCTGATGATTGAAATGCAATTTTGATTGATTCATTTCTGATTCCCGGCTGACACATTAATTTCTTAAATACGCTGATCGATCAGGGGCGCGAAGTAAATGACGATTCTTAATGATTTTCATTTACAAATGCTAATTGTTTTCTAATACGTACATATTAGACATTATTATTATGACAATCAGAGCTGCCAGTGTAGCCACCTGTAAATATTTGTTATCAAATATCGTGAATAGATGTATCAATACTATTGATTCAACATATTACATAATCATTGTGCTCCTAATTAAATGGGTTGAATAATAATATTTAATATATTTAATATTTTTCAGTACATTCAAAACAATTATTGTAATATGACAATTGCAGTAAGCATGTGCAAAATATCGGCTTATCGATACTTTTTCGTGCTGGCAATGCCAAGCTAATTAGCTACTCGGTGTGCTGACGTGTTCTTATTGTGCATTTTCACTTCCGAGCAAACGTACGTGAAATATTTCTTGTTACATCATACTAAAATCTTTTCAATATACGCAAATATATCATCATTTCATCGGTTTAAAGATTTAGATTTTGAGACAGATTTCTTTCTAAATCAGGTAAGTTTTTCACAAAAATATTTTTAAAATTCATTTTGATACTAGACCCTTAAAAAAACGGCGTAATTTTGCATGGTTCTATGACATTCCAGAACATTTTAAGTTAGTTGTTCACAAATCCTTTGAATATGGAAATATTATGATACTAAAACCTTTTATAGACGTAAACACGTCATCGGCAAATATAGGTAACAAAGATAATTTTTCATTTACGAATAGTAATTATTTTAAAAGTAATTTTTGTACTTCTTGAATTCATTGAAACTGGGGTATCAGGGTGTAATGCGTTTGCTAATGTGTATTTAAAAGGCTGAAAAAGACATGGAGGACCCCATACATATATGAATATATATATATTCTTAAGCAGAGCGTCAAACTGCGTCGCTTTAGCCATGACCATCTGTCTGTCCGTTGTGAGAACGTGTCGTGTTTTTTTTTTTTTTTTTTTTGTCTCTTTCTAATGTGTAAAAGTGTGCTTGCAAACGACATAGCCAGCGTAGCTACATATGTATACAATATACATACATATGTATTAATTACGGCAAAAATCAAAGTAACTCGAATAAAACTCGTGAAACTCGTGTATATTTCCTAGAGCCTTTTATAAGCGTGGTATGTAAACATTCGCATGAACGTATTTTCGGTAAAACTAGATAGCAAAGATTATTTTCATTTACGAAAGGTAATTATTTCATCAGTAAATTTTGTGTTGGCCCTGAACCCATTGAAAATGGGAAATCAGGGTGCTGTAAGTTTATTAAATTGTAAACAACAGGCAATGAAAGTGTGGAGGACCCCATTAACTGCATAATATATGCATATATTCTTGACCAGGCCCACAAGCTGAGTCATTTTAGCCCTGTCCGTCTGTCTTATTTATTTATTTAAGCGCGTCGATCTCATAACGCAAAATAGCAAGAGACTTGAAATATATATATATTTTTTTTAGTTTCTTGTTAATATGTATACGACTTTTTGCAGGCCATCGCTGCCAGTGTAGCCACCTATAGAAAAAATGTGCATCAAAACATGAATAGCTAAACTCGTGAAAAGCATAGGACTTTCGATTAATTTTTGTGCTGGCAATGACCGATAGCTTGCTCAGTTAGTGTTCTGACGTGGTCTTCCACGCTGTCATTTTCTAGAAAATAAAAGTCGAAGATTAACAACTTGTGAAATTATACAGCATTTAATAATCAAAGTACGCAAATACATCATCAGCGCATCGATCAAACATTCGAGAACAATTTCCTTCCTTAAATCAAGTAAGTTCACAAATCTTTGTAATATTTAACAAAATGAGCTGCAAGGAACGTTCCATGAAACCTGAGAAGAATTTTTTGCTTAAAAGAAGAAAGCTTATACAATAATTTTTGTATAACGTATATAGATAATATAGAATTTATTTTTCAATCATGATCTCCCATAAAGGCGTCATAGGCAAAGCCAAATAGCATTTTCATTTACGAGTTGTAATTATTTTGTAGGTTGTTTTTTAATCTAATACATACATACATACATACATATGTACATATCTATGTACAAGAGTTTTTAGAGACCAGCGTAGCCCGTAACCCGTACAAAGTATCGATACTTTATTTTACTTGCAGTTGCCAATAGCAGACGGAGTCAGTGGACTGACGTGGTCTTATTGAACGCATTCAGTTTCAGCAAAACTGCCGGGAGACATTTTTGTGGAATCATACCAGAGCCTTAACAATCAACGTACACAAATACGTAATATCAACGCTCTAAAAAACGAGAAAGATTTCAGGTAAGTTGTTCACAAATCTGTGCAATATGTGTTTTAATGACAAATCTCTGCAATATGTGTTTAAATGAAAAAAAAAAACCTTATTTATTTCGTCAAGTAAATTATTCACAAACCTTTCTTTTTTACACGGTAGCCTTAAATAATCAGGATAAGCAAACAAGAGTATGAACACGTCATCTAAATTATTTTCTTTTACAAACACAAATTATTTCATATGCATATGTATAAGAATTGGTGGCCAGAGCTGCCAGCGTAGCCACCTGTAGTAAAAATGCATATGCATAAACTATCGCTGCCACTATCGAGTATTGCAAATATATTATATAATCATTGTGCTATTAGTTTACTGAGTAATACTCGCATGGTTAGTATTTATCAAGTCAATTTTAACTATTCTTAGCGAATCATAACACAATTATTACAAAATATTAGCCACATTAAACACGTGCAAAGTATCGGCTAATCGATATTTTTTTTGTGCTGGCAACGACAAAAGAGCGCACTGACGCTTTCCAATTGCAATTTTTCACGTTCAGGGCAACATTCGAGAAAGATTTCTTGTTGAATCAGGTAAATTGTGGAGACTTTTTATTTTATGTGTATTTTGAGACTAAAGTCTTTAATTAACAAGGTACATAAATATATCTTCATCGCATCGTTCCATAAACATGCCGTCGGTAAAGGCAAGCGACAAGGAGAATTCGTGCAAAACTTCGAAACCCTCTTCGAAGTCCGGAATAAGCAAAATGAATAGAGGAACTGTAATGATGACCAACTCGCCGCAAACGGTGTTGAAATCCGATCCGACCAGCACAGCTAACGTGCTGAAGTGTTTCGTGAAACATCACAAACTGTTCCTCGAGGAATTGAAAAAGAAATCGAATGAAGTGTCTGAGAAAATGGAAAAAACTGGAATTTACATGGCAGAGAAAAATTACGAAAATGCTCAATTGAAGAAAGAGTAATTTCAACTATTATAATTTGTATTTATTGTGAGACACTTATTGACAATTCTTGTCTTTCGCTAACAGACTGCAAGATGTTAAGGAGCAGCTGGACAATCTGAAGGCTATATGTAAAGATTTATCTAAGGAAAACGAGGAGCTGAAGGAGAAGCACATGTCTTGCCACAAGCTATATATGGATTTGGAGATTACCTACGATAGAGAATTTACTAACATGAACGACACCTTGGCCAAGCAGAAAGCTGATTTAGAGAAAGCTGCAAATCTTAATGAACAGGTGACTAAATGGCCAACACACTGGATACTAGGCAAATATCATAATCTTATTATGTTTAGCTGAAGACTGAGCAATTCGAGCAAGGCCAGGTGGTGGCCCAACTCGAGGCCATGTTGATGGAGAAGGATAACCAATTGGCCGAATTAGAACTGAAGACAGGTCAACTGCAGGCCTATAATGCCGAACTGAAGGAGGCTTATGAAGAGTATCAGCAGAACGCAATCAACAAGAACGAGGTGAGAAAAATCAAATTGGTATAGATAAAATACTAAAACTCTTGTATTATAGCAGGAAACCTCAGAGTTGAAAGAAGAGTTGAAGGAACAGGCGGCTACACTTCTTCAATTGTTAGAAAACAGCGAGCAGCGTGAGATGGAGCTGCAGGCAGCCCTAAATAATTTGAAAAAGGCTAACGAGGTTAACGCAGAGCTATACAATTGTAATAATCAGTTATCGACTGAGGTGTCTGTCATTGATAAACGTCTGAACGATGAAATAGAGTATCATAACAAGAAGATAGGGAACTTAAATAGCCAGATTACAAAAATGGTAGCTGAAAGCAAACGTGATAAATCTGAGATTAATAAGCTCTTGGAGACCAACAAAAATTTAAAGGCCATAAGTATCGGGGCTGCTACTGCAATGGAAAATAATTTGGCTAGGGCTAACAATGAAATTATGGATCTGAAGAGGAAGTGTGAGGAACTTGAGCAGGAGAGTCTGGATGCAACCAGAAACTTTTTAGCCGAAAAAGCCGACATGGCCGAAAAGTATCAAATGCTGAAAGACGTCCATGAGGTAAAAGACAATCAGCATAACGCAAAATATTAAATTAATGCTTTTGCCTTTATAGGCAAACATCCTAAAACTGGAGGCCGAGATACAGAATAAGGAGGCATCTTGTTTGGAGTTCGAAAACAGAATTGCCGAGCTGGAACGTGATAACAACGTGAGTGCAATAATTGGGCAAAGCAGAATTGAAGACTCCTTAATTAAAAGTTCTCTTCTAACAGAACACAATCGCGGAACTTACATACAAAGTAAACCAAATTAAGAATATTTCTATTATTCCAGTCAAGAGCGCAAAATTAACTGTTTCTAACCAGAAAGAATCGAACACTAACACAATAGCCGTAAATACAGTTGCACCCACTGAGATTTCAACAGACGAAAGCACACCTGCACGCCGCAAACAAAATAAGCGAACTTATGCTACAATTTGCAATTCAGATTTTAGCACTGATAGCGAGGACGAAGTAGGCAACGAGACGGGTCGTGCTCATACAAGCCCCAAGATGGTATGTTTCTATAACATATATAATTTACAATTTTGTAACGAATTTCTTTACTATTACAGAAGAAACTTAGTCGTTCGCAAAGTTCAAGCAAGAAAAATTCTTCTAGCAATTTGAGTGCCTTCGATAAATTGAAATCTTCAAAAAAACCATAAGCCAACTGTATTAACAGCTCATACAATATCAATTCACAATCCTCTCATCAAAACATATATATTTCATTTGATACTTGCTTAGCTCAAGTATCACAGCTTGAAAGCTCCAACAAAAAACTTTTTAATTTTTGATATATTTGAATATCTATGACATGTGCTTAGACATACCAATAACTTGAATTTTACGAGTTTATAACCCTATACTTAATCACGTTCAATAAATGGACAATTTTCCTTATTTATTGTATTTCATTCATTAGATTAATCAGATTTGTGATTATAATTACTAGCGCAATCCTTATTGATGCAATGATCAATGCGTGACTTGGACTAGCTTAAGATGATTAATATTGGCGCTGCTGGGTGATTCATGTCAAGTGCTCTCAACCCGCTGCTCATCAATAGATAGGAGTCATCAATGCGCCTGATTCTTCGCCGCGAATTCAAGTTTTTAACTTTGATTAGCATTTTGCAGACCACACAATGAAGCACTGTACATGAGTATACAGGCCGTTGGCGAACCCAGAATGATTGATTGGATTCTTGCCGAACAAACGCCACCAGTTTGTCCACTTATCCACTTAACCATCCATCACCATCAGAGCTCGGGCCCCCCCAGTCGCAATTCAATAAAATTAAAGCCGCAATGCCACGCCCAGCACATGACCATGGCATTGCCCCCTCTGCCAGTACAACGGCCATTGCTAATTGAATTGCGGAGGAATAAGCGCCGCAATCCTTTCAGTCGCCTAGAACCGCAGCGGCGACGGCAGCGACGACAGCAACAAGAGCAACTGTTTACTGCCATTGCTATAACTATAGCTACAGTTACAGCTACAATAACTCATGGGAAACAACGCGCCATTGATACGTTTTGGCGACAAGAGCCGTCCGCCACGTCTACCGCGCACCGCAAAAACTAAACAGGCCCCCGATGCTTGGTTTAATCACAAACAAATGCGTCCGGCCACTGCTGACAGAGTGGCCCAACAACAATAAAGTGCCCGACAATCCGTGCGCCTCACCAAAAACAATTGCTGGCTGGCTGGCTGACTGGCGTCCCACATTATCCGTCCCACATCGCTTTGTACCAGCGAACCGCCTGCTACAAATCCGGACAATGACAGACCGTTACACATTTTAGTCCGCTATTAATTTTCGGAAAAATATTCAAAAACCAAAGAGCGAAAGTTTTGGTTTCATCTGTTGTGCCAACAACAGCAGCACCAACATTTTGACTGTACAATTATTATTTGCCTATTCTCTGTTGGCTCTGACTGTGGTGGGCGTGGCCTGACAGTGGGAGCCACTTCCATTGCACCCTTCCTGCCTGTCCGCCCGCCTGCATTGAAGCACACTGAAATAATTATCAGCGCTCTGATTTGCGTGCACAACAGAAACAACAACAGCAACAACAACAACAATGTTGGTAAATCACTTACGCTACGTTTATCCAAAAAGCAAAAGAGAATACTTCGACCATGCCAGCAGCACCTAGCAAGTCCTGCTCAATAGCAAAGCGCCTCCACGCTCAGTCCGCACCGAAGGCATTTGCTGATTTGTGCGTCCACCCGGTTGCAGCCGACAGCAGAGAGTATAGTGTATAGAGGGGTGAGCAGGGGAGTGGCAGCAGCGACAGCAGCGCTGATGATTTTTGTCGTCGTTGTTACGAGTATTTGTTGCAAAGCGCATAAAAAGCATAAGCGCGTAAATAAAGTCAACCTCATTTATTTTGAATATAAACTACATTTTTTACGACTGCCAACAGCCAGAAACCAGCAGCCGCACCAGCAGCAGCAGTAGGAGGAGCAGCACCAGTCAGACCCAAAGTCAAAGCACTTTGCAATAGTCGCCGTCATCGTTGGCATCGCTGACGCCGTTGCCGGCAGCCGTCGCCTGATTTTGTTACAGGGGTCCGTGAATAACCTGCCAGACGGCCATGTCAGCTAAATGATGCGCCGCAGCACTCTCATATTCTTTAGCGTCTTGCACGAAATTCTTAGCGTGCAGCTTTTGTCTGGCTTACATCTGGCGGCTGCTTGCTGTGAAACTGCCGCAACAGCTGCCTGCTGGGAAACTCCAGCCACACAGCTGCGCCTCTAAAGATTGTAGTTGAAGATAGAGTATCTACGCGGCGACTTGCCGCCATGTTCCGTTACCTATTGTTATACACTCTGTAATTAAAGAGCAGACAGGTAAACATCGACTAGACGCGCACGTTATTATTTGCTTTAACAAAAATTCTTTCTGATGAAATTTTTCAAATTACAACAGCAAAAATGTTTTTTGATACGGGAAATATGCATGCGTATTTCATATGAAGCACAGGTATTTAAATAGAAAGCATAAATAATACAAATAAATTGTTAGATTATTATTTTTGGAAAATATTTAATATTTTTGGCTGCTCACATAAAGGCGTTTTGAGCATCAATAAATTTTGCTTGTTTCGAGCAATCGTTTTACATTTTATGCAGCTTCGAATTCTTCTCTTCTGCTTTTGCTGGGTATTTTGAGTATCTTGAGGCTGCATACTCTAAGTTTTGTTTGTTGTTTTTTTTTTTTTTTCTTTTTTTTGTTGCTTATTGTTTTTATTACATATTGTTGGTGTTGTTTGCGTTGGGCGCTGTTATCGTCTCGCCCAAGCAAAGGTAAGCAATTTTCGTTGAGCTCTCGACATTAAACGCAAAAATGACATACAGCTTACAATGTGTGAGGGGGGCGGTTGCGGAGGGGGCATCGGGGCGATGGGTTGAAATGGCAGTTGCTGTTGATGTTGGATTGTGTGCTGGGCGGGTGGGCAGCACGGGGGCAACAGTTCATTGCCGCCAGTTTCTTGTTTGCTCCAAAATACACAGAGAGCGGGAGCGAGAGCGAGAGAGGTAGAGGTAGAGGGCGAGGGAGAGAGACACAAAAACCAGAAAATAAAGAGAAATGAATGCATTTGTCATGACCTCGAAACGGAAACAATTGAAAAAAGCTTTTCCCATCGCGTTGCGGCTGCTGCAAGCCAGCAGCAAACGGCGACATTGCCAGAAGCGGGCAGCAGGAGGATATGGAGAAACAGGGACAGACCCTAGCCAAAAGGGCGACCCCTCTCAAGCACACACACACACACACACACAACTGTAACTGAGGCGTAGCACAAAAATGCAACTGACATAGAAAAACGGCTTTTTATATGGCCAAGCACACACACAAATATAAATAGATGTATATATACATATAAATATATGTACGCATGTGTGTGTGTGTGGCAGTTACATACATAGAGACAAAGTGTGCCCGAGCTGGTTTCAGCTCAATATAAAGTCTCTGGCTCCGTTTTGCTTAGGTTTTCTTTTTTGCTTTCTTTCTGCACACAATGCAGCAGCAAAAACAACAAAAGGTGGCAGTAAAAGAAGAAGCAGATGACGGCAAAACGACTGGCAAGAAAATTCTTTTAGCCATTTGAGCAACGTAAAGTAAGTCAGTTGACTGGCCAAAGGCACATCAGGGCCCTGTGAATGGGCCAGCACAGTTGGTCAGCTGCAAAAAAAAAAAATAGCAAAGAGCGAGGCCGTGTGTGTGTGTGTGTGTGCGTCTGAGTGCGCGCGTGTATGAGTGTGGCCTACGGAACAGCCCGGGGCCGAGATTGAGCGAGCTTGTGCCTGGCAGCAGGTCGACATTGACGTTGACGTGAGCGTTAACGTTAACGTAAACGTCTACGCTTACGTTTGCGCTTACGTTGTTGTTGATTTGGCAGCTGCTCCGGCTGCGGCTGCGGCTGGTTCTCTGCCTGGTTAGGCCTGGGTGCGTCAACTTCAAATTAATTGCGCTTCAACTTCATTATTTTGCATGCCTGAACATGCCTGTTGGCCCGGCTTTAGCTTTGGCTTTGGCTTGGGCTTTGGCTTGGGCTTCGACTTTGGCTTTGCCGTTTAAACCTTTAGTCGCTGCTGCTGCTGCTGCTGCTGCTGCTTGGCGCTTTTCGGCGCCTGCCTGACACCATTTTGCGCTTGGTCAATATTTCAAACAGATTAGGAGAGCAACAAAATGCGCCTTAATTGAATGCCACAAGCCGTCGAACCCAGCCCAGGCCCCAAGCCCCAACCCCAGTCAAACCCAAGCCAGCTGCTGCTCGGCACAAGACATACATATTTAATGAGCCTCGACACGTCTTGCGACAGGCTCGCAGCCTGCTCCTGCTTCTGCTGCTGCTGCTGGTTATGGAGTCGGAGTTGGACTTGGAGTGGCAGACGCTGCTTGTGACTGGAGGCAAGTGGTTCCAGTTGCTCTACAGCTTCATTCGCGTCCGATAACATGGCATCGTTAGCGTTGCGCGCTGCCGCTGTCGCAGTCGTAGACGCAACTTCACCTTGGCTGCGGCACGCACTCACACGCACACGCACA
Source organism: Drosophila mayaguana (assembly GCA_037075325.1). Classification (NCBI taxonomy): domain Eukaryota; kingdom Metazoa; phylum Arthropoda; class Insecta; order Diptera; family Drosophilidae; genus Drosophila; species Drosophila mayaguana. The sequence goes on along the minus strand of JBAMCG010000120.1, from coordinate 3,066,313 downwards.
CGCTTACACATAGATGTATGTATGTATGTGGGTATAAGCCGAACCATAAATTTCGTTAATCATTGAACTGGAAATTTAATAGCCAAGCCATATACACAAGCGGCATTAAGCGCCAGGCAGTCTACGCAGCCATTTCCGTATGCCCTTCAACTGGCACTCCGGCTTAAGGTAGCCCGTAGCCGCTAGACCGTTGCCCGTTGCCCCTAGTCCATTACCCGTAGCTCGCGGCGCGCAGCGCGTTGCCCCCTTTGGCTGCCTCATTTCTGGTATCCTGTATGCCCAGCACTCAACGAGCATTGCAGTTAAAGTTTCGTTGGCCTCCAAAGCCAGCAAAGCGCAAAAATTCCATTGCACGGAGCACGTACCAGCTGGGGAGGTATGAGTGTGTGTGAATGTGTGAGTGCGTGTGTATGTGTGGGTGTTACACTTAAAAACTACAGAGAATATAATAAGCATTTTGCTAAAAAGACGACGACACTTCTGACCCCTAGCGAGACTTTAGAAACGAGGCGTCCGACCCACCGTCTCCCTTTGGCCCTCTCTCGCCCTCTCTCTCCCTCTTGGCTTTTGCAAGCTAAAATACATAATTATATGGCTGTTGTAATAATGCGAGTTGGCGCAAAGTTCAAATAACAAAACAAGCAACACCAGCAACCAAGAAAAAGAATAAAGATCGAGCAAAAAGCAACACAAAATGAGTATAAAAAAAAAAAGAAAAGAAGAGAAAGGAGAGGGAGAAAGCTAGAAAAAGGAAATGGCTTCAGGGTTGAGCCATGCGCCATGAAGATTCCCATAGATCAGAGATAGCGACCTAAATGGCAGCACTTTTCCTTTTCTTTATTTAGCCACGCCCTTTTGCTGCCCAAGCCACTGGTATTTCGGAAATAGATTAAGCTTTAAATGCCACAATGTGTAACCGTAATAGGGTCAATAGCTGCCACAGCCTGCCGGGGCGCCTCGCCACCTGCCACATTAGCATTCCTCCTCTTTGTTGTTAGCGCTCTCACGATGTGCCAATATATTTAAATGGCAGAGCAGTGAACAAGTTAAAAGCAATTGCCGTTAGGAATTTTCACCCCAAACACACACACACACACACACACACACACACACACACACACACACACACACACAGATGCAGACAGAGGCACAGGCACACAGACACATTCACATAGAGCTGCCACAGGGCATAGAAAGATGCATCAATGTTGTTGGCCGTGGCCCTGGTCCTGGCCCTGGCTCTGGCCCCTGCCTTGTCGAGCGCGCCGTACGTACAAATAATATTGTTTTTATTCAATAAATACTGTAATTAAATTGCTTGTGGCCATTTATAATAAGCAACACTCTCTTGTCAGCCTGGTAAAATATATATTCGAATAGCGCTTGTTCTATGGATAATGAATTAATTAATTTCACTACAGATATTGTTAGACGAAACAAACTCTGATTACCATCAAAATGCAAATGAGCCACAGACAATCAAGCAGCAACTCCCCAAAGGTTCAAGGAAGTTGCCGACCTGCAAGTACCCTGAACACTTTACATCATGTTATAGATATATCTTATATACTTTTAAATGTAATTCGAAATTATAAAATATTTTCTATACGACTTTTTATGGCCTTTAATTTAATTTAAAATTAAAGTTTTAAACTGTATACGATAGTATATGTATATATATATATATGTATATAGGGCTCTCCATATTCGAGTGACCCATCTGGCAGCCCTACAAGATTTCCCATGTTCGACGAACCCATGTTTTCTTTCTTTAAATCAATGAAATATACAATTTTGTTAATGTTGTCGGTAATAATCACATTATTAGGATCAAGTAGACTTGACACCACACTTTGCATATGATATCTCTCAAATGACCGCCTTGAGCCTCTACGGCGTATAGTGCTGCCAGATGGATCACTCGAATATGGAGAACTCTGTATATGCCAAATATGACTGTGCGTCCGTCCGTAGCTTGAGGCTTGATATTTCAAATGTATGCCAAACGCAATGCTGGCCTATCATTTTTGTTGTCCTTGTTCTAGCTATCGATACATCAAAGCAGCGTACAACGACTGGCATATCAGCTCAGGGTATCTCATAGTCAGGTAATTCCGAGTAGAGTACTCTTACGTCTTTTGGTTATTCATAACTTATTCATAGCTATTACAAATATAGGTTTTTTACTAAACTATAATAGATTATTATCGATATATCAACTTACTTATCGCATTTATCGTACCTTCGTATCGCTACCTTATACTTACAGATCTTTGATGTTTCTGCTATGTTTGGTCCTGCGCAATTAGATAGCTTCACTAATATGCTCTGCGCCCTAGCCGAGTAGGGTATTTATGTTAGCTCTTGAACTAAACATGCGTCAGTGGAGCCAGTTTTAAGCGTTTGCCAAGCAACATTTTAATGGCCCTAAACCATTCACAAAAAAAAAAAAAAAAAAAAAAAAAAAAAAAACAAACAAGAACAAAAAAAGGGAGAGGGAGCAAAAAAATGGAGCAGAAGGTATAATAAAGTTGTGCATGAGGATGCTCCAAGCATGTGTAATCCAAGAAGGTATTTAAAGTCCTCATCAGGCAGCAGCTGTGTCTTAGTGGGCTTAAATTTGCCAAAAACTTTGAGAGCTAGAGAAATAAAATTGGGTATGTCGTACGCATATAAAGTGTATTACCTTAACGCTCCTACGGCTAATATTTTGAAGGAGCACTGATCTCTCTACCCGGAAAGATGAAACAAAAAGTTTTACTCGACTCTCGGCGAGTCATTTTTATGAACCTCGACGAGCGAGCTTCATGCCTAGTGGAGAGGAGCTTGAGTAGTTGTAAACCTTTTTTGATTTGGCCCTTAATGTATGCGGGGCAGGGCCAACGGAATTCAGAAGAGGCCTTAAATAATATACACACAGTTGTGTGTTTTATGCGGCGCCTTCCGCTTGTACTTAGGGATGTTCCAATAACCGAGGATATGTTCTGCAGCCAATACAGCTCGGCGTACACACATGGATGTGCATAAATATTATATGTATATCAGAAATTGTTATAATTAAGAAGAGTATCAAATTGATGGGAGTGCGAGACAGACCGAGACAGGAGGCAGACAGGGACAGGGACAGAGACAGCGACAGAGACAGAAGGTGATGGCCATGGCGGATGCGACATAAAGCAAAATCCGTTTCAACTTAAACACATCCGATTCGATTCGTTTTATCGCTTTCGTTGTCGTTTGTCCCAGCGCAATCCACTCCTGCTGCTGCTGCTGCTTTCATGCTCGGCTCCGGGACAGCAAACCTGCGCCCGGCCAGCTGGTGGGCCATAAAGCGCCAGCGCCAGCGCCAGCTTGCGGCAGTCAAAATGGCCCGAATGAAAACATGGGCGGACCGAAGGACGAACGGACGGACACTGAGCTCTGCCTTGGCTCAGAAATGTTGCACAAAACTTTTGCAGCGAGCAAAGCCCATAAATGCCAAGCACCCAACGCGGAATCGGATGCAGTTGCAGCTGCACACAGTTATGTGCTGGCGGCAGGAGGGAGTGGCCAGAGTGCTAGAGTGGGAGGGCGGCTGTCAAGGGCGGCTAACGGAGAAAAACAGTTGACGCGCAACTGTGAATGCTTCTGATAAAAAAGTTGGGCTCACTTGTTGTTGTTATTGTTGTTGTTGTCGTAGCAGTTACGTCTTATTAAGCTAACTCACCTAAGTGCCCCTAAGTGCGGCACTATCAAAGCCAGTGGGCTGGGCTGGACTGGCCTGAGCTGCAGCTGAAGCAGCCGCAAAAACTGGATTTGGCCACAGTGGGTTAAATTTAGTCTTAGCTGAGCCAATGGCACGAATCAATTTGCGCAATACACAGCAAATGTTACAAAAAAGAGGAAAAATGCAAAGATTGACAATGCACACACACACACGCACACACACACATGATAGTCAGCAAATAGTTTAAGTAAACAGCAACAACAAGAACAAGCACAACAATGAGTACCACAACAAGAAACAAAGGCAACAAGGGTCAACGCTACTCTACATGTGTACAAAGCACTTTATATTTATAGCAACTCTCGTCCAGTATCTGTAAAGTTAGTTAGTTATATACAAATATGTGTACAAGTGGCTGGCCAGAAGCACAGCCCCGTTTGAAGAGGAGCCGGGTCAGAGTCGGAAAGTCAGAGGGCAGCAGGCAGCAGGCAGCAGGCAGGAGATGGCAGCCGGCAGCCGGCAGGCAGCTAGCAGGAGGCAGCAGAGGGCATTCGAGCATCCGTCGGTAGTGGCAGTGGAGTCGAGCTCAGGCGGGGCGAGCTGAGGTGCGCCGAGTAAAGTGAGCTGGGAATTGACAGATTGAATGCCAAGTTGAATACACAAATCCACTAATAGCAGGCCTGTTGTAAACAGATAATGTGCCATCGATAACTAATTGTTAGGTTAGTTTTCACAGTCATTGGGCAAGGCAAATTATTTGACCATGACTAGACATTTGCCTAGCAACTGATTTGAGCTACTCGAAAGCTGTGCACGAGGTGTAAAGGATATAAAGTTTATATCAATATATTGGCAACAATCTATTGTAAGTTATCGACAGTTACTTATCGATAACAGTATATCGATATTCTCATAGATTTCATACTGTAGCTATGACAATGACTAGTTATTCATAAATAACTGTGCATCGGTAGCTGTGAATCTATATAACATGATCGATATATTTTAATCGATATTGATAATTGGAAAGTAATGTCTGTGAGCTGTATTTGATAGCTATTAAAGTTTTTCTTGCTAGGCTCAATTATAATCGATAACTAAGAGTCTCGCTGGCTATATACAGTTTTTTATCGTTGGCTGTTGATCGATAGTTGTTAGTCGCTTGCTTGCGATTATTATGAATTTGATCCCTTGGGACATATCGATTGCTGTTATAGATAGTTGCTGATTTATTGAGACAAAATTATTATTCTTATATAGATATCGATCGATATGTATTTGGCACTAGTTACAAATCGATAACAGTTAATCGAAAGCTTTTTAATTGGCACATTTCTAGCAAAAACTATAAATCGATAGCTCCACCTTGATAGCTGCTGATACAGAGAGAGAGAGAGAGAGAGAGAGAGAGAGAGAGAGAGAGAGAGAGAGAGAGAGAGAGTATAGCTCTCCAATTCTCGCATTTAAGTTATCACCTCCATATCGACTCGAGGAGGCAAAACTTAAATGTGTTTTTAATTCGACTGCTGATAAGTGAGGCGATAGTCAAATGGCCAAATTGCTAACTGAGTGGCTAGTTGCACTCGGAAAGTTTTTGCACTTGATAAGCGAATCAACTGTTGACGGGCAGCGCAACTTTAGCAGTTATTCCGCCTGGCTTGGGACTGGCTTGGTGCAACTTGGCGTCGACTCTATTTAAGAATGTTTGAAATGCTGTGCTGTCCCATTTTATTTAATTCACATTGTTATGCATCTGCTGCTGCAATTGAAGGCCCATTGTAGTTCCTCACTTGTTGGGCGACCGGCTTCCTGTGGTTTTGACTTTATTAAAAATATTCTTTTGTTTTTTTTTTTTTTTTTATTTTTGTTTTGCAAATTTGATTCTATTTATCCCTTTTTTTTTTGCGTTTTATATTTTAATACAGTTTGCTTTTTATATTATAATACAGTTGTTTCTGTGCTCTCGGTTCTGTTTTGTTTTGTTTTTTCCCTATTTTATTTTTAATTTTATTTTTTTTATTGTTGCTCCACTTGACGGTTGCTATGCGATTTTCATTTTAAGCGCTGGTTTTACGGCTCCGCTCTTCTTTATGGGCCAAATGCATGGCATAATTTTTACAATAAAAACAAAGCATACCAAAAATATATATATAAAAATAAAGTGCAGCAAACAGAAAACACAAACTGAAACAGACACTAGCACAACGGAACTCCGGGCATAGACTCACACAAACCCATCCAGCTCCGACACAATGATACAACAGAGCACAACAGCCAGCGGAGCCCGCGCAGCCAAAACGAAACAACAAGTTTGCGCAGTGGGCAGCAGCGAGGTATGCCGACACCCGAATACCCTACACCGACTTGACGACACAAAAGATGGAATTTTCTTTGATTTTTTGTTAATGCCTTGTAGGGCATCAAGTTGAATTAATTGATTTTCCCAGAGAGACAAAAGCGAGAGATTAATTTCACAAAAAAAAAAAAAAATGCGCAGTATAAATGTGAAGCAAAAAGAAGCACGGCTCAAGTATCGACGCATGAAATGACAGGCGACTGGGCGGGGTTCAGCGTGGAGCTTTGAAATATAGGCAAAGAAAATGTGTATATTGATTTCAGTTCAGTGGCTACATTTATGATTAGTTCAAGTAATTTAAGTAAACATCTCTCATGCACTCTCCGAACAGAGAGACAAAGAGATCTTTGTCGACCTAATTCGAGCATGGAAAAAATAACGGAACATATGAAAGCTCAAAGTTGGACTTACAGTTTATGATCGTTTCGATAGAGAGTTCGATCTCGAGTTCGCGATAGACAGAGAGGTCTTTAGCGACTCAATTCGAGCTAACCTCCAGTTCGAGTTCGGCACCATCTCCAATAGAGAGATCGATGTCGGCTCAGTTCGAGCATGGATCGCTCCAAGTTCCAGTTCGAGTTCGGGGTCGGCTCCGACAGACAGGCGTCAGGTCAAGCCATTGCCACAAAGCCGATATACCCGATTAAACAACTTGAACGGGTGGGCAGTGTGTTGGTTAAAATGAAGACGTGTTTTACAGCTTTATAGTTTCTGCAATGACCCGACGCCTCGGACAACTGGGCGCAAAGCAATTAAATGTGACTTTTTTCTTATCAAAATGTAATTAAACTAATTTGCAATTATATGAAACGTGCTTCAGCGAAAAATGCGAATATTTAAATTATTCACAGGTGGAAGAAGAGCTGAAGACTATTTAATGCAATTAATTTACGAAATGTACAAGCAATATTTGCTAAATATTTCACTTACCTACGATGTTAGAGTATTAAAGCAAAGCGCTGCCAGCAATAACAATAACCGCTAAAAATAACAACAAATGCGAAAAGCGAAAACACAATTGTATTACGACTTTTATTCGCATTTTTTGTACGCCCACAAAATGATTTAAAATGATAATTTCGGCGTATATATAGACAAAAATACGAAATAGAAGAAAAAGAGAAGAGGCAAGAGAGAAAAGAGAGAAAAAAAATAATAATGATAAAAAAAAATTATAGAAATAAAACAAACAGAAATGAAGAAGAAGTATAATAAATGCAAGCCACGCCCCCGCCCAAAACCCGAAGCTATACTGAATGTAATTTAGCGGCATTTTTTTTCTCTCCTTCCTGCTCGTAATTTCAATTAAAATTATTCTAGTCGTCGTATTACATGCGCCTGGTTTGTAAGTACAACGCGTCGGCAAAGTGGGAGGGGCGCTGTGGGAGGCTAAAGCCAGCGGGAGCGATTGGGGGCAAGTTAACAGCTAAGTAATACGCACTCGTCGGCTAATGGTCCGGCACTGCATGGACCACAGTCATGGACTAGCCCAGCTGAGGGAGGGGCCAATGGCAGCGGCACTAGCAGTGCGAGTGCCCAGACGCCAACGACAAAGTCAGCAGCTCCTCCGCAAGGACGACGCCAGGACAGTCCATCAGCGGCTGACAGGCAGCGCGCTGTCCCTGAGCGCCATTACCGCAAAACTTTAACGCTGAGTTGTTAGCAGCAGCGGCAATAGCAAACGAACTTAAAAACACAAACACGCGCCACACACACATACCCACACACAGACACACATACGCACACACGCGTTACACACACACACACGCACACACATTGTGATGTGCCTTTACCTACCCAAATATAAGGCAAGAGTTAACGGCGACAGAGCGAAATGCGAATGCCCTAACATACATATATACATACATACATATAAACGCGTTCATATCAAATTCTCTGTTGTCTTTGCCACAGGCAATATGCAAATTTTCTGTTTTATGAATTCAAAACATTTCGAACTTAGATTTATGCAGCCCTGAATTGAATGATCGATAGGTCGCAGCCCTGGAAAATCAGTCTTAATATCGATATAGAAATATCGCGTCTCGTAAAATAAAAATTGTAAAAACGGCAGCACAACATACACCTTAAAATAAAGATATGTAAATTGTTTATATTATATAAATTATATATATTAATTATATCAATTTATTTTCTCTTATTTTTCTTGTGCTGCTCACTGAAGCTGGGTAACTGGAGTGGTAACAGTCTGACATGAATAACAATGACCTAGGTTAGGGTATTTACGCAGAAGTTCAGGCAATCCCAATCCCACCATACCTAGCGAGCTAAACCCATCGTTAGTCCCCTCGTCCATGTCCAGGCTCGCTGGCGAGCCGTATCAAAACGCTTGCAGCGAGACGAAGGCGACATTAACTTAACGTGCCAAAGCTGAAGCGCCAGCTCAATTCCGCGCCACACCGCACCGCACCGCACACAAGTTGAGCTGAGTTTTTGTGGACAGAGCACTGTTGCGAGAGAGGAGAGCACCAAGAGCGTGAGAGCGAGCTTCACGCACTAGACGTGAGCTTTGGCTGCAAAGAATTTATTGCCTACTTTGGAGAGCTTTTCCTTTGAGTGCATTTTGTCGCTCGACTCGGCCCCATTGAGCTGAGTCTCAGCGTGCGTGTATGTGTGTCTAGGTTATTTCTTATTTTTAGCTGCTCTTCAGCGGCAACTCTTCCATTTGATTTCTTTGATTCTTTTTTTACCAGCAGCAACAGCAGCCGGCGACAGCGCTTGGCTCACGCCAAAGACCAAAAGTGGGTCAATTTACGTGCCGTTGCCGTCGCCGTCGCCGTCGCCGTCGTCAATGGTACGCTAAAAGGCGCTGTGCGTATGCGCTACTCATCTGTTGTTGTTGTTCTTGCTAAATAAACCATGCCTCGCACAATTGCTATGCAGTACATAAATACATATCTACATACATTTACTATGGAATTGACATACACACATATGTATATGCAGTGTGCATAGACAGCGTCAAGGGAACACTGTCTCGATTCTCATGGGCATTTAAATTGCAAGTCAAGGAAATGTATGTAATGATGACAAACTTTAAATTTTGATTACGCCAACAACAGCAGCAATGGCAATGGCAACATCAGCAGCAGCAGCAACAAAAGCCAAATACAAAAGGTTAAATACAGCTGCAACTCTTATCTGAAGATGCACAGACACATCTATCTATATGTTAGATATAAGATATATAAAATGCATGGCATGCAGTGTATGCATGCGTATCTATCTCTATCTATGCCATCTATCTAACCAGCAGCAGCAGCAGTATCTGCCACTGTCACTGACAGGAGCGGGAGCAACGGCAGCATCTTCATCGCCTGTACCAATGGCTTTGCCTTCCTCAATTTTGCGTAGTTATTTTCGTAAGTGCAAACGAGCAATTTGAAGTGCTTAAATATTTGATATTGGTTTTGCTTTGCCTGTCGTCGCTGCAGTAGCTGCAGTAGCTGCAGTAGCAGCAACAGCAGAAGCAGGAACAGCAGCAAATACAACATAAGCTCTGTGCAACATTTTAATGAAATTGTCTGTGTGCATCCGCAGCAGCAGCAGCAGCAGCAGCAGTCGATGTGCATCATAGCTGGCATAAAACGTTTAAATAAATTTATCAATGCCACGTTTGGTAATAACTGTAATCAGTAAATGCTTGGCCAGCAGGTGTTGCTGCTGAATGCAATAGCAGCAGCAGCAGCAGCAGCAGCAGCAGCAGCAGCAGCAGCAGCAGGAGCAACAGCAGCAGTAGCTGCATATTGGCTGTTTGCATTGTTAATGCAAATGAATTCTAAATTAAATTTAGTGTAAGACGCCGTTGCAGCTAATGCCATATCAATTAGGTAATTGCGTATGGGCAACTAACTATTTAATTTGCCCGGCATGAAATGTTGATGGGTTAATGTTAGCTGAAATTCGGGCGGTTGGCTTCGGTTCAGGCTGGAATGCTTGAATGCTACTGCCTGCCTGTCTGCCTGCCTGCTCATGGATTAAAGGGGCAATAAATAGGCATTAAGTGGGCAAACAGCAGCAGAGTGTAGCACAGTGGCTCCGGCGGCGGCGGTGGGGCACAGCGCGCAGACAACAGCTTGAAGAGCACCACAAAGAAATGTAAGTAAGTCGCACGAAAATGTTTTTGCTATTTGTTGTGGTGCGGCTGATGTTGATGCCGTAGCTGAAGCCCCGTTGCCTCGCACGGAGACGGAAGCTGCAGCGGCTGAGGTTCTTGCTTGCGGCCAAGGATGAGAGCAAGCAAAAATTGTGGCTGCCGTCGAGTGGATTGCTGCTAGACGGGCTGAAATGAAGGCGAATAAAAGGCCATGAAGTGCAGAAGCAAATGCAAAAGCAAAAGCAAAAGCCAAAGCAGTCGAAGCAGCCGAAGAGGCCGTGGCAAACGCAGCTGCTGATGCTGAAGAAGATGAAGGCACAGCAACAGCAGATGCCGCAGACACGGCCATAGCTCAAGCACAATGCCTGAGCAGGCTGGATAGTGTATGTGTGTATGTATGCATGTATGAGTGCAGGCGATGCAGTGCCGCTTGCTGCTCGTGATGGGAAAACCTATTTCGCAGCAGGAATGAAGCTGAAATCTGTTAAGACTTACATATAGGCACACAAGTTTTAAAAGATGGAGCAAAAACCAGAGAGCGCACTTTGACAACCCAAAGATTAAATACCCTTTTAAATATTATTTCAATATATATAAGAACATATATATCATATCATATATACTCTAAATTAGTTAGTTGGGCATCTACAGCAACTGGAAAGTAATTTTCCTATTGTCATCTTAAGTTTTTATGTTACTAATATATCGATTGTTACTGTCTCACGTTATGTTTAAAGCTTATCGAAAAGATCTGTAAGTCTCCAATAAAAAAGGACATCAGATTCCCATTTGCAACTGATCTGGAGCAGTCAATTAGTCTTTCTTCCGTACTGAATACTTTTGTTTTTCTAGTAAATTCGAAAAATAAAAATTAAAAACAGTAAGAGCGAAATTAAAACTAAATAAATTAATCACAGATCTTTTTGTATAGTATAGAAGCATTAGCATTGTTTAGTAATACTATGATCACGACACTTAACAGTTCCTTACCAATACTACATATATATTCCGTTCTTTATCAAATTTCGCCACACAATTATAATACCCTTTGAGGTCGAAGCAAACATTAACTACTTAGGGTAATTCGCAGTAAAGTTTCGGGCTGTCTCGCGTTGCAAAGTTTCCTTTTGCAGGCAGTAACAAAATGAAAACTGAAATTTGATTCAAAGATTAATAGCTGCAGCTGAAAGTAAAATAAAAATAAGCTCAGTGGGGACATTCCTTGCCATAATTTAGCGCACAGGAGAATTCATTTTGGCCAGCTAAAACTAACGGAAAACATATATATATATATATATATATATAACCAAAGAGAGAGAGAGAGAGAAAGAGGGAAAGCGAGACAGAGGGTGACGAGTTCAAGGCTGAAGCGCAGCACAAAGAGATGGATAGACTTTTATAGAATTCGAACAAAAACATTTAAAACTCATGTTAAATGCACAAAACCGAGAGCATAATCGAATTCAGTCCAAACAAAGGCGCTCTAATAGTGGGAAGCGCAAGATTCACGCAACAATCCATAGAGTTTGCGTAGCCAAAGTTAATAAAATTGTGCAAAAGTAAATAAAACAAATTGAATTAAATGGGAAATGGTTGGTTTTGCAAGTTTTTTGTGTTTTTAATCCAATTAGAAGAATATCGAACAATATACGCTTTGAATGAAGTCAAGAGTGCCTTTTATTTTTGAAAGACAGCCATGCTCGACTAGGCATTACCCTGTAAGCGCTAAGGAATGACTAACTAATATTAAATTAATACATATATGCTAGTGAGGTCTTCAAACAGAAACTAAGATTCAATGTATATATGGGTGAATGTTTGTATGTACATATATGTATATGTATGAGATGCATCGAAATATTAGCTGAGGCAATCGCCTTTCCTTTCACTCCCAAAGTTTTAAACTAGTGAAAGCCCTAGGTAGCCCATTGGCAGGGTATTTAAAAGGGCCTTTGTCCATGTGTGTGCGTGTGTGTGTGCGTGTCTGGCGACTATCTTGAAATGAAATCAATGAACACTGAACAATGATCCCATGATGAATATACATACATATGTAAGTGGAACAAAACTAAAAGTCTCAACCGACTTGCCAAGGCGAAAGAATTTGCTCATTAGAAAACTTTGGTGAAAGTCTTGTGAATGCCGGCACTGTGGAACGTACAGCTTCAAATGCACTCTCCGAATAAGTAGCGAGGCATCGTAAAGTGATAGACAGAGAGAGAGAGAGAGGAAAGCGGGGGCGGGGAGAGAGCGAGCGATAGATGGTGTGAACGAGAGCGACCGGGTACTAAGAGGCTCTTTTGTATGCTATTCGCACAATTGCATGCTGACTGCTATAAAACTCGCTGCCACACATGCATGCCACGCACACATCATATTCACTCTGGCGTACCTCTCTCTCATTCTCTGTGAGTGTGTGCAAGTGTGAGTGAGTGCCAAGCATGTGGAACAAAACGCAAAAGTTGTGCAAACTTTTGCGGCGATCTCTGACAGCGAATGCTGGAGAATGTTGGGGTATGCCAGTATATATGCCAGGAGCGACCAACTGTGGGATATCCTACTGCCAGAGCAAATGAAGCATACGAAGGAATGCACACTCACACTCACGCACAAACACACACGCTCTCACACACACATTGACACGCATACACTCCACATGCAGCGCTCGCATGCATTCAGGGCAAAAAACAATACATTTAATTAAAGTTTAAGATGAGTTGGCACAACACAGCGCCTGCCACAGCAACAACAATGGAGGCCAAACACTTCACACTTTCCACGTTTCCTACAGTGTGTACGAGCTTTAACTAAAACTATGTTAAAAAATTGTTAACGCTCTGCAATAGCATCCAGATTTAATTAAAATTATAGCCTCAACAATATCTGAACAGCAAAACTTTAAGGCGTAAATTCTGTCTGTCTGACTGTATGTCTTTCATTCTCTGTCTTTTCTATATACCCTCCTACTTCCACTCTCTCTACATCTTACTGCCTATGTCTCCGTCTCTGTCTCTCGCTCACTGGCTGGGGCCGCAACTAGTTGGCCGGGTTGCAATTTATATCAACGTTCCGTGCAGCGCAGAGGCAACTTTAGTGAAAGAATTATTTGTGCTACACTGTGAGAAAAAGCAGCTAACCCGGCCATAAATTTCAGCTGCAACCACCACATTGAACTGGCAGTCGGTTTAAGCTCAATTAAAAGCAACTAAACCAAGCTTAACTTCAAGATAAAGTTGAGCTAGAAAAGTATTTATGTATGTATATATATTTTACTTCCTGTTATATGTGAATCAATCTTCACTTCTTTGCTATTCAGGCGGCAGCTTAAATTGCGTTGAACAAATTTAAAATAAGATTATCATGTGAAATTCACATTGTGAATACATTCTTATTAGAGATGCGAAAACATCGATAGTCGCTGCACTCGATAGTTTTTCGAATGTATGGTTCCCAGAATCGATACTATCGCTTATACTATAGCACCTCCAATTCGTATAGCAAAAAATAAACATTTGTTGTTAGTTTTCAAGCTTTTTCATTTTAAATAAATAATGAATAGCAAAGCAAAAATTGTGAAAATCAACTATTCTTAATTTTAACATCTCTTATTATCAAGTACAACACAAAGTACTCTTGGAATAAGTGAAACTAAAGCTTCTTGCTGGAAATAATATTCGATACTCAACGATGTACATATGCATGTATGTACATACATATGTACATATTTGAAGAGGGAGTATAATAAATAATAGTAACCTGGGTGAGAGAGTTTGCGAAAATCAAGCAAGCAAATTACGCTTGAGTGCTTGTTAAGCTGAGTTAAATTTAGCAATTCATCAATAATAAGTAACATTCACACATGAGTAATTTTATTTTTATCTCTTTATTTCTTTTTAGCCCATTCAACTTTATTTTTACTTCAGCATCATTTGAATTAAAGTAAATGATTTGTATTTGATATGCATGTCTAAGGCCTGCAGATGAACATTCCTAATTGAGCACAAAATAATCTCAATTTACATAAATTCCATTGATCTGCAAATTAAGATATACACCACGGCGTTGAGAGCATGGGCTGCACCAGCCTGAGCTGCTCCCTGCCCATTCCCAACCATTCCCACCCATTCCAATTTCCATTCACTCCCATTCCACCTACTCCAGTTCCCTCCACACCGTCAGTTCGTGACAGTATATCACGGTCGCTTTTCTCGCTGTGTGGCAGTTCTCCGTCCGTTTCGTTGTTGCGCTGTCGCTACTATTTCAGCTTGTTGTTGTCGTCCCGCTGTTGGTCTGGCGCTGTTAAACAACGCTCAACGTTATCTAGTTGATGACTAAAAACTTTTGCACAGTAGTCACGTCGAGAATGAGAGCGAGAAGGAGGACGAGCTGTATTCGGCAATGCGCACCGCCAGCATCCACGCCTTTGGCCACGCATACGCCCACTCCCATACCCACGTCCACGTCCACGTCCACGCCTACGCCGTAAGCGAAGGCCCGGGACCAGGCAACCGGTGCGTGATTGTCAAGTCATGTTTTAAATGTTGCCCAACCAAATTGGACAAACATTTTCGAAGCGCATTCGCGTTCGCATTCCAAATTAGCACATTTCGCACAGCGCTTTACAAATGATGGGCGTGGCCGAAAGCCCAGCTCGTTTGATATTGAGTGCGCACACAGCTGCCAGATGGAGCTGCCCAACAACGACGACGACGACGACGACGACAATTGCCTGGCTGCGAGTGGATTACAGGCGAGGACATTTGTAATTCAAAGTGCGCCTTGCGTTGATTTCTGCTGCGTCTTTTCATTGCAGTTTTATATGCACTTGCAGCACCACTGTACCAATGGCACAGTTGGAGGTTGGGGGTTGGGGCGCAGGCTGCCTGCCAGGCTAAGTGGCGGTGGATGCGGAGGCTTGGAGTGGTCATGCGGGAGTTTCAATCGCAAAATGCCATTTCCGCCAGCTGCCAGCCATTTTCAAGATGCCGTCGATGCTGTCGGAAGGCGCAGCGCCGAGGCAATGCCTCCAGCAAAAATAATCGAGTTTCGCTGCATATATGTGTGTGAGTATGTTTGTGTGTGTGTATGTGAGGCACAACAATAAATGCTAATTTCCTTTTGCTGAACATAAAACATCCTTAATTGAAAAATTCTGACAGAAATGGCCGCAACTGGAGCGTTTGCCGCTCATTGAACTTATGATCGACACGTTGGGCACACCTGGTTAGCACTAGGAGGCGTGCCAATGGGCGGCTAACACACACGCACGGATATACATATACATATGCGCGGCTCAAAATTGACAGCTACTTTAAGTTGAGGCGAGATGCTTTTGTTTCATTTTCCTTTGGCGCCCAACCGTCAAGCGCAAGACAAACAAACAATAAAAAAACCTGCACACATACATACGCACGCAAAGCAAATAGAGAGTGGGTGAGAGAGGGTTTGAGTGAGGGAGTGAGTGGGAGGAAGGGAGAGTGAGAGTGAGAGCGCTCGCTCGCAAACAAGCGACACACAAACTGGCAAACAAGCTAACAAACTGAAGGGAAAAACAAATGGCCAAAGTTCGCACATGGAAACGGAAGATGTTGACGAAGTCGCGGCCCAAATACCAAGCCGTGATGACGACGTCGACGGCGGCGGCGGATGGGAGAGCGGGGCGAGCGGGTCAGGCGCACGATGGTACAATATGAATAAAATGAATAAATTGGCATATATAATGCGTTTGCTGGGGCGTAACTTGGCTGGGCTGCCGCCGCTGCTGCTCCTAGATGGCGTTCCAGCGCTTCACTGTCTGAGGCAAGGCTCGCAGGAGGCGCCCCACCTGGAGATTTGCTTGAATGCGGCACTGATTATATGCCATGAGATTTTCATAGCGCGTTATCATTGAATCTGCGCCACGTGTGCCCAAGGGGGCGAGGGTGGGTGCAAGGGGGGGGGGGTGGTAGTAGGAGGGCTGTTCCGTAAGTGAGTGTTGAATTTGGTTTGAGCCAACGCAAGGGATTTTTAAAAGTTCAACCGGGGAATACGCCAAATGCGGTAGCGACCACGAACGCTGGGCGAACGTTCTGCTCGAAATGGCTTAATGAGGTGGGCATAAATCGATATCTTGCGCCGATAACAGCAATCGATGACAAAACGTTTGCCCATCAAAAATGGCATTTGAAGGTTAACTGACAGCAGCAACAAATGTAGATGACAATCTCTCTCTCACTCTCTCTATCTCTCTCTCTCTCTCTCTCTCACTCTCTCTCTCACCCTCTATCTGCTGGCATGTTTTGTGTGCCTTGTTTGTGTGTTCATTTGCTTGGCTAAAGACTTAACTTAATTTATTATCAATGTGTAAATGGGAGCGAATACACATGCATGCCTATATACGTATATGTATGCGTATGTGTGTAAATGTGTGTGTTTAGGTATGCGTATGTATGTTTGCCTCGCCTAATCCGAGCGCATGTTCTCTAATCCGGATTGGATTTGATTGATTTGTAAGAAATAAGAGAAACTCAATGTGATTTTAATTGTTTTTTTTTTCTCTTTTAATTTTAATTTTATTTTATTTTTATAAATTTCAATTTGATTTGATTTCGTTTTAGTTAATGTGTAACGGTTTAATAATTTAGTATTATGTATGAGCTGCCATAATACCCATAAAAGTTTCATGCTGCAGTTCGCATGATCCAATAATCCGCCAGTTCTTTTTGGGCCGATGCTAGCCCGGCTTATGCTGCCGATGAATTATATAGAGGGATTTTAATTTAATAGCAAGCGCATAGAAGCTGAGTGTATGCTAAGCATAATTCATATTCGAAAATAACATGGAGTTTTAGAGTGAGTAAATTCTTTTATCTCTTATATGTATGCATATGCACGTATATCTTTTTTTATGTGTGTTGGTATATTCATTTTACCTTTTCTATTCTAGTTTGATTGCGGAACTCATTAAATATTGTATACGGGCTTCGTTAAAATGTGTGTAACATGCAAAAGGAGGCGTGGCAGACACAGTAAAAGATATGTCTTAGTATATAGTATGGTATATATATCATGGAATTCACTTAGTGCTCTCCGTATGTATGAACGCGTCGATCATCATATAGGTTATAAGAGCTAGAGTCTGTTTTGCAGACTTTTCCCTTCGTTATATAATAAACAAAAAAACTAAAAAAAAAAAAATCAAGTCTCCTACTGTTTTAGTCTGACTATATATGTACATATCTTTATAGGCCATTTATAAACATATTGTCTAGGGGCTGCTCACATTGGGCAATTTGGCTAAATGCTTTCAGCCAAATGCATGCATATTGAAATGTTGTTGGGGCTAAGGAGATTAAAACGGCAAATAGCATTTCTGGCACAAATCAAAGTTAAATGAAGTTATCTTGAAATTTACATTCCCATTGCTCGTCGTGGCTGGAGAGACAAGGCCACACGATGCACTCCTGCCAAAGGGGAAGCACATCAGCAGAAGGAGGGGGCGGGGGAAGGTCACAGCTAAATTTTTTGTAGCTGTTTAGTAAGCTGCGACACTTTTGGTCTAGCTTAAATAAATTTTGGTAGCTGCTCTTGTCTGCTTTATGTGTGTAATTACAAGCTTTGGTCCCCTTTGCCAGGGGATGCCACACTTTAGCTGCATGCTGCGAGTCTCCTGTGCACACACATGCACAGACACATACGCACACACGCACACACAAAATGCCATGATATTAGCATAATGGGCTAGTGTAAGCATCTGATTTGCTGGCAGTGATGGGGCATGGCCAGAGGGGCGGTCAACTTGTTGACTCCAGCCAGAGGCGAGGGGCGTGCTGGCAACAGCAGTAGCAGCAGCATCCTGCAGAAGCAGACAATGCTTCCTGCCACTTTAGCCCTAAACGTTGCAAATGAGCAGGAGTCGCAGTTAGTGTCCTCCCTCACGTTTGGCAGCACTTGTGTCAGCAGGCGCACACGTTGCCACGCGCATTGATTTCAGCTGCACACACACACACATATGCATAGAGTAAGTGTGTGTGTGTGTGTGCGTGCGTGTGTGAGCTGTGTGACATCGTGTGGATGATGCAGTCATTCATTTTTATCAGCGCTCAAATGTAAATGCAATAAAAAGCGAAATCAACTTGCGATGCAATTTCAGTGCACGACAGCGCCATCTGTCGGCGGGCAGGGCGAGGTGCTTAGCTCAAATAGAAAATGAAGAAAAGTGTAAAACGTGAAGAGCGTACGCGATTGCGGGTTTTTTGCCCGGCGCCAAATACCGTTTGCCAACGGCAACTGGCAGCGTTGCGTTACGTTTTGTGGCCATAAAACCTTGCGCTCTGCTCCCACGTATATTTTGGTGGCACTTATTGTGGCTGCACTCTCGGTGTTGCCACTTCTGTTGCCGAGATTCATCTCGCTTTTGAATAGAGCGTGCTACCCTCCTTCCCACCCTCTCTCCCTCCCTCTCTCTCTCTCTAGCACTCTCTGTCTCTATTGCTGAATCATACAAAACTCATTTTCAATGCAAGCCCGCCGGACAGAGATGTCGGAGCAAAACGTTTGACCATTGCGACTGCCGCTTCCGGCTACGGATTCGCCGCTGCCCATTGAATATTTGGCTCTAGCTGTGAATGGTGCTGGGCGCTGGTTTGCCTGCTGTTGTTTTTGTTGCCCTCCCCCCCTCAACATTTTTACCTATTCACTAGTTTTATTTGCACCTTTTTTCCTGCTATGTAGCACACTTACTGCACTGCCCGGTTGGCAGCAATCCATCTCCATCTATTGCGATTGTCTATTGGTTGCCACCTTTGGCTCTGTTTGCCCTTTCGGCTGTTCGGGTCGGGTCCCGTTGCCGGGCAGCTTGCTTTATCTGCGTGTGGCATGTTGCATAATTTACCGTTCCGAGTCAATACTGTTTTCCTAACTTTAATTAAATTTGCGCTCCTGAGCATTTGCCAATATTCGGCGTGCGAGTGTATGTGTGTGTGCGTATGTATGTGTGTGTGCGGTGTACGTGTTTTGCTGGGCATTGGCCAGCACTCGCAGCTGTCGGTCTATAGTGGCTGCCTACACCGTGGCTCCAACTCGCCAGCAAATGTCTAAAACTTTGTTGCAGCAACCGTGTTTTTTTCTGCTATTTTTTGCTATTTTTTGGGAGCAGCTCAAGGAGTTTAACAGTTAATTGACATTTATACGGTCGGGCGGTGCGATGGCAGCAATAACAGTAGTAACAGCAGCAACAGCAGCAGCAGGAGTAGCCGCAACAGCAGCAGCAGCAGCAATAGCTGCCCCATTTTGTTGGTCCCTGCGGGGCATATATGTATGTAGGTCTGTATACAGCGCTTCGTTAATCGCATGCAATTATCGAAATTGCTTATTGCCTTGCCAATTATTTTTGTTATCTCGGCTAACTGTAAATGTGCTCTACTAATTTTCACAGTAAAACAATAAAAAAAAACACACACACAAATCAGAGTTTTTATTAAAGTTGCTCAATGGGACAAAGTTTTGCCTAGACCGTGTCTGACAGCGATTAGTTATCGATATACGATTGGCAACGATAACAATCGTTAAGCCTTTGGCGATGAGTCCATGAGGCAACTTTTCCTATTATTTGATTCCAGCTCTGTTTGCTGCTTCGCTCCTCCTCTGCAGCCATTGTCTTTAGAGCCTCATTGTTTGGCCAGTGAGTTAGTCTGTTGTTTAGTCAAGGCGGAGTGAGTATGCAAGTGCGTCTCTCTCTCTCTTTCTCTGTGTGTGTGTGTGTGTGCACAACAATTCCATCAATCCCAGCACATTCGATGCGTTCAAATTGTTGCTCAGCAAAAGGCTTTGCTGCTGTTGTTTCTGTTGTTGGCAGCCACCTCCTGCGCAGAGCTTACGTCACGTTCGATTGCACCCGCAGCGCTCATTTGGGTGGAGTCTGTGGCCACATGCGGGCCATGGCCGACACAGCGGATGCAGCCATATCGTCGTCACCATCATCATCATCATCAGCAGTAGCAGGAGCAGCAGCAGGAGCAGGAGCAGCAGCAGTAGCAGTAGCAGCAGCAGCAGCAGCAGCAGCAGCAGCATTTACATCAGCTAGATCATCGTCATCATCATCAGTCCGCATTTGATGGTGATACTTCGCATGCCTTTCGTAGTCGTGACTCTTTTGCTTATGCACTGTTTGTTTATTTGTTCTTGATTTGCTTGCACACTTAAGCGACATTTAATCAATGCCTCGGGCTATTGAATAA
This sequence comes from Drosophila mayaguana, assembly GCA_037075325.1. Taxonomy (NCBI): domain Eukaryota; kingdom Metazoa; phylum Arthropoda; class Insecta; order Diptera; family Drosophilidae; genus Drosophila; species Drosophila mayaguana. Next base: position 3,045,917 of record JBAMCG010000120.1, on the reverse strand, counting down.
GCCGCACGCTCCAGCCTTAAACTGTTTGCATACACAGGAGGCACACATTGCTGCTGCTCCTGCTGCTGCTCCTGCTCCTGCTGCTGCTCCTACTTCTGCTAGCACTGCTGATGGAGCCAACTGTTGCACCGCTTTCACAATGGCAACAAAAGCCCCTTAATGCATTTCCCCTGCATTTTTGTGATTTAATTAAATGTCACTGATCGAAATAACCTTGTTTATGCTAGTGTGTGTGTGTGTGTGTGTGTGTGTGTGTGTGTGTGTGTGTGTGTGTGCCGGAGTGAGGGCTCAGCACTTGATCCAATAATCACATCACGAAATGCTTCCTGTACAACCCGCAACTCGTCAACGTAACCCGCAGCTCAGGCCCACGCAGGCGTAAGCAATGCAATTAATTATAAAGAAAAAAATTAAAACAAAAGCAATGCGCAAAATTGAATAATATAAACAGCCACACACACACACACCCACACACACACACGTGTGCGCACGCACTGTGGTTAAAAGTGCTTGCATTCCTGAGACAAATATAACATTGCACTGGGCGAGCTTGAATGTCAGCGCACAATGTCTGGGCTTAGATGCCCAGTGGCTGCTCAACTGCAGCTGCAACTGCAGGCAGTGGCCTTCAAACTGTACGAGTTATGGTATTTATGGCAGCCCCAACAGCCCACACCCACCCCGTGCAGTCTGCCATAGTCGAAGGCGGATTTACCTATTAATAGTAGCTCCACAACTTGAATGTTTTCCCTGCATGCGATTTAATGGAAACTCAAATTGAAGTGCTGCTCCAGTTAACTGAATATAGATCTCCAAGTACTCTCGCTAATTAATGAAGTGCTCCTGCTTATAGCAAGAGATTTGGTTTATTATACTTCAAGAATGCGTTGTTAGGATACGGAATTTGAATGGCATGGTAAATGAATGGTCATCTGCATGCATATGAATGGCCCTCTATATATGAATGGGCATCGTACCTTCTCTCTATATATATACCTATATCAATCAACTAATTCAAATTTTACCAAATTACGCTACGAAGATGAGCTGCAGCTGAGTCGCCAGTGAGAAGCTCTAAAGATTCCTGCAGTAGCAGGAGCAACATATAGAATCTGACACCGGACGTAGGCGGCAAAGATTAGGAATCAGATAAACTTCAAATACTATAGAATAGAAGAGAATTAGTAACAAATAAGTCTAGGTTACAGCTGTACCCAACGCACTCACGGAATCTAGCCAAGGCTTAGCCCGCATCTGACCAGACTTCTCATTGATTCATTTACATGCCTGTTGCATGCAAACAGCTTTAAAGTTGTTTGCAAATTAGCTAAGCACATGACATCAATTATGATATATCCAAGACTCAGATAGACAATCTGTAAGCTAATGAAATACAAATGGTATCCTAAGTAAACACCACAACGGGAGCTGTGACTAACGAACAGATTACAGCCACTAGATAGACGAATACTCTGTTCGCCATATGAGGAGGCAATTGGGACTTGCTTTGCTCAAAATAAAACATTGCAAAAGCTAAGATGTGCTATCTAATCGAGGGACACTCGTGAGAAATATGTCTAGAAGTGAATTGTATTTACCGGAAGACAGGCTCAGTAAATCTCTCTTAAGGCTTAGAGCTAAATGCGCCGTAATAGAGGCCAAGGCAAGAAGCTAAAAGAAGAAGCAGCTATATGAAGACTGAGCTCTAGATATATAGTTATATAGTTATATAGTTATATAGTTATATAGTTATATAGTTATATAGTTATATAGTTATATAGTTATATAGTTATATAGTTATATAGTTATATATCTATATAGTTATATATCTATATAGTTATATATCTATATAGTTGAATATTTATATAGTTTCCAAGCTCTAATTGCTGCCTAGACTCTGTGATTAGTCCCAGCCAAAATATAATTGAAATGCCGTAGTCAAGCCGTATGCAGCGGATGCAAAATATTTCAAATATTCTCGCAAGGAAAGTCGCAATTTGACCCACTGTCGCTTGCGGTCGCGACTTTGGCGAATGTAAAGAAGTGTTGCATGCTTTTAGGCGGCGCCTGTTCATAAGGCGACGCACACTCAAAGCGGACCACGTGCCAGCCAGCCAGGCAGCATGACGGACAGACAGACAGAGTGACAGACGTAAAGACAGACTGACTGGCTGGCAGGCTGTCTGGCTGTCTGGCTGGCTGAGCTGACGAGTGCTGCATGGCTTCACTGTTTACGCTTTGTGGGCTGTGGTGGGCGTGCGTTAATATAGACGCAGAGAGTTCGTCGTAATTACGGCCGGGTTATGTTTTTATAATGAGCTGCCGCCAATTTGATGTGGCGAGGAGCAATGGGAGGGCGAACACGGATGCAGACAACCCTTAACTGTTGCCCTTTGCTTGGCGACGGGCGGCTGACTGAGCTCTGCAGCAGTGGGAGAAAGCCAATTGACAAGAGATGAGCATATGGAATGGTTTTACCTTTTATTGGCCACGCATGGGGCATACTTGTTAGCTATTATTATTATTAGAAATTTGGTTGCGTTTAACAGAATGTTGAGTTGGGCCTCGTCCATACACGTGTACGATTGCAATCGGCGCCCAGGGTGCGCTGGAGCAAATTGTCCAGCTGGCGGCAGAATGCCCGCTTTGAGATGCCGTTCTCCAATATAGGCCCGCCATCGGCCTGGGTGCCGACGTCGGAGCTAACCTCGTTGCCGGCGGCAATGCGCTCTTTGGTTATCGTATGCGATGCTAGTGATGCTCTCGGTTCTGGCACGATATCAGCCGTGGTCTTCACAATGATTACATTTTTGCCGGCCTCGAATTGGTGTATGTCGCATGCCAGCATCTCTGTATCCAGATCGTCCAGCTCGATGACGTCCGGAATGGTGCCACAGCTCTTGTGGCATTTCTTGATATATTTTGTGCCCTTATTGTGAATACGCTTGGTTTGGGTTGGACGCTTCTTCAGGCGGCGATAAAAACGCGCCAGCTTGGCCAGAAATCCTTTAGCTAGCGGCATACTGAATATTCTTGAATTTTTCCTTCGGTTGAGCCTCACGAAAATCGCTCTATTTAGAACTATATATATATATATTTATAATATATATATATATATGTGTGTGCGTGTATTTGTGTGTGCGTATGTGAATGCGTGCGTGTATTTATGTGGATCTTTATATATATATATATATGTGCGAATATGTATACATATATATAAAAATATTTGCTTGGGTAGTTGTTGGACCAAAAGACTATTTAAAACAATGAGAAAATTTTTCACAAAAAATATTTAAAATTTAAATGCTAAATCGAGGAGAGCAACACAATTCTCATGCTCGCTCCCGAATGAAACTAAGCAATGACTGTGTTGACACTAGAGCCCCAGCCCGAGCTGTGACATGAATCTGACCGGCCTACTTGATGCCCGTTTGACGTCGAGCCAAGTCATTAAAGTTAGTTAACTGTCTTAACCCGTTGTTGGATGGCGATATGAATGGCGTTGCGGATGGCTGGATGTGGGGATGGGTGCGGTACCCACGCCGTCGCCACCGCCGCCGCATCCAAGTCAAGTGGTCCATTCTGGTGTCATAAAAGTTTTATTGCCTACTTTTTGGGGCACGCTTTCAATAAGGCGCTTTAGTCGGCCTGCCAGCATCAATTATTAAGCGTCATTAAATTATAAGTGCTGCTCGGCCAGTCTAAGCAAGCGTACCACAACATTTTTGCCTCGCCCACCAGCCCACCAGCCCACCAGCCCAACAGCCCAACACCCCACCATCAGCCAACCATCAGCGCCGCCAACATCTCCACCGACAACATCGTTCAGGCAGTTTAATTAAATTTCAACGGAATTCTAACGCCAGCCCAGCTGAGCTGCCGCGCGGTCTAGGCGGTTATTAACAATGCATTGCCAGCACTGGACGGAACTGGACGGGACTGGCCGAGTTCGGTCGAGGCTGGACACAGCACTCGAAGCAGCCCAACTGAGCAGCATAGCAACAGAGCAGCTGAGCTGTTGAGCAGGATACTCAATGGCACTCTCTGAGAGCTCGAGACACTTCACAGCTCATTCGAGTGGCCTTTATATGCGGCCAGGCGCTGTAGCTTCGCGGAATCTCTACGAATGCTCGCGACAAGGGCATATTCCTATTTTTTGTGCATTGTGCAATGCACTTGTATGTATATATGTATATATATTCTATTCCGTACATGTCAGTTGAACAATGGACTCGATTAGGGCTTCGTCATGTCAGCTAAAGAGTCAGCTGAGATGAGCTATAGCTACATTAAATCATGGGCCAGCATATACAGCATTGGATTGATAAACAAGGAATGTATGTATATAATAATATGTATATATAAAATCAATAATAAGAAGTATAAAAGTAAGTATTAATAAAATTAAAAAATAAATAAATAAAAATGAACAAACAAATAGATCAATAAATAACTCAAATTAGTAAAAAATATGAAATGTATCTAGAATAAAAAATATCAATAAATAAATATATAATAAAATATATAAATTGATAATAAATCACAATCAAATTTTTAAAATAAATAAATATTATATAGTAATATAACATTAAAATTAACAAATAAATAGACAAATAATTTAAAAATGAAATAAAACAAATAAATAAATACACACAACAAAAAAATTAAAATTTAGAAAAAAATTTACTTATAAATTTACAAATAAATATATAATTATATAAAATGTTGATTTAAGAAAATAAATACAATAATTATAAAAAGTGTTAATTTATACATAAATTTATTACATTCAAATAAATCAAAATAAAGCAAACTAAAAATTGAAAAATATAAACAAATCAGGGACCGTAACGATTATAATTTTTATAGAAAACATTAAGAAATAAGGGTTATTTTTTGAGTAATTAAAAAAAATTAGTTTGTAATTATTATAAATAATTTATATGATACAAATTATTTTTTAATAAAAAATTGCAAATAAAACTTTATCCTTTTTTTGATTTCCCCTCTCTTCTTGGGTTTTTTTGTGCCTCAATTTTTAAAAATTCATAACTCTTATTTGCGGTCCCTGAAATAAATGGATAAAAATAAAATACACATTAGAAAAAAAAAAAAATAATAAATAAATGAAATTAATGATAAAATAGATAAAAGAATGAAAAATATTAAAATTATTGTTCAAATAAATAAAAAAGGAATAAAAAATATATACTAATCAATTAAGAAATACAACTATATAAATAAATATATGTATAATTATTTCATCATTCTTGGCATGCAGATGAGAAACTTTTTAATAATCTGGCATTCACACTGTGTATGTTGGCTGGGCTAGATCAATCGTTGAGAGAAAGACAGATCTTCATATTCACTACACAATATATAACATACTATAATCTACATGGACGATATACGATCCGACAGCCTTACAGCCCTATATACCATTCAAACCGCCTGCCTATTCCATGCCATTGCAGGGCATTGCAAAGTCGGTGTAATGTTGCTGCCGGCCTAACTTTATTTGTATTTTTATGAACTTTTTTTGTTGCCACATTTCGCCAGCATTTTTATTGACCAAATCTTTTGGCATTCTTTCTATTTTTATTTGATTTGCTTTTTTGATGTTCTCCTGCTTGATGTCTTAGCTTAATTGTATAATGTATCGTATTACACACAGAATATATATTTTTAAGCCAAACTTGCTCTAAAGTTTTCTTGTTTTCTTCTCTTTTTTAATTTTTCTTTTTTATTGCTCATTTGGCATTTACAAACTTTAGCATAAACATTCAGTCATAACCGTGTTCAAAGTGATTTTTAACTTGTACTATATATTTTGAGAATTTGTTAAAATTTTCTGTTAATTGAGCTTGTGGCAAATATCAGATCTAAATTCATTTGAATTTTTGCTACGGCCAGGTAGACAGGAAAAGAGCTGCTGCTGTGATTGCTGAAAATACCTTAAAATCTAAAGTACATATATAGCTCGAACTGGCTTTAAGTTGCCCTACAAACGTCCAGTCGATTATATTCAGCTAGTTCTAATGAAGCGTGAGAGTTCATTTCCAGTCAAATTTGCTCATAAATTTTGGCACGTCTCGAAAAATATTTCATCTTGTTAAGTTCTAGTTGAAATTGAATTGAATTTTCGGGGCGCCAGCACCATATAAAAATTGCTCGCCACACGCACATGCAGGCACACGTACCACACACACACACACACACACACACGCTCATATAGCAGCGGAAAAGTTAAGGACACTGTAAATGTAATGCCATTTATAATCGAAATCTTTCATTAAATTAAGAACATTGTTTGTGACCGCGAGCCATTGCTGTCAACACACACACACACATACACCCACGCACACATACACACACAAATACAAACACACATTAACATATATAATTACAATTTAATTAGCGGACATGAATTGCAGCCTCCAAACTGACCGACTGACCAACCAACCACCCCAAGTTCCACTTACTCGGCCACATAGCAGCCAGCTCCGCCCGACTGTCCGAGCTAGCTCTTCCGACAAGCACTCTCACTCGCTCGCTCTCTGCTTGTCTATCTATCTCTGTCTGTTCCGGCTGTTAGCTGCTGCTGCTGCTGCTGCTGCTGCTGCTCCTGCTGCTGCTGCTCCTGCTGCTTGCGAGTGTCGGCGCGGCTGTCGCTTCCTGCTGCCCATAAACTTTTTGCTCATCCGCTCATTACATTCACACACACACACACGCAGCTGGCATATACAAGCAATGCAGATAATGTAAAACAGCAACAAATGGGAGAAAAGAAAGAAGAAGAATGTATATATTATATCGGCGCATAAAAAGAGAAAAAGTTGATGTTATTCCAGTGAAATATGACACTCTCATATATTCGCAATTATTTGCGCTATTCATTAAAGGCCGCATTCAGCCAGCACGAAACTCCAGATGCACTGCACAGCTTTGCCCTTATGCATGGGGAGTGAGAGGGAGAGCTAAGTGCGAGCGAGGTAGCGAAATTGAAAAGAAAAACAGCAAATTGAATAAAATGTAGTGCAAAGTTTTGTGCGCTGCGATGCAAATGTGACATTCAGACTTGAGCCAAAGCAACAGGAAATTGCATGGCTTGTGACACGACTCGCAATTTGCCTTGGCAATGGGCGGCAGTGGGCGGCATGGGGCGGCAATGGGCGGCAATCGGCAGTTAGGCTGCTCGCTTCAAAGTGGACTCATTTCAATTCCCATAGACATTGATACTTGAATCAACATCCAATCAAATTGGCCAGCTCAGGGACATGGCCAATAAAACCAACAACAACCATAAAACCAACGGCAACAAAAAATCTGAAATGAAAATAAACAACAGGCAAACAACAACAACAACAGCAGCAGCAAACAGCAAGAAGCCGCAATAATTTTTCAGCATTTATTTATTTTGTTAATTGTGATTGTATTATATTATTTGATAAATATTATATGTTGTATGCGCGCCGTATTTATTGTTATTTCTGCTTTCAGCAGCATCGAACATCGCATATTTTCAATATTTGACATATTTGCTTCAAATTTGATTAACTTCAAAAGTTCAATTTAATGTTGCATTTCAATTACAGCCGCATTTTTTTTTTTTGGCCTTTATCGCTTGCTTGTCTGTTTTATTAAACTCTATTAAGAATACAAATTGAAAAAAAAAAATAAACAAGATAAACAACAAGCAATATTTATTTAAGGAATTATATGCATATAATAGATGTGCAAACGAAGTAGATAAACGACACAAGTGTTGATTAATGACGCGCAAATAGTTGATCAACAGTCGAGATTTTGAACACTGCCAGGAAACTGAAGTACTTTAATATATGTACGCATATCAAAGCACTGCAATAATATAATATATTAAATCATATGATATTTTGCTAATATAACAATGTATATTTTGTCAGCACTCGATATTTCCTCTGCTCTTTCATTTTACTGCATTTATGCACTGCTTATGCATACGAATTTTAATTATTAATATGTTATTTAAGAAGGAAATTTGCAATGGAAAATGTGATGTTCATTCTTTGCTTTCTCCGTCTCAGTCTCGCAATTTGCCTTTCCGTTTCTCTCTCTCTCTCTCTCTCTCTCTCTCTCTCTCTCTCTCTCTCTCTCTCTCTCTCTCTAACTCTATCATACATATGTATATATCTTAATCTATACACCATTTTCTCTCCGTCTACCGCAGTCTTTCCCTACCACTCTGTCTGCATCAAATCTGCGTTTCTCTCATTCTGTTTTTGTCCAGATCTTTCTTTCTCTCTCTCTCTCGCCCTTTCTCTCTAGTTAAATCAGTTCTACCTCCATCTTATTTCCTTATGTGTCCATAGCTTCCTCTCTGCATCACTGGTCTTTCTCTCTTTTTATATATCACTCTCACTCTCTGTTTCTCTATACTTTCATCTCTCTCTCTCTTTCTCTCTCTCTCTCTCTCTCTCTCTCTGTATTCGTTCTTCATTGGATTAATTTTTCTCTCATGCACACGCACGTCTTTTTTCCCCTCCCATCGCTTTTCCCTCTCGCGCACCCTCACGTCTCCTGCTCTTTCGCTCTTCATTCGTTGTTCTCCTCACTCCCTCCGTTATCGCCGTATCCGTCTCTGTCTGTATCTTCGCTGCCGCTGACAACTTCAGTCAGTGCTATTGTAACTCAATTGAACATTGTGAATATAAGGATTAATGCGATTGCGATTACGAATGCGAATGCGAATGCGAATGCGAATTCGAGTGCTGCCTGCGCACGCCATTTGGCGTTACCAATTGAGGAATTAAATTTAATGGACCGATTTTGGCACTTCGCCAATGGGCGTGTACAAATATTAATATTCTCATTTGCTGGCCATTATTTTATACGCCTTGTGCGCGGGCTTTTCAATTTCGCATCGGTTTGTCAGCTCGGCTTAATGCTATTTTATGAAAGTCTGTGCAGGGGCACGCAAGCTGAAAATGAGGCCAGCCCGACCAAAAACCAGAAGAAGAAGACGGCGAAGGAGCAGAAGAAAAAGAAGCAGACGAAGCAGGCTGGAGAGTATGCAGTCGGATAGATTGCTGGTTAGGAATGTGCCAGGTTAACAGCCGGGCAGGAGGAGGGATGTTTGGCAAACCGAAAAAAAATTGCTTTAACAGCAATTTTGATAACTGTATGTGCACGCGCGCGTATGTGTGTGTGCGTGTGTGTGTGTGTGAGTGCGAGCGTTTGACACAGTGTCAAAAAGTACCGTAATATTTGTCGTAAAACTTTATGATGCACAAAATTAGTTTTACAGCGCTGGAAATAAAACCCACTCGACTGATGCCCCGTCAAAGGGAAGACGAGGGCACGGGGGGCAGAGGGGAGGCGGGGGAGACAGCTCGCGCGCGCCTTTTCAATGGGCTCCAATCGATTTGGCAGCAAACAGTTCTGGGCCTTGGATTTAGCTTTGGCTTTGGTTGCGGCTTTGGCCTTGTGGGATCAGAGCAGCTAACGATGCGCCGCCCCCCTCCGGCCGTATTTATTTGTAATATTTTATGCAATACTCCTGCCAATGCAAGTTATTCATTTAGAAATTTTCTGCCATTTAAGCGCGTAATTGTTTTGGCATGCTCGACCATTTGAGAATTTTCATTTACAGTTAATATAAATGCACACACACACATCAGGCAGAGCTTAGAATCATATAACATTTGATGTGCAAGTGTTATTTAAATTATTAAAAATAAACCATGTTAATCTATGCAAATCAATTGGTTTTATTGATACTTTTATTTCAGTTTTTATTATTTATTCAAACATTTCTGCTATGAGCGCAATTAAATGCGCCGAAAAAGTGCATAATTATTCAGCACATGCAATTTATGTAATTTATGTTTGAATTAATAATTAACCATCAATTATTATTATTATTATAGATAATTAAAAATAAATACATGAAAGGAAAATGTATATATAAATATATATATTCCACCAACATGGCCCGCATTTTTAGGGCATCCATTAGTCTAACACTTCCGCTCAGTCACATAGGTGAGCTACGCACCTTTTGCCGTTTGTCCACGCGTAATACATAATTTTTCTTTCCTTCACGTTTTGTTTGGATTTCATGGCCCGAAAACTATAAAAATTGATTTCGATGCATTCCGTGCGCCATCGATTTAATTTCACTTTGTGTACATAAGCATATTAAGTGAGTGTGTGAACTGAACACTCGATTTATATTACAATAAATAAAACAAGTATGAGCACTTCAGGCGAGGCTGCTCGACTAGCAGATACCCTGAGCCCCGATGATATGTGTGCTGTGTATTCCAAGCACTCGATGCTTCTATAATGCATACACACACACACACACACACACACACACACACACATGAAGCAGATTGGTAACCAAAATGCAAAATCAACAAAATATCTGTATGCATCAGACGAACATACATAGTATACCTGACACCGTTAGCTCTTATGTTATCAAAGTAATGCTTAAGAAACAAAAACAAATTGACGATTATTATCGACAATAAGGTAATGAATTGAGTTATCAAGAAAAAATTAGGTAGCCTGGAGTATATACGAGTAAGAACTTTAAATTGTAAGCCTCTAGCTTTTGTGGCTTACGAGCTCGCTGCGTTCATACAGAAAGAAAGACGGACGCAAGCACAGACTAAGGAACGAACGTTGAGACGAGAGTAGGAACACACAGATAGAAAAACATATAGACTATATGAACCCAGTTTCTCGCTCTGATCAGGAATATATATAATGTATATGCCCAGCCATGGCCCCTCCTGCCTGTCACATAAAATTTATACAGAACTAATACACCCCAACATCTAATTCGCAATGGGTGCAGAGTATACAAACGAAACAAAATGAAACAGTACACATTTATATAATTTGAATAATTTTTGTTGTCTGACTGCATTCATGTGCTGGCTGCTTGGCTGCTTGGCTGCTTGGCAGCTTTAAAAAGCGTATATATGTATATGTATGTATATAGGAATATTGCGTATACGCAGCATGCTGGCAGTCAAGCGCAGAGACCCCTAAATGAAATCACAATATTTATCAAGCATCTTAGCATGCTGCTCCACTCGCCTCTCTCTCAGTTTGCCTAACCATAATGATGCGGCAGCTGGCAACGTTTGTGCAGTCTTCACGCACCAGGTACAACGTGGCGTATGCGTAATGCGAACGCTCATATTAGAGCAGCAGCAGGAACAGCACCAGCACCAGCAGTAGCAGCAGCAGCAGCAGCAGCAGCAGCAGCAGCAGCAGCAGCAGTTGCTCGCATTGTTTTTCCAACGGCAGCAAAGGTCCTCAAACAATTTTTGCAGGCAGAGCAAATAATATGCGCTGCATACGGTAATCAGCTCACCTAGCCGAAGGGCACGAGTCAACTACGAAAGTAATCATTGTCAGGCACACTTGCAGCCCCAGTTAATGGGTCAGTAAGCCCTTTAAAGCAGTTGGATGTGCTTCGATACTTTCACTGAATATTGTATCTACCTATCTATCAATTTAAGTGGTCTGATAAGATTCTGGGCTTAGTTCGACAAGCTTTGCATATATATGGTGAAACCCTTTTGCTCGAGCTGCATAAATATTCAAACATTTCTCGCTTAAATAAACAAACTTTTTACACCTTGATGATATGGAATTTGAGGGTATAATGGTTTTGGGGGAATGTATGTAACAGGCAGAGCACATGAAGTATATATATATATATATTTGTATATATATCTTTGATTAGGGCGAGAGCTAAGCCCTCTTCGTTAGTCAGTCCGTTTCGCTGTGAACTTATTTTGATGACTTATCGATAAAAATCGATAGTTTTAAGCCGTTTCTACTAGACATACTGTGCATGCACTTTATGTGTCCTAGGAGTGTAGAATGATCCCCATATAAGCTCTTCACAGGCTGCTGGGTATCTCCTGGTCGAGCTGTTTCGACTCCTGCTCTTTAGCTCTTACGTTGTGGAACTGTTTAGTTATTCTCTAACCGTTTTCAATATATGCTGATATCCTTTGTCTTGATGTGTCTATAAAAATATGTTAAATCAGTATTTGTCCATAATATGTATAGATATATATATATAATATAGATACCTACATGTATATAAATGCCCGTCGTCTCATCAGCTATCCCCCATCAAGCTAAAATCCATTCAGGCACCCAAAATTGGCAGCTCAGGTGGAGGGAGGAAAATTGTTTAAGTAGATGCTTCGGCACCTGTCTGAGCGTGTGTGTGAGCGTGTGCGGCAGAGCGGCGCATATTTAACTGTTGGCCTGCCACGCCCATTCTCAACGCCCAGTTCAGATGGCACACGTCGACAAATCATAGCTGCAAATCGACAACAACAATAACAAGAACAACAAGAGAAAAAAAGCACTGCCCAAGCCGGATTCGATCTGCGAATCTGATTTGTGTTCTGAGTTTGAGTTTGGATTTCGATTTGGGCTCGAGCTTAAGTTTGAGTTTGGGCTTCGCTAGCGACAGCCGCAGGCGCACTTTGGCCGCATAGGCCCATTGAGATTGAAGTCACTTCCGACAGCTCCAGTTAGTCGCATATTTGACAAAGACATCAGGCAAGCGGAATGACGAATGCGATTCTGAATGGGAATGTGGATATGGATGTGAATGTGAATGTGAATGTGAATGTGAATGTGAATGTGAATGGAACTTAGCAGTTATGCGATACCGTAGTCTCTCAATACACAAATTTATGCAAGCTGTTGGCGCTGCCCTGCCCTGCCCCGACTGGGCAATTTTCCCATCCACACACACACACACACACGTACTCGCACACTTATACAAAAGTGCGCTTCTACTCAAACATATGCGGGTTTCACAGAGCTCTCAATTGGTTTTTCTTCTTTCCTGTTTCATTTCTTGTCTGCTTATACCCTACCAGAGGGCATTCCAGCCTGTCTACCGCCTATGCAGCATGGACTTCATAATTCACTCGGCCCCGGCCATCGCACAATATACATACATATATTTATGAAGGCTTCCAGCCAAACTGGCTTCATGTTGAGTATTCAGATTTTGGCTTCGACTATAACTAGAATTCTGCAATTGAAACGGAAGGTGCAACTGCAACTGAGCTGTGTATTCTATGACCAGATTTAATTGACATTCAAGCTAATGCACATCACATTTGTTTCACAATATAATCGTAGCTTGCTTTATATTGAGCAGTTTTTTAATGCCGATGTCAGAAGATAATACAGAAATAGGAATACTATATCGGTATATATAAAATGGTGACGACTGTATTGATGGCTTTGATTTGAGTGGGATCTTAAAATCGGGTTAAATGGAGATATGCCTGCTCGAGCATGGGTAGTACATAAAAGGTAAACTATATACGAGGTTCTCTATATGCGAGCCACCTGGCAACCCTAGAAGATCAGATTATTTGGTTCAAGTAGACTTGTTGGCATCACTCTTTGAATATGATATATCTCAAATGGCCGCCTTGAGCCTCTACGGCGTATAGTGTCCGCCTCTGTCAAAAGGTATAGGACTGCCAGATGGGTCACGCGAATATGGGGGCTCTCCATATATGTACTCATATGTATATAAAGAGATGAGATTCAATTATTTGTAGGTATTGAATAATTAAAAAAAAAAAACATTTCCAGACCGATTTAATTAGTAGAGTTCTACATCTGTAATGAGCAAAGTTTTTAAAGTGTAACCAAGTATATGAAAAACACAAGTATTAATAAGCTACTTTATTATTTGTAATATTATTATTATTATTTTTATTTTTATTTTTTTTTAAGTTTTTTTTTTTTGCCTTTTTTATTTTTAATTTGGTTTAATCAATTGCAGTTATTCACTGTAATTTTCTCATTAAAGGACATGGGCTTAAATTTTCTTCTTCTTTACTTTTTTTTATATTACTATTTTGAACTCTTAACTCATTGCAAATGGGAAATCAGTGTCTAATAGTTTTATTATTTTTATGTTTTACGAATCTTAAAATTTATTGTAGAAAATCAAATAATATCAAATATCGTTTAGAGGAATTTAATGGAGCTTGTTTTGTGGATGTCATAATCTTACAAAAATTAGAAATTAAAAAATTAAAAAATAAATTAATACATGTATATTAAAACATAGAAAGAAAAACAATAAATAAGTAAATTAAATAATAATAATAGAATAATACTTACACAAAAAAAAAAAAAAAAAAAAAATAGCTTGCGCTTTTAATTTATTTGATTTATTACTACAAAAATTTGAAACTTGAAATGAAAGTTGAATAAAAAATAAGTAAATGAAAACAATAAGAAACAGTAAAAAGTAAAAAGTCAGTTATAATAGAAAATACATTAAATTAATACTAGGCAAACCTTCTTTTAACTCCTCATGGCCAACGGGCGTAATAATTGAATATAATTGATAATTTTGCTAAATGCCGATATAAACATATACAGTCAACGGCTTGCAAGGGTATTCCATATGCGACTGAGGAATCTCCATTCCTTATTTGCTTTTCTTCTCTGCTTTCGCAGTGGTGTTTAAGCAACAAAGGCGCGTATAAGTAATATAATGTGCTTGCATTACCAACACACACAAACACAAACACAAACACAAACACAAACACAGACACAGACACAGACAAAGAGACGCACACATTGAAACTAGAGCCATTTATTGTAGACCATAATATACATCTACTGATGTATGTATACGCATACATATTTCTATATATATACATATATATACATATATATCTGGTCATTGTGTAGTTATGCTCAGTTACATAATTTGCTGCTCGACTGCTGCTGTTGCTGTTGCTGTGGCTGCTGTTGTTGCTGTGGCTGTTCCTGACACACAAATTAGAGCCAGGGCCATAACATTCATGTGCCTGCTCCAGCAAATATGCAATAAAATAAAACTACACTTAAACGCCAGCTGGCCAAAACGAGTGTCATTGAAAAGTGCGAATCGGCATGGGAGCGGGCGCTAGCTGCCGTCTCGCACTGGGTCGAAGATATGAATAATCAGCGTATTTCCCACACGTACCCAAAAAAAAAAAAAAATATATATATATAAATATATATATATATATATATATATATATATATATATATATATATATATATAGTAAAATAAAAAATAAGAGAGAAAAGGCAAAACGTAATACGCAAAAAAAAAGAAGAAAATTTAAAGGAATGCAAACCAATCAACAAGCAAATCCAATACAACCCAAGGGAGACCCAAAAAATACGAAAAAACAAAACTTGGGCTCGCAACGCGACGGAGGACACTAACTAACAGCCAAGCTAAGCCAAGCCAGCCCCACTGCCACGCCCACATAAAGAATTCAAATCGTATTGCCACTTAAACTCAAAATGGCTCGCTACACATGTCGCTTTGTGTGCGTGTGTGTGTGTGCGTGTGTGTGTGTGTAGATTCCGGGTCTTGTGTAGCTCGCGCTATGCTTTCAATTATGGGTGCCATCAAGCCCGAAACTGAAATGTTTGAATACATTGCCATTTAGCCCACGACAGGGCAGCTGTGCAGAGGAATGATGAGCATGGCGCGGATTGTCCTAAGGTCGCCCCAGTCGGGGGCCGGTGCTAGCTGTCTGGGTGGCAGTCGTCTGCTGTGGGCTGACGGTTTTTGGGGGGCGTGCCAGCGCATATATCACAAGTGCGACACGAAACGTAAATCAAATGATATGCGAGTGCAAGTATGACAAGTATGTATTATGTTAGTAACTACGAGTATGTATTATCAGCAACGCCATATTGTGCCTCATACTGCTACACACGCGGCACACCAACTTAGCCCCCGCCCAGATTCTGGCGTCGACTGGCAACCGACGTTGAGCGTGCTGTGGTCCTGGTAACGGGCACCGGGCACCGGGCACCGGGCACCGGGCTCGAGCTCTGCTGGTCTAGCTCTGATCCCGCTTTGCCAATGCCACTCCCAGTGCTAGTTCCAGTCTGGCTCTGATACTGTTGCTGTTACATCGCCGAGCAGCGAGACCAAGCAGAACAAGTCAGAAGTAACGGCAAACGAGTGACATGTTTATCGCCATATTTTCCGAGCCATGACTAAAGAGCCAAACGCATAAATACTGTGAAAAGCAGGCGACAAAAGTTCAAGAGCAATGATGAACGGTAGTGGGAACGGGAAAGGGAAAGGGAATGGGCGGGGCCCACCACACATACGCGAGTGTGAATGTGTGCACGCCCCGATTACGATGGCAAAACCAACTTCTGGGCCAACTTCTGTTGGCGAACCACAATTGAATAATATGATCGCATCTAATTCCAAGCCATTAAACTGAGATCTGTCACTCGACCGAGTTGATTTATGTATTAAATCTTGCACAAGTGTTGTAAATTAAAGCTATATATTTCTGAGAGCCCAATATTCTGCTATCGATATATATCGATGTATGTTGTGCAACCAGCATATCATAGACATGCCTATATATATTCGCTTAATATGTTGGGGAAATATATTAAAGAAACTGTAACTTTTGAAGATCTTTAACATATTTCTTTTGTTTCATTTATCGATAATATATCGATATGTCACTTAAATCTGAAATCATTGGAAGAGTGTTGGGGATACAAAAGAAATTGAAGCTGTTGCTCGATATCGATAAAGATATGTGCCTTGCCTATTTGTAGCTTTATGTAAGTCATATATCGACACACCAAAATTGACTTATCGATCCATTACCATTTCCGGCCTCTCAGCTATGTCTGGCACAAGGACGCATTTCACATGCACATGCAGCAGCAGCAGGAGCAGCAGCAGCCAATAACCATAATAATTGAATTGATTCTAGCTTTTTGGACACATTTATCGATAACTTGATTTAAGCTGACTGCCATTACAGATTGGGTCGCGCGTCAGGCAAATGACAAACTGCATTACAGCATCCGACAGTACAGCTATGGCCCCACTCGAGTGGTGCTTGGCTGCTATTAGTGGTGCTAGCTGCTGTTGTTGGCCATCAATCTGCATTCATGGCATTCATCATCCAAAAAACAGAGTCAGATACAAATATGGCGACACAGAAACCATTTGCAAATACCTACTCGTATTCTACATACATGAATTCACACACACAGACACACACACAGACACACGCATGTGTAAAAAAAAGAAGTAAAAGAAATCGGTGGCTTTTGTCAATTGGTATTCCCATCGTGCGAATACTGCTGCTCCCGAGTGAGAAACTGTGAGCCCTGGAAATGGGCCAAATTGGATATAGCGAACCTGGGGCCGGAGCTGGGGCTGCGGATGGAGCTGCGGATGGAGCTGCAACGCTGTTGTCAAGCGTAAAAAAGCGTCATTGAGATGTCAACTGTGAAAAGTGCGACCGGGTCCCGGGAACATCCATGTGGTGAGCCAATAAATATCGTGTTTAAGCCAACACCCAAACAAAGTGATGCGAAAATAACACAGCGACTGTCAGGCCAATCGGTTGGGCCGAAGGCCGAGGCGGGTCCGTCGCACAGCGAAGAGGGACACAGCCATGGCATGGCATGGCACGGCATGGGGGAAGTGGAGCTGGGGGACGTGGCGACAGTGCGACTATGGATCGGTGGGTGCGGCTTTTGGCCATTGTGTACGCACATGGCAAACAGTGTGAAGGCGTTGGAGCATAAACAGTTTTTGACATTGTCAGGCCCAAGACACATGCTAATGCCTGACTGCCTGACTGCCTCGGCAATCGGCACACACACACACCCACACACACCCACACACACACACACATCGTGCTTGTGAGTGGGGCGGCTTTGTTGGCCGCACACACGGCTTGTCCAGTCAGCCATAAACGTTATCTGTTCATTGCGACAAATGCATGAATAGTTGCGTCTCATGCTCCCGCTCCGAGTCCTTATACCCTCTATGCCCCCGCCCAAGCATATGGGCATGACAAAATGCGACTGAACAAGTTGTGCGTGGCGAGTGTGCAAAGGCCAACATCCTCGAGTATGCCGTTAACCAAAAGCTCGTTTCATTTGAAAATGAGCCATTTAAGGCAGAGGCCAGACCAGACCAGACTAGCTTCCAGCTTGCACATTTTGCTCAGTTGGCTCCACTCGCTTGACAATTTATTTCCATTTTTGCCTATGCTTTGCTCTACATAAACAGTTTAATAAAAAGCCTCAGAAAGCGACAGCTAAACTTTCGATGTGACCCAGTTAATAGGCTAGCAGGATATCGGGGAGATCCCCTCTCGGGTTAGCCTGTCTGTATGGATTAGAGCAGGTGACTAAAGTGGAGTAAATGAGCTTTTATAATAATAATAGTAATACTCATATAATTACAATAATAATATAAATATGGACAATAATTAGACTAATGAGTTAGAATAATGATACCAAAAAAGTAATGACTAATGATAGTGATAATAATAATAATTTATCAGATTCAGATTCAGGCTAATAATAATATACCACAGTCATTAAAATAATAAGAAGAAGAATTATGATGACATTCTAATGAGAATGTTAATAAGGCTGATGATAATATATAATGATTAATTTGTTCATTATATATGCTGTCATATAAGTTAGTTTTAATATGATATATTGTTATTTTATATATCTCTATCTCTGTTTCACTCTCTCTCACTATCACGTTGTCCTTTCTCTGTTTCACTCTTTCTTTCTCGCTCTCTCTCTCTCTTTCTTTCTCGCACTCTCTCTCTCTCTCTCATTCTCTCTCTCTCTCACTCTCTCTCTCTCATTCTCTCTCTCTCCTTCTCCCACGCTCTCTCACTCTCACTGTCTCTCTCACTATCGCACTGTCTCTTTCTCTGTTTCCCTCTCTCTCCCTTTCTCTCTCTCTCTCTCTCTCTCTCTCTCCATCTCTCTCTCTCTCTCTATCTCGTACTCTCACTCTCTCTCTCTCCCGCAACATCTACAGGGTATTTTTGCAGTAGCAAGCAATATTTGTCTTGGAAAATTATCGTGCTGTGTGGCGAGAGGGAAGTCGATATCGGAAGCGTTACCATTTTTCAGTTGAACAAGTGTTTGCCACATGGCAATTTATACACATACAATGTCTAACTATCTACCCTTAACCTCGTTATATATAATATGTATATATATATATATATACGAGGTATGCTGTGCATTTATACAGCAAGCTGGCCAATAAATCGGCTGCTTTTATAGCCTGGCCCGAGATTCACGTTTGCGGCCGGGCCTTTGACTTTATGGAGTCCATTCCGTGACAGAACGTGACATGAAAGCTACGGCCAACTACGTTAACACCCGGACACCAGGACACCCGGACACCCGGACGCCCGGACGCCTGGACGCCGAGACAGTCGTATGCCAGAGCTGAAGCTGTGAACCGATTTGTCATTATTATTGGAGACACACGGCAAAACGGCCATAAAAGCCATACATGCAACACGCTGCTGCCGCAACAACAACAACCACGACAACAACAACAACAACAGCAACAGCAATAACAACAATAACAACAAATGATAAGCCACACGCGCGCCTATGGGGCACAAAAGTCGAAATGTTGACAAACAGCTTAAAAATTGAACGTACTGCCGCGACTCGCGACGATTGCGGTCTGCGAATGTTGCACAAACACACTCATTTGCGCCGCACGCTATTTGTATATAGAGTGGAGCTTACGAGCTTAGCACTAAAGGCTTCACCGACCTTTGATACCCTATAAAAACTAAAAAGCGCCTTAAAATGCGCTTTAAATGGATCGCAAAATGCGAATAACTGTAGGTAGTTGAATATGTAATGTCTGGGAAGAAGAGATGGAATACGAGAAAGAGAAAAAAAAACAGAGTGAGAGAGAGACAGGAGATTGAGAGTGAGAAGCCCACACAGAAAACGGGGGGAAAACTCGTGTAAGCTCGAAAGTAAATGAGAGAGAAACTATGAGAAAAAATGAGGGATAGAGTTAGTGATAGACTAAATGAGAGGAAAAGAGCTAGATTTTTTGAGAGAAAAAAAAATATAACTACAGATATGAGAAAGAGAGAGATAGACAGAGGTACATACATAAATATATATATTAAGAGAACTCTAAATCCATAAAACTTGGTATAGCATAAAAGACAGAAGCAAAGACAAAAGGATTGATATATATATATATATATATATATATATATATAGAGAGAGAGAGAGAGAGAGAAAAAGACAGAAAGAGCGACTAAGATGATGAGAGCTTTAATGCCCAGAATGTGATAAATGGGGAAAAAGGTAGAATTGACATTGCCAGTCTGTCAAGCGGGAGAGCAAGAAGGAAGGAGGAAGAGAGAGAGGGAGAGAGAGAGAGAGAGATAGAGGAAGAGGGAGAGAGAGAGGAGAGTCAGAGCAAGCATAGAAAAGTAAGCAAAGCCTTATTACAAAAGTTTCATACGGAATACAAATTGCAAGACAAACCTAAATTTCAAGTGAAAATCGGTAAAAATTTACATCTTGTGCATTGCGTAACATTTCGCTCTATAATAAAACAGGGTATTACTGGATGGACTGGTCCCACCGTAGTTGGCATCATAGTGGGTTGGTGGAACCGATTTCAATTGACCGCTTAACACTGACATCCTCCCGCAGGGCTTTGCAGAAATCAATAGAAGCCTCAGTAATTTCGCATTGAAATCATTTATCACGTTCGGAGTGATGAATGGAAACAAAAAATTTGTTTATTGAACCGAAAGATAGAAGAAGACCAATTTGTAAGTGACTGCCAAATAAGCTCTTGCTTTTTAAAGAAAGTTGAGAGATATTCAACTCATGCCAGATGGGTTAACTTTGCTATTGAAGTAACGCAGGAGCCGAATCGATGTTGAAATGAGTTGCTTCATAAGCAGAAGCCGCTTGCAATTGAAGAAGAAAGACCCCGACGGGTGCTGAAACTGTATAATTCAACAAATGAAATCACTAAAAATTTGTGTGCAAATAGAAAATGAAATTTCATAATGAAACTAGGTCGATGGGGGCATGTTTGGACTGCTGAAAGCTCTGATGCGCACCATTGTGTCTTGATGGCACCTAAGCAGAGAGCTCGACGCTCGATATGAGTGTGTGTGTGTGTGTGTGTGTGTATGGGGATATTTCCTTGTGTGTGTGTGTGGCTCGTTGAATTGTCGTCAATGGGCAAATATCCAGGCATTAATTGCAAACAACTGACACACGAGCCCAAGATGCATGCAACGCTTTGTGGCAGCTCGTTTGCATGTTGCCTGCCTAACACATGCCTAACGGGCTCAACTTGAGCGTGAGCTGCCAGTAGTGGCTGGCGGCCTAGCCAGGCAATTCCAATCAAGCACAGCCAGTTGGAGCACGTGCCATCTATTGGCCATCTGCTTAATTAGTTGTACCATAAGCGAATTTGTATTCAATTTCGCGCAAACGTTTCCCCTATCATAACAGAATCGCATGTCATGTGGCACAGCCCATAAATTATATTGCCAAACAACTTGGCAATTAAGTGCAGGCCAGCAACGTGCCAGCTCCACCATCTTAGCTGGGAGTGGACGGGGCGCGGGCGGGGCCAGTGGGGCTTGAGCTACGAGAGCAGCTCGGCCATCTCGGGCATCGTGGCCATCTCAGCTGGCGCGTGCCACACAGAAAGGCCAAAATAAAAAAAATAAAAAAAAGGAACTACAGCGAGCGAGCGAGTTGCTGCTGATATGGAGGCGATACAGCCGCTTGCCATATCAAATTTACACCTAACAAACTTCATAACAAAGTCATAAAAACCCCAGCAGACCCTTCACTCCGCCATATCCATAGGCCATAAAAATGTACATAAGCTTCATGAGCGGCAACCGAGACCGGAAAATGGAGTGGGCGCCCGCCCAGGAGAGGACCCGTAAAATGGGGGCATACAAACAAAGTGCCCGGCTAATGGCAAATGAAAAGCCAAATGGAAGTCCATAGGTGGTAGCTGGCCACATTGCAGGCAGGCTCTTTAAACAACTATATCCTTTGCACGTTGCTTCACACACTCACACTCTCCGTCACTATCTCTCTCTCTCTCTTTCACTCTCTCCCCCTCTGGTTTGGCTACTTACGAGCGATATTCAACATCCGGCGATTGCTCACTCGCTCGCATGACGTTGGCCAAATATGCATATGAATATAAAACTATTTGGACATTTCGGCTGGACCCAAAACTTTTGCAGACGCCCCAGAATTGGTGGGCAGACAGACAGGCGAGCGGACGTATGAGTGCAGCAGGTTCAGTGGCCAATCTTCTAGCAACATCCAACAGGCAGCACCAAAAACCCACCCCAACCCCCCACAGCCGAGCAGGTCATGTGCCAAGGGCAGACACGAATTTTAGTTTCAGTTTCCGTTTCGGTTTCGATGTTGGGATTTGTGTTTACGGGCTTGAGGCCGAGCGCCTTGTTGCCATGTCACCGAGCCCGTAATGTATTCTAATTGAATGTTGAACTTGACCAGCATGGAGCATATGCAATTGCCAACAGCAACAGCAACAGCAACAACAATAACACACACATTTACATGGGCGCTGGATGCTGTTAACACGCATATTCTATTTCTTCCTCTTCTGCCTTTTTACAATATTACCTTAACATTTGTAATGTAAACACAGAATTCGTTGAACATTAAAAAAATCCCGTGAATGTGTGCCGTAAATGTGCTTTGCGTCTGGCCGTAACAGAGTTTATTTAAATGAAAATAGGAGAATTGAAAGAATATTTTCAGTTCTGTTGCACGGAATTAAAATTACTGTTAATTTATTTACAAAAGCCAGAATAATCTGATTACAGATTAAACAAATACTTTCGTACTATAGCACGTTTTTTATAGAGCAGTTCTGATCGATCTATATCTATGAGTTGGAATGATTCAGTTTAGCTGTAGATCCCGTTGGCTTGTGCATGTTGAGTGCATTGCACATTCAGGTCCGCTGTATTTGCTGATATTTCATGTTCCACCTATCCTGACCCCTTTCTCTTCATTCCATTGAGAACGAAATCAAGGCTATTGTTGCCATTATTGTGTTCGCAGTCGAGCCAGCCTCAAGCCAGGCTGTTCGTCCTTCAGCCAGTTCCATGTTGAGCCTCTGAATGATGCTTCCTCTAGTTCACTCTTGTATAAGGCTGATTGCTCTTCCCCACTTATATGTGAAAATCATCTGAGTGATGACCAACATTGAAATTTGACAATTTATCAATTTAGAGTTCTAGAAACTTTTACTGTTTTAATAAAACTAAAATCAGAAAATAATTTAGGAGTGTTGTAACCTACTACATGTTGATTACTCCCACAAAAGTAGCTCGAAAGAATTTTTGAAATTTTTCACAAATAGTATGTAAAGAAAATAAATTTCGATAAATTTAAAAGTGCATAATTGCTTGACTGGCCCTAGAAGGCATCCAAAGTCCGAATTAGCCAAACGAAGACAAACTTTGTCATTTATGCAATGCATTGACAAATAAATATTTGGCAGAAAACATTTCATTTTTGTTTTTAATACTTTACTTTGTACTAAGCAAGCCCACCGCCATCAAAGTTGCTGGTTTGGTTTAGTATTCATATACAGGGTTCTCTATATTCGAGTGACCCATCTGGCAAACCTACGAATATGGAGAGCCCTGTATATATTTCGCAACGTATGACAAATACCGAAAGGTCAAAGCAAACAGAGGGAATTGCGCAATGCGACAAATGTTTAAACTACATTTTCTAGATGAAATGTAATTTTATTGAAAAACCAATGCACTGACACGCCTACGCCTACGCCTACGCCTACGCCTACGCCTACTCCTATGAGCAGCGACTCTTAGCAGCGGCCCCCCGTGGGCACCCTTGGGCACATTGATTGCATTGTGCATTGTGCGCGAATTTCAAATATAGACACACACACATACATACATGCATATACACGCATATATGTATGTATGTATATGTGTGTATGCGATTCGAGGTCTGACATCCGAAAAAAAAAACAATTTAGCGAAAATTGCACTGCCCCAAATGCAATTACCATAACAAATCAAATATTTTATTGCCTTAGCCAAATGGCCAAAGAGCAAAAAAAAAAAAATATGGTATATACATACATATGTATGTATAAATAATAAAAAATCTAAATCTAAATCTAAAAAAAAAACAAAAGATTTGGCAAGCGTCAAATTGCAAGCATTTAAAGCAAACAAAATGTTTCCGCCTTAACACACACACATGCACATCCATACATACATACATATATATATATATATATGCACACACACAGAGAGACACACATACACTGCATACACGCCGCATGCCGCATGCCGCATGCCACATGCCGTGCGCCACATACGAAACAAACGGAATCCCAGCATTTCACATGTCGATTTAAGATCCCAAGTTTGACAATATGTTGAATCATTTAAAATTTTATTGAAATAAATTGCAAATATTTTTGTCAATACGAAGGACGATTCAGGCGCATCGCAGGATGAACAAAACATTACAAAAGAAGAGATCCAAATCGAGTTTGCTGATGTAAGAGGTGACATGTAATATATATGTATATATATATATATATATATATATATATATATATATATATATATTTGTATATATGTACCCTTAGTCTGATTGTTTTTTTAGGCAAGATTCGTCTTTTTATTTCTGCCACCAATCAAACCTGTAAGGCATCTATAATATATATAAGTATATAAATATATATGTTTATATTTATATATGTATACGTTACTCGATACATATCCTATTTTATATTTACAAATTATTATTATTTGCATTAAGTTAAATTAATATAATAGTCTGTTCTCTATGCTTGTCCTTTTTTTGTCTCGATCGCCTCCTACTGCTGTATTAGTATTAGTGTGAGTCTCAGAGCTTCGCTCAGTTCGTCCCAGTTGTACGCTGCTCACTCCAAGAGGAGGAGAGGAGCGAGAGGGCGAGCCGCAGGTAGCTGTTGCTGAACATAGATAGTCCCATGCTGCTACTGCTGCTGAGAGAGAGCGAGATGACCATTGAGAGGGCATTCGGAAGCTTCATTATGTTTGTCATTGCGGGAAGACGAGGACGAAGGGAGGGCGAAGGCGAAGAGAAGAGAAGACTAGGAATTTCCATTCTGCAAAATTGCTTTACGAACGACATCATGCTGAGAGTTCATTTGTGTGCACAGACATGAAATTCTGAAATTATAACGGAAGGTGTACAAGTTGACACAGCTCCGACATACATATGTACATATGTATATACATAATGTTATGTATGTACTATATACTAATATATAAATGCTGCATTGCAAAGGTCCTTTCCTCCGCCCCCTTTTCACCCTTTTCCCCCTTTTCTGCTGTGCTAATACTCGTACAACTATTCCAAATTCAATATAGACAATGCTCAGCGAATCAGCTTTCGATATACAATTAAAACTGCATTGTATACGAGGTCTGTTCGAAAAGTATTTGGAATGTCACATTTCCACAAGTTACGTATACTTGATTTTCGATTTTCATCACTGTTTTTTATCACCCTATGCTGTTTAATATTAGATAAGGATAAGGACTTGAATACTTAAATCCAATATTTAACATTTAGATTGATATATTTAAGAATAAATAAATATTATAAAAAAATAAAAAAAAAAAACAATATTAAAGTTATATGTGGATGTAGGTATCTAAGAATAAATATTTAGTAATTAGATATTGAAGAATCTAATTGAAGAATATATAGTATACAAAGTCCAAGTTGCCGATGAAGATGTCCTGTAAATTCAATCGATTCGATTGCAACGCACGCACTGTTGAGGAAAATAATAGTATTTGTTGGCCCGCGGGCCAATTAAGAACTGCAACGGGCAGCAAATCAGCTGTGCAACGCGTAAGCATCAATGCACTTGTTTTCAAGATTAAAAGCTGAAACTGTGATGGGCGGGGTAAGCCGGTTAGAGAATGCCACAAAACTGCAACCATATTACCCGATAGCGAAATGGTGCAAAGTTGTTTTTAAGCCTATGAGCTGTGGCTACTGCCATTCCCCATTCCCCATTCCCCATTCCCCGTTCTCCATTCCCCGTTCCCCGCTCCCCATTCCCCATACGCTATGCCCTATTCTCTATTCCCCATTCCCCATTCATATCCACATCCACACCCACTCAGTGGGTGCTACACGATTTGGCTGCTCCTTGTTGTGGCTGCTGGCTAAGCAGCGCTGAGCTGCGTCCAGTTCCTACGTACGCTGAACTCTCTGCAGTTGCAGTTGTTGCAGCTGCAACAAAAACAATACGTTGAAACCACCAAACACCAAATGCTGTCAGCCAAACAGAGAAGCTACGATGGCCATGGATATATGTACACATGCATGTATATATGTATGTGTGTGTGTGGGTGTGTGTGTGTGCGTACGTGTGTGGGTGTGTGTGCTTCGGCAACATTGTTGTTGGCATTGATGGCAACGTTGGAGCAGAGCAGCCGTTAGCACAACTGCTGCCAGCTGTTAAAGTTCACACACACACACACACACACAAGCTACCCACATGCGTGTGTGTGTGTGTGTTTGTGTATGTGTGAATGCTCCTGTTCATTTGCGCATCTAATGAAGCTGAGCGCTGCAAATGTGCGTGGGCGGTTAACGACTGCGGCTGCTTCTGCGGCTGCGGCCGCCATCGCCATCGCCATTGCCATCGCCACCGCCGCACCTCATCTCGCCTTGCCCCGCCTCGACTTGCTGCTGCTGCAAAAAGTTAGCCAAGCGCAGAGCGACGCGACGCCGCCGTTGTCGAAACCCACGCCAGAAACAAACCGTTCCATTAGAGATGAGCTGATTAACATGCAGCCACAGCGAGCAGGCGACAGAGCCAAAAAACAAGCAAACGAAAAAACAGTCAGAAAAAAATCCAAATAAACTAAAAATAAATGTTATAAAATTATTAACTCATTTACACAGTGGAGTCAGCAATGGGGCAAACAACCAAACCGAACCCCAACTTCGTCCTGTATTTAATTTAATTTTCATTATAGATAAACACTCAAGAGAGAGGGAGTTGGAGAGAGCGAGAGAGAGAGAGAGAGAGAGAGGGCGAGAAGCGAAAAAGTGCTGAAATTGTAGCTGATTGAATCTTAATATAAATTTGATGCCTTTTTGATAACGCTATATCTAGACATATAAAGATATGTGCTCTACGTATATATATTTGAAATGTTACCTAACATATGAGCTGCCTTTTAGCCAAATTGATGTGTTGCTTAGGGATGCAGCAAGAGCGAGAGAGACTGGAAGAGAGAGAGAGAGCGAGCTGATTGTAATTATGTTGAGTGTGTCACAGTGTTTAAAGTGAAATTCACGATTGTTGCATACTTTGTCCTACTTATTTTTATTTATATTATTTTCTTTATTATTTTTTGTTTCAAGCGCCTGCAGGGAGCTGCCATCACTTGTCGCCTGCCCAGTGCTGAGTCGTACTGTCGTCGCCACACACACGCACACACACATACATATATATATGTGCACTTACACGTGCAAATGTAAATGTTGCGTGTGGCCTGTGCGGTGTGTGTGGGTGGCCCTGTGTGTGCGCGTGTGTGCGTGTGTGCGTGTGTGTTTAAGCAATTGCTGTTTTGTTGCTGGCAGCTTGCATGGTTTTTGTTTTCGTTACTGTTTGTTGTTTGTTATTGTTGTTGCTGTTTGTTATTGTTGTTGCTGTAGCATTTTGTGTTTAAAGGAGAGCAGCAACAAAAAAGCAAAACAAAACAACAACAAAACAACAAAAATCGTGCACAATTTCTTGCTTTGGATGGGTGACCAGCGCAGCATTCGCAGGCAGCCGCGTGCGGTTGGACATACGACAACAACAGCATTCAAATTTGAGTATGCTGCACACGCACACACACACACACGTTGGGAGAAAGCTTTGGCACGCAAATACAATAACAAATTAGAGGCACAGAGGATTTAGCATGTGTCATGGCTAAGCTCTGCGGTTGAGCCTGCAGGCATGCAGCCACCTAAACCCCCCACGCCAGCCGCTCTACCGCTCTCTCTCTCTCTCTCTCTCTCTCTCTCTCGCTCTCTCTCGTTGCCGTTGTTGCTTTTGTTTATGCGTGCAAATTGCGTTGCTGGGCCGGAACTGTGTAGCGCACCGATGCGTTGCCTCTCCGTATTCAACTTAAAGCGAGCATTACCCGCTATTACCCCGTTACTTGCCGGGCGAAAAAACGGGCAATGGCCAAAAGAGTTACAGCAGCAGCGGCAGCCCCACGTATATCTGTATATGTGTATGTGTGTGTGGATGGCCCTTTGGTCCTTTGGGCCAAGTATGTGCGCATGTATTCGTATGAAACGCTTTCGCGCAAATTTCCTAAGCTTCTTTAAGCGTAAAGTTACGAGCAGAGCGACAATAACAAAAGCAACAGCGATGACAGCGTCCAAGCACACACACGCACACACGCACACACACACACACACACTCTGAAAATTAAACGAAAGTCCAAGGTGGCAATGGCCGGAACGAACTGGCTTGCTACTCCAAGGATAATGCATACAAATACAAAATGTACACTCACGCAAGCACAAACACACACACACACACCATAACACTCGAACACACACACATACAGTGGCACAAAGCTGTTGCGAAGCAATTCATTTGTCAAACCTTAAGGCAGTGTAATTACTCAACTATATAACGCCAGTTTAGTGTTGCCACGGTCAAAGTTCATGTTAGTTGACCAGAAGTTAAATTGTAATCCGGTTTTACCAAATCCATGTCAACGAAATTGTGTTACGTTCTTTCCAAAACGTAATCCAACAAATTTTGACTACAGCTCTGGCAACGGCAGCTGCAATGGATGGGATGGGATGGAATGGGATGGAGTTGGGCTGGGCATTGGAGTTGGCTAAGCTGGTCAATAAATTTAAATGAGTTTGTAAGTTATTTAATTGCATTTACATGTAAATTGCTGGCCGTTCGTCGTAGCCGGTGGACACTGTACGCACATGTTGCGATGAAAACTATTTGTGCCTTGAAGATAAAGTGTCCGACATTCTCCGGCAATTGAACAGCTCAGCACAGCTCAAGTCGGAGCAGAGCCGAGCAGAGCCGGGCACAGTGAGCGGTCCATGGGTTGAAAAATTGCTTTGAATTAACGCCCACAAAATTTATCATATAACTTTTGATCTATTGTAATTATTTAAGCCCCGGCATATTGCGCCAAAGTTAATGGAATGCTTTTGCGCATTAACGTTATTTGGTTTATGTGTGCATTCATTTTTTGTTTCGATTTATTTTACATACCCTGGGTAAGTGGGTAAGCTGGGTATAATAGGCTTGCCCAAATGGTATGCAACAGCCTGTAGGACAGGTGATAGAATGTGAATTCACATATATTACTTTATAGCAATGGATAATCATTGTTGCAGTTCGAGCTGTGTGAACGGGAAGGTTGCTCTCCATGTGCGCGCCCTACCCATGCACACTCCCACTCCCACTCCCAGTCTCCTCTATGCGTTTACTGTGAAGCCCAATATCAGAGGAACAAAGCCGCAAGTAACTGCCACAAAGCTGCTTAAACAGAGCTATAGACAGGCTGCACTGATCTAACTACTATGGCTACTACTCTGTCTGTCCGTCTGTCACTTTGAATATCCGTCCGTCTGAAATCCACTGTTTAAATTGACAAGACGGGCATCAAGTTAAAGATAACTCACATATATTGTTATTATTTATTATTTATTATTT
Organism: Drosophila mayaguana; assembly: GCA_037075325.1. Classification (NCBI taxonomy): domain Eukaryota; kingdom Metazoa; phylum Arthropoda; class Insecta; order Diptera; family Drosophilidae; genus Drosophila; species Drosophila mayaguana. The sequence goes on along the minus strand of JBAMCG010000120.1, from coordinate 3,016,222 downwards.
CTTATTTCTTATTTATTATTTATTATTTATTATTTATATTTTATTATTTATTATTTATTATTTATTATTTATATTTTATTATTTATTATTTATTATTTATTATTTATTATTTATTATTTATTATTTATTATTTATTATTTATTATTTATTATTTATTATTTATTATTTATTATTTATTATTTATTATTTATTATTTATTATTTATTATTTATTATTTATTATTTATTATTTATTATTTATTATTTATTATTTATTATTTATTATTTATTATTTATTATTTATTATTTATTATTTATTATTTATTATTTATTATTTATTATTTATTATTTATTATTTATTATTTATTATTTATTATTTATTATTTATTATTTATTATTTATTATTTATTATTTATTATTTATTATTTATTATTTATTATTTATTATTTATTATTTATTGTTTATTATTTATTATTTATTATTTATTATTTATTATTTATATTTTATTATTTATTATTTATTATTTATTATTTATTATGAACTATTTATTAGAGATTAGAGATTATAATTAAGATTAAGAGCTAAGCACTGGAAGCTGGGGCTTTCGGCTTGATCATGTATTGACATTGTTTGTGTGATACATTTTGTACAAGTTTCTTGTTTTCTTGTAAAAAAATAGAAAAATATTTCAATAATATTCCCAGTCCAATGGAGACTATCACAGTTATAGACAAAATAGATGGACTATCGATAATGAATGTCTCTCAGCGTCGTCCATATAAAAATATCATAAATAGACCAATTGCTTAATATCCACTTTTCGGGCAACAATCTCGAGTCCGACTCCATTTAAAGGCAATGTTTGATACTTGACAGCATCACGGCCAGCCCCATAGCAATGCTACGCAAACGCTTTGTACTGCATTAAATCGGCTCAGGTCGCCTCTGGTCCATACAATTGGGCGTAGCTCTACCATAACTGTTGTCGCAAAGGAGCTTATTAGATTCCAAGCTTCCATCTGATGCCATGGCATGGCTTTCATGAGGTTGTCCGTTGTGATGGAACGGCTCATTGTTTACTCGACGACCCTCAAAGTGCTCTGCTTAAAGAACATTCCACATTTGGTATAATGTGTGTGTGTGTGGGTATACATATATGATTACATATGATTAAGTGTGAACGTGTGTGTGCTTGTAAGCATATGTTCTGTATACGTACCATGCATCCCACAAACAGTAAAGCTTTAGTGTAAATTCCAGGGTATTTTCGAGTCGGGCACTCCCCATTCTGGCACCCTTGCTTGTTTTATTAATATTGCTATTTGTTTTCGTGCATGACAGCCGCATAAACAGATCCGATAAATAAATTCAAAGCAAATATTGGCCCGCCTTGTGTCGTGCTGCCACTTATCGATAGCCATGATTATCGATAGCACGTGAAATTAATTGATATTCGAGTTAATATATTAACTGCCGCACATATATATATTCAGTATCGTGTGGCAGCAGGTGCCGCATTGAGCGGCTTGATTAATGGCTTGATTGACTGCCTGATTGATTGATTGAATAACTGAGCTGCACGCGCCCTATGTGGCCAACAATTTCATAGCAGTTTACAGCTCGATCACGTTCCATGCCTTGCACCGAGCTGCCAATCCAACTAGGATTTTAATCTAATAAGCAGCGCCCGCTCGCACGCTCACCTTCCCAAATGAGATGCCGTTCAGTGGCGTGGCCCCACTTCAGCCACCCGGTTTTTTTTTTTTTTATATAAGTGTTGCTTCTGTTTCTGTCGTTTAATTTCTTTTTTTTTTCTATTTTGCAGGTACGAGAGGCAGACCCGCTGAGCAGTCAACGACAGCATTAAATGCAATAAATGGCGTAAAACTTTGCGGTTTCCGTGCCGACCTGCTGCCGCTAGAGCCATCAATATAGAGCGCCGCCCGACCCACCCAATCACACAAAACGCAGGCCAGCCCCACTGCATAAATCAACCTAAAATGTCAATGAGGGGACATTACATTATTGAGTTGGCGCTTGGCCGTTGACGGTTGAATAGCAGCCCGCATCCTGCATCCTGCTGCCCGCTGCCCGCTGCCCGCTTCCTGCTGCCCGCTGCCTGCGTCCGCCTGCTGCAGCAGGCAGTCACCTGCCTTTTGGTCCTGCGCTAACTTCCACACCAGCTCCACCTTGCATCCCGCATTGCGGTGGCACTTCGGTTGTTGGCATTAGTTTGACATTTACTTTGGCACGTCGTTAGCTGAGTGCCATGTGCGAGTCACCAGGCTTCACCAGCCGCTAAAACCCACTGACAATGGGTATGAGTGGGAGTGTGTGTGGGTGTGTGTGTATGTGTAGGTGTGTGTGTGTGCTTCTGTGGCACATTAGAGTGCCTGCTCGGTAATTCAAATAGTTGAAATTGTTTAAGCTTGATTTGGGCGAGCACTACACACTTTGCCACACCCACACATAAAGACTCACACACTTACACACACGCACACCGCAAGCATATTTAGCTGCCCGTGGTGGCGTCAAGTTTTGAAGCACTTTAGCCTGGTTTGCATTTGAAGATGGCTGAGGCTGGCTATGTTTGGCTTAGGTATGCATGAAAGTCGCCGCAGATAGTGGGCTTAGCTCTCATAATGTTTTAGCAACCAGCCCACTAGATCACCCGCCCACCCGCCTACCCGCCAACCCGCCAGCCAGCCAGCCGACGCACAACAAATTAAGCCTTTTAGCAAACACAAACAAAACTCCAATTTGTTGCCAAGTTGTGATGCTGTCCAAAATGCCAAAGCCGTTAACTGGCCAACGCCTTGGAAGAAGCGCCCAACCGCGCATTCCACGCCTTTTAGCACGAGGAACGCAGCCCCTTTCCCACCAAACCAGCGAGCAGCTTGGTAAACTTTCGCAGAAGCCGTCATCTATGTACACAATATATATGTATGTATATGTATTTCTATATATTGCTATATAACTACTATATATATATATTTGTGTACATTTTACTTTTGGCCTACGCCACGCTCGTCGCTGGTTTTGTTTGACTTTGATAACAGGCGGGCGCTAGATTTCTGCTGATGTTGACGTTGATGAAATTTAACAAATTTGAAGCGTGGAAAAATTTCAGCTAACATTCGGCGACGTCATATCTTTTATTGCCCAGGCAGGCGCGAGGCATCAAGGCAAGGCTAGCTAACAGCAGCGACAACTAAAATAGAATAAATTGAATGAATGGACGGCAAGCGGGTGTGAAGCACTACATGATACTCTACCATATCACATTCGAAAAGGCTTAACAGAGAGCGGGAGAGCGAGAGAAAGAGCGAGTGTGCGAGCTGTAGCTGCTCTGTACGATGGCATGCCAATAGGGTATCAAACTCTGCATCATACTCTATTCAAACAAGCTTTAATTTTAAGACGGACCTTTTCTCTCTAGAAGGAGGAGGAGGGAGCTGCAGCAAGCACTGCAATATACTCTACCAAAAGCAGCCATAACAAACAATAATCGAGAGGGAGGAGGAGAAAGCGAGAGGAAAAATAGAGGGAAATGGTGGGAGAGAGAGTAAATTCTACCTCCTGTGCCTGTCAAGGACTGCACAATACCCTCTCATAGAGAGAAAGAGGGAGAGTGAGACAGAGTACCTCAAAGATATAGGGGCAGCACCTCTGCATGATTTGATAATTTGAAGAACTTAAATTCATGATGAAATAGGTTAGTCCAGCTTAGCGAGTAAGCAGAGCACATTTGCTTAGCTTAATTATGCACGCAAGACCGGGTATTCGGCAGTCGAGCATACACCATGGAGTCACTTTTCAGAATATCGATTTAATTGTTGGCTTGTCAATGAATGTACGAAATTCCAGCTGCAACACTAACCAACATTTCTGTCAAGTGTACGGAATTTGGATATCTATGTATATATACATACATACATATATATATATATATATACTTAAAATATATATGTATATACATCTGTGTATATATTTTCGCTATGCTATTAAGTGATTCAAGTGTCAGCCTTATTAAATAGATACAACAAAATAAAAATGTAATGCCTCTTACTGCCACTGTGCAGCATTTGTGGCAGGGAAGGCGGCAGCAAGCGGCTTATGCAGCTCCATCGCTAATCCCAGGCACTTTGGGGAGCCTAGAAATGAGAGCGCTTGAAATTATTACAATTACTAGCTGACTAGATAACCAAAATCCAGTGATGGCGAAATGAGACTGCCTGTGATCTAAGATAATGCGACATCTCGGGTCTGGCTGGCTTATTCAATTATTCAGGACTCTGCTCCTCCGCCCCTTCCGGCTACAGTGCAATCGAATCAAATTCTCAGACACCTACTACAGCAATTCCATTTGTATTACTTTCTGTTTTTTATTTATTTTTTTTTTACTTTTGTTTTATTTTTTTTTTGTTCTTTGCTTTTCACACGTTACTCGCATCTCATCTCTCACATGGAAAAGATTCGGAGCTTGCCTCAACGGGTCTCACTTTGGACACATGTCAAGCAGTTGCATAAGAAAGCTTTTGAGAAAATGTCTCCAATTTTTTGTTGTTTTCTGTTATCGTTTTTCTTCCTTTGCCTCTTTCATTCAGCTTTCATCATTTTACGCTCCGGACGTATTTCAAGCAAAGTTTTTGCGAATATCAATTTTTGTTTGCTGTTTTTTTTCTGTCTTACGTTAACTTCTCGTATGGCTTCTTGCGTTGGTCACCTTTCGAACTCATTCTCTTTTCCTACTTTTCTACTTTTTTTTTTTTTTGTGTGTGTGTTGATTTTGTGAGCCGACAGCTGGCAGGAGAAATGATTTGCCAAAAATGTGTGCAAGTTCTTTTGGTGCTGGCGACACTTTGACATCGGCTTGCATAACTTATCGTTGGAGCCTCCAGGGAGCAACGACTAATAATAGCACAATCCACACCACTGCGCAGCGCTGATTAAACAAGAGCACACCAAGTGCACGAATGGTGGTCCATTCAGTAATGCCATATCCATGAGTAATCCCAAATGGTCTTGGTGCGCTGGGAATCTGGGAACCTGCGCCATGTAATCACAGCAAATTAGTTCACTGAGCGATTATTTGCGCTGAGCTTTCGCTGCTGCTGCTGCTGCTGCTGCTGCTACTGCTGCTGCTGCTGCTGACAGTTGCCAGGTGCGCCAGTTATGGAGACTCCCCTGCAATCAAAATGGCGTCAAAGGCAAACCATGTCGTCATCCTATTTACGACAGTGTCGTGATCATTGCGCCCATCTAGCCGAGCCGTGCATGCGAACAGTCGCTGCGGGAGTGATCTTGACTTTGTTTAGATTACGCTTATATGATTGGCCACTGGCGAGGGGGATTGGGGATTTGATGGATAAGCGCCATTAGGCGGCAGTATTATAAAAGTTGTGTGATTACCAACATCTATTTTTGTTTTTTTTTTTTCTTTTGTGCTTCTGAGCTGATTTAAGATACAAGATACGGCGTAAGTAAGTTTTAGTCAACAAAAGACCGCAAGAGCAGACGGAACAACTGCCTCCAGTGAGTGCGACAACAACAATAACAAGAACAAAAAAGATGATCAGGCTAGAGGAAGTGAAGGATGATGACACACCTCCGAGCAAGCCACCTCCACAGCCGGCGGACTTTGAGACGGCCATCGATGCGGCGGGCTTTGGCATGTTCAACATCTTGCTGCTCCTGGTGGCTGTGGGCGCTGCAATAAGCACGGTTTATGAAACGTCTACCATGTCGTATATACTGCCCAGCGCCGAGTGTGATCTACATTTGACCCTGATTGATAAGGGTGTACTGAACGCGGTCACCTATGCGGGCATGATATCTTCGGCCATATTCTGGGGCTACGTGGCCGATACGAAGGGACGTAAAAAGTTGCTGGTCTACGGATATTTGGCAGACACGATTTGTGTGCTGGGCGGTGCCTTGAGCCAGGACGTAGTTCAGCTCATGATATTTAAGTATCTGGGCGGCTTCACGTAAGTTCGAACTAACTAAATAGGCGCAATAATATGATGATGATACGATGATGTACGTTGATGTACATCCCAAAACACCTAGTATGAGCGGACCGTTTGCCGTGCTGATGACATATCTGACTGAGCTGCATGGACGGCAGTATCGCCAGCGCATCATGATGATGGTTGGCATTATGTTCAGCTTAGGCACGCTCAGTCTGCCGGGCCTGGCCATGGGCATCTTGCCTCAGACCTGGACATTACAAATTCTGGGACTCTCATGTAAGTGACCTTCGCAGTTCACCTTGCTCAGCTCCCTAGCTGATAGTAGCTACTTTTATCTGTGCGAACGGTACGGCACTGATAACTGGACTATCATACGATACGTTTCAGTTGTATTAGATGTATTCCTCGGTTCATACTTGCTATAAAGTATTTGTATTAATTAGCTTAACGACTTATACACGTTATAAGATAGTTGCACTGACTTGCTATAAAAAAGTTATATCAATTGATGGTTTATCGGTTTTTACTTGCTATAAAAGAGTTACATCAATTAATGGTTTATCTATTTATACTTGCTATAAAAAAGTTATTTTAATTTAAAACCGGTCGATTCACTCTTGCTATAAAGTATTTATATTAATTAGTTTATTGGCTTAAACGCGCTATAAAATAGTTGCACTGACTTGCTATAAAAAATTTATATCAATTGATCGCTTATCGGTTTATACTTCCTCTAAAGAAGTTATATTAATTTAAAACCGATCGATTTACACTTGCTATAAAGTATTTATATTAATTAGTTTATTGGCTTAAACGCGCTATAAAATAGTTGCACTGACTTGCTATAACAAAACTGTATCAATTGATGGTTTATCGGTTTGTACTTGCTATAAAGAAGTTATGTCAATTGATAGTTTATTGCTTTCTACATGCTATATAGGACTTATATTAATTTATAATCGATCGATTCACACTTGCTATAAAGTAATTACACAGATTTATAGTCTTACACTTGTTCTGAGTAGCTATAAATTTATATTTGTATAAAAAGGGCAAGACGATATTTGTATAAGTTGACTTAAATCTGAAGTACAAACAGGAAAATCAAAATTATTTTCCAGCTCAAACATTTATGCGTCTTAATTTATCGAGTAGCTACTAACTAACTCAAACACTTATCTAATCGTGTAAGCAGATGTGTACACCACATAATTAGCTAAATCTAGCATCGTAGTCAGCCCAAGAAATTGTCACAATTGATTCGATTAACCGTCGAGATCTCATTGACAGCTTAAAATATAATTAAGAGCTATTTAAGCTAAAGTTGACAACTTGTGACTAGGTGACGATGTTCATGTTGAATAAATAAGAACTTGACGCGAACCGAGTTGAAATTAGGTCTAGGACTCTCTGTAGGACTCAGCATACAACCAACTAGCCTCAACCCCGACCCAAGTCTGCATACATAATTGTACTTGATTATAAACATATTTCGAACGCTTATTGAGTTCAACAACAATTTCTAACTTTTCTTTGGCCTCCACTTGCAGTGCACGCCTGGCAGATTTTCGTGGCCATTAGCGCAGTGCCGAGCATCCTGAGCTTTGCCTTATTTCCCTTCTTCCCGGAGAGTCCGAAGTTTCTGATGTCGCGCGGACGCAACAAGGAGGCGCTCGAGGCGTTCAGGTTCATCTATGCCCTGAACAAGCGTCAGCCGCGCTCCGCATATCCAGTGAGTGAGAGATTAATGAAAATTGGAAACTAATTTGCATAGCTGAGCTGAGTTGAGTTGGTTTCCATTTTGAAACTCCCAGATCAAAGAGCTGACCAATGAACTGTCGCCAAAGTCCGATGCTCCACAGCCGGAGCAGACATTTGGGAATGGCAAGCCAGCCGTGGATAAGGCGCTGCCCAAGGATGCGGACGTCGAGCTGGCCAGCAAGCCAAAAAGTTCACTGCACCGGGGTCTGCTCCAGCTGCGCCCGCTCTTCGTGAAACCCTATCTGGGGCTCTCGCTTCTGGTCTACCTGCTCAACTTTTGTGTGCTTCTGGGGTAAGGCACGGAACTGACCTGGATAGCTGGCCACATAGTTAATCCACGTGCAATATACATATTCGCAGGCAGAACACGATGCGTCTCTGGCTGCCACAACTGTTCGCCTCCATCAAGGAGTACGAGCAACTGGCCAGCAGCCAGGCCCAGCCCGGCGGCACCAGAATCTGCAGCATAGTCGAGTACAGCGTGAATCGGACGCAGAGGCAACTGGAGGCTGCCGCCATGGGCGGTGCCATGGCCGAGTGTACGGTGAATGTGAGCGCCTCCAGTTACACCAACAACTTGATTGTGGCCTCCGCTGGCCTGGTCTCCTACACACTGGCCGGTGTCCTGGTGAATCTGGTGGGCGTCAAGCGGATTATGTGTTAGTATTAATCAAATCAAAACTCTGTCTAGGGCTCGCTCCTGAATTTTGTGCCACGTTCTGATTTGATTGATAGTTATGTGTCTGTTTGCCGCCGGCTCCTGCGCCCTGGGCATGTACTGGTCGAGCTCATCTACGACGACCGTGGCGCTTGCCTCCATTTTCGTATCCATGGGCAGTATATCGGGCACATCACTCATCAGCGCCTCGCTCAGCATGTTTCCCACGGCACTCCGGTAGGTCGTCACACTTATGGAACTATTTCCCGCACTATAATCAACCAATCTCACCTGAATGTGTATTGCTCCTGACAGCACCATGATCGTCTCGCTGAGCATGATGGTCGGACGCATGGGCTCATTGCTGGGCAACATCTTCTTTCCGGCACTGATGACCACTGGCTGTCTGCCGCCCTTCCTCATGGTCAGCTGCTTTATGTTCAGTAAGTTACTCACTCAGGGCCTTCACGCTTTTAGCCCTTTTATTTCATATTTATTATTTATATTTTATTTTTATTTCTCTCTACCTTTCAGCTGGCTGCCTGCTGGCCTCATTTCTGCCCGTGAAAAATAAAGCCGTACTGAAGTAGCTCAATTTCCATATTCATGAATCCATTTACCCCCAATCAACTTTTCACAGATTGCTGTTCACAGTATAGCCGCTAGATCTAGTTAGACTTAAGTTGTGTGTGTGCTTCTATTTTTTTTTTCTTTTGTATATATATATATATATGTATATTTGGTTTGTTTCGCTTGTTTGTTCTGCTGCTATTAAAATTTAATTTATTACAAAATGAGTGCTGCAACGGCATCTAGAAACTTTGTTCTTGACACTCCTTAATTGCACTCACTTATTAATTCCTGTTCTGCTACGCATATATTAGTCCTCCCTGGAAGCAAGCCAAGAAATTGCAAAAACAACAAGAATAATAATAAAGCAAGAACAAAGCAAAACCATCAAGTTCATGAATTCAATTTAGGATTTTGGTTAGCTTTCGGTTCGCCTGTCTCTCGGTTAGACACTGATGCAACTCGAGTGCCCCGATGGATGATGGATGATGGATGATGGATGATGGATGAGAAGGCAATACCGTGTTGATTCTAACGGCTTCTACAATGAGAGCTATGAGAAATTTTATAATTAAGACGATTTGAAGCTGAAGCAAAACATATTTGGAGTGAATGGGAATACGGGTTCTTTTGACTTGATAATGAAGCAATTTTTGGTAATTTATACAATGGGAATTACCACAGAATATATAATTAGGAAGATTTGAAATGTGCTGGAAAATATATTTTGATAAAGTAGAAATGCTTTGTTATTAAGTGATGCTAACCCATTAATAAGGGAAAGCTGATTATGTAAAAAGGTCTGTAACAGGCAGCAGGAGGCGTGATCGGCATCTTATAGTAAAGGTAAAAGGATATATACATGAAAGGAAACAACGGCCGTTTTGGCCTCGCTCAATCTATCCACCCATCCATCAATTAATCCGTCTATCCCTCCGTTTATCCACCCACCTGTCCGTCTGCCTATTCGCATGTATAAAAACTCCAATCTCGGAAGCTATCAAAGATGGAGGCTTGAGATAGGCTTGCGTATCTTCTAGTCGGGCACTCCCAGCCAGCGCAGTCTTACTTGCATTTTTATGAAGTGATTGATGCACCACTTGAACAATTGCTGCCTTATGACTGCAACACCTTTAATTGTCTATTTAGGTCATGTAGTTGGAGATTTCTACTGAACAATCAGACATGCATCATATAATAGACTCCGCACAAATACGACTACCAACTGGGACTGCAGACATTCAAACACATCTACCCGAGTGACTCGTTAGGTGTCTGGGTCACTTAGATGCCGAGAGCTGCACGACTTCATTAAAATTTATAAAATGCTCCAAAAGAGACGAGTGTAAAAACAGTTGCCATTTGCCATGGTTTGGCCAGGTAGTTTAAGTAGTTAACGAATGGAATATTTGGAGTAGGACGAACAGAAGCTTCACTCTCCTGTCTCCTCCCTCCCTCCCATGCAGCAACTATCATAATAAGTGCTATGATAATTTGCAACAGTTCTTATCGCAATCACTTCGCTCTCCTTCTCTCTCTCCTCTCTCTCTTGCTCTCTCTCTCCCACACTCTCTCTTTCTTTATATATTTTTCTTTCGTTGGCGCATACAACTTGAGCACGCTCTTGGCGGCTCCGGGTGATATATGAGCCGCTTCTAGGCAGCCACCAGCGCTAGCTAAATGGAAATGTTAATTATCTGACAACGGAAACGCTTAAAGTTAATGTGAGCCGGCAGCAGACAGACATAGACGGCAAACAGCAGGCATTTAGGAGGCCGGTGCTAGGGTGCAGCTTAGATTGGATGGGGAACGGGTTGAGCGTGTGCTCCAGGGCGGGAGGAGGCGGGTGGCCAAGGCAGTGGCGACAGCTGGGAGCATGATTTCACAAATTTTTGAAATCGGAGAAGCCGCAAAAAGTTTTAATTAAAAAACTTGTCGCTTGACTTGCTAAATGGGGCCATGGTCAGAAGGGTATTAGTACCCCTATCCCTTATCCTCTAGCCAAGCAAATCCTCTACCTCTCTCAGTCGCTCTCACTTTCTCTAGATGTAGCTGCAATACAATCTGTGAGCGAATGGCAATGGGAATGCATCACCTCAACAGGTTACACACGAGCGCAATTTACGTCACGTTCGGCCGTCAGTTTAATCTTATCAGCCGGCAAGACGGGCGGGAATGAGAACGGCAATGGGAATGAAAACGGGAATGGAAATGAGAACGGGAACGGGAGCGACAGCATAAATGCATGCCGGACAGTGCTCGGCGTACACAGTCGAACAAGATGAGCCTCAGCGACAAGGTGGTGATTGTGACGGGGGCAAGCAGCGGCATTGGTGCTGCCATCGCCCAGGTAATGGCCCGTGAGGGGGCACATTTGTCGCTGGTCGGACGCAACGTTAACAATTTGGAGGCGACGCAAGCGAAAGTCCGGCAGCTATATAAAGGCGTCCAGACACTCACTGTGGTGGCCGATGTGACCAAGGATGCGAATGCAATAATACAACAGACGCTGGACAAGTACGGACGCATCGATGTGCTGGTGAATAATGCCGGCATATTGGGTAACGGGCCGCTCATCGACCTGGACATGGACGAATTCGATGCGGTGCTCAATACAAATCTACGCGCCATCGTGGTCCTCACCAAGGCAGCTGTGCCGCATTTGCTAAAGACGAAAGGCGCTGTGGTCAACATTAGCAGCTGTGCCGGCATCTGTCACTTCCCCGGCGCCCTCTCCTACGGCATATCGAAGGCGGCACTGGATCAATTCACGAAAATCGTCTCGCTGGAGCTGGCGCCGCAGGGCGTCCGTGTGAACTCGGTGAATCCGGGCTTTGTGGTCACCAACATACACAGTCGCATTGGCATTGTGGACGAGGCATACAAGGCGCTGCACGAACGCGCCATCAACTCCCATCCCATGGGCCGTGTCGGTGATGTGTTTGAGGTGGCTGAGGCCGCCGCATTCCTGGCTAGCTCCAAGGCCAGCTTCACCACTGGCGCCCTGCTGCCCGTCGATGGGGGCAAAAATAATTTTACGCCACGCTAAATGACACAAAGTATTCCCAGCTATTCATATGTGTAAATGTTTCTCTTTCTCTTTTTTTTTTTTTTTTTGGTTTTTTGTATTTTTGTTTTATTCATTCTTTTGTACTATTTGAGTGAAATACATGCAAAATGAATTTGGTTTCACTCAATGCTCGAGTTGAATGCGTGTCCCCAGCCCCAACGACCCCAAAATGACCGCCAATTAGGTTGTCAGCTGTACTCAACTAGCTAATCAGCTTATCGCGAACAGCAGACAAAACATTTGTGATACCAGAGCAACTACTCTGATATGATAGAAGAGCCAGCAGGAGAAGAATTTATATTAAATTCTTATCTGGAATGTTTTACTCTTAATCTAGAGTCAGCCTTATCGGACACCCAGATATATTGGGTTTTTTTTCTGTTGAAGGGGAAAAAGGGGTCAAGTCGGTTATTGTTCCCCTTACGAAATAGGGGAAGAAGCTCGAGATAATTCGACTTTGGGACAACCTTGGGAAATTTCAACTGAAAAAGCTACGGTTAAGTGAAACCAATAATAAGCTGATGCAGAGCTTTGGTCTTGAAATTAACTAAGGACAGATTGAGATGAATATAGAAACTAAAGCCGAGGCGGGCAAAACTAAGATTCAAATGAAATCAATTAAATTTAAATTTGAATTAATTTAATAAGTATGGTAACAGAGCTTTCTTTTTTAAATCGTTGTATCCAATCGTTTTTTTCTTTTCTTTTGTGTAGGGAAATACTTTAGCTTTGCATGACAATAGTTCATATAAAACAAAAAGTCACTTTTCCATTTTTACTTTTTTCCATTTATTTCAACCTTCGAGATTTCCCAACTTTTTGACAAAAAAACTAACAGTGCTTTCTTTTAAAAAGTTTTGTTTCCAATATTTTTTCTTTTCTATTTTTTGATATGAAATACATTAAAATGGGAAAACTAAATAGAAAACAGAGCTTAAAAGCAATGAGCAAACTAATAAAAATAAATGTAATGCGACTACGGACTTTTCTTTTAATAAGGACTAACGTCATACAAAGACGATTTTAAGGTCCGTTTTCTATTTAGTTTTCCCATTTTTTTCGTTATGAAAATCTTAAACTTTCAGCCCAATATTGGAAGGTACGAAATCTTGACAACAACACAATAATTTATATAAGTCCTTAGTCACGTCACTTTTTTACTCTCTTTATTTGGTTCCTTTAGCTTTATAAAAAGTCAGGCAAACTTGCAAGTTTTATTTACACGTAAACTTATAAGTTCAACCAAATTGAGTTGGCTGCTCAAAGCTTTCTTTAAGCTCAGCAAGTTTGCCGTCTTCGTAGATATCCAGCCAGAAAGCTTGCAAGCTACAAAAACATATGCATGTGGTAAAGCTTAAAGCATTTTAGCTTGGCTTTCGATTCGATTGCAACCCCTAAAACGCAGCAAGCTTAAAGCCAAAGGCAACCCCATTGATAAAAGCTCTGTATGGAAAATGAAAATGGACTCGACAATCAGTGAGTGAAAGGCAGTCGCAACATTCGCTTCGTGACTGCAACAGGAAGTAAGGCAGCCAGAGAGTCTACCTGAGTCCGCCTGCTTTGTGGCTTTGCCAACTGTCGAGGCACAACCACCCGCACACACGTAGACACAAATGCCAGCGGATTGGCCAGCTGTTAGCCGAACAAGCGAGTGATTGATTTTTCGCATCAGCAACTTGAGCACAGTGGAAAGTGTGGCATAGGTGAAAGTGGCAACTGCGCTGGCCCCAGCCACACATATGGACATGAAAGCCACGCTGGCCGAAGGTCAGCAGCCAGCCAGCAGCAACAGCAGCAGCAGTAACAGCAGCACTGCCAGCTGTGACAATTTACAGCAGTTGGCAGCAAAGGAGGCAATCGCAACTGGAACAACAACTGTCAATGAGGACGTGGAATGCGTTGAGAGTTCAGCATATCCGGACGCAGGCACTTTTGCCGAGGACGAGGCGCAGCCGTTGAGCGAACGCTGGTCGCCATTGGGCGCAAATTATGATGATGCCAACAGTGCCAGCTCCGAGCTGATAACGAGCGGCGACTGTGAACTGAAGTCAACGATGCTTAATAAGGAGCTAGAGAAGCAGCCGCCAGCAGCGGTGGCAGCGAACGAGGAAAGCGCCAGCGAATTGGCACGTTTGCGCAGCATTGAGGAGGAGCAGGAGGTGTTGACCAGCTCACTGTTGGCATTGACCTCGCAGTTTGCGCACGTCCAGCTGCGCGTGAGACAGATTGTGGAGGCACCCACAGATGAGCGGGATCAGCTGCTGCGTGATCTGGAGGATTTTGCCTTCCAGGGCATACCGGAGGTGCCACAACCAGCCACTAAAACTGACAACAATGATGAAACTCAGCAGGCCACTCCGCCAAATGGCCAGCTGATCGAGAAGTTGAAGTCACAGTTAACAGAGCTGGAGCAATTCGCCTATGATTCGGGTGCACCCGGTGTGTTGCCGCAGCATGTGCTGCTCGAGAAGCAGAAGTTCATACTGGACGAGCTGCGCACGAAGCTCAATCTGCAAGTGGAGCAACATCAGCTGCCCGCTCTCAGCACCGAGGAGCTGCGCCATCAGGTGGACAATGCTATCGGCGAGTTTGTGGGTCCGCTCAAAATGAAGGAGCAGCTGGTGGCACAGCTTAAAACACAAATTACCGATCTGGAACGTTTTATAGCCTTTCTGCAGTGCGACACCGCTGGTGGCACTGGCGGCACTACCAGCGCCAGCGAAAAGTTGAAGCTGCTTAGTGGCGCCTACAACAGTTATGCCGCGAAACAGACGGCTAGGCAGGCGCCTGGTCAGCTGCCCGTGGTGGCAACCACATCGACAACAACAACAACCAACAGCAGCAGCAACAATATGAGTGCGACAGGAGCATCATCATCATCATCATCCAATTCCACGGAGTATGGATCACAACGCGAAAGCCTGCACAGCAAGGCGCATGGACTGCTCGACAAGGCATCGCTACTGATGCAGATGTTTGCGACCACGCACTTTGCCAAGCGCCAAGCGGACTTTCAGCAGAACTCTCTAAAGAAGACGCACAAGGGCAACCATTGGGGGTGAGTGAAAAGCAATAGAATATATAATTAATAGAATTGCCATCGTGAGAATTGGAATATCCGTTAAGTTTTCACACCACTGTGGCAGCGCCAATATGCAATCGATATGCAAAGACCGTCGATTATGTTTCCATTTTGAGTAATGATCCGTTAGAATTGGTCATATTTTTGAAAGAGTGGCAATATTATTAGATACGTGAATGGAATTATTTATATTTAATTACAGTTCCTCAATTAAATCAATTAATTTGAAATATATATTAATTTCTAAAGGGATCTGCGAGCGCAGTTGGAGGTGGATATCCAGGAGGTGGCCGCGTTGGCAGCCACATTGAGCTGCGATCGTGAGAAGTTGGCCAATATCAAGCGTGCTCTACGTCAGCAAAGAGAACAGCAGGCGGCCAATGTCAACAAGCCAAGCGTCTCGGTTGATGCACAGAATGGAGCATTAACCACTTTGCCGCCACGCTGCAGGCGAGCAGCTGTCAACACCGCCGGCCACGAGCTGACGCCTTATGCCGCAAGCGCGGCTACAGCCTCATCCGATTCGGATGAAGACATGTACGAGCGCTACGATTGGGACACGGACAAGTCTCTGGGACGTCGCATTGTGCATATGCGTGGCGACTCCATTGCCACCATTGGCCGCGAGCTAACCAATGTGGTGCGCAAAAACTTTGCTCGTACATTGCAGCAGCTCATCCAGCACGGGTTGCGTATACCAGCCGAATCGGCGGCGTCCAGTCTAATGGTGCCATTCATGCGTTGCCTGCAGCCGGGCGCACAGCGTGTGGCGGCGGGTGCGGCGGCAGAGATGCAGTTCCTTGGCATTGGTCGTAGCATGCACGCCTGGGAGCTCATACTCGAATACTACAATCTAAAGCATGGCGAGGAGTACAACAATACCCCAGCCAGAAAGCTGTCGCAGAGCTTCCAATTGGACATTGTGGACGCGCAAGCGGTGACAGCCAAGCAGAGTCTCCTGAGCGCCATCGGCATGATCCTGGCCATGCATCGACCCTACAAGCGCAGCTACAATGCCCACTTCAAGGCTCTTATCTGTGCCGGACTCAAGTGAGTTCTTCATTCGATATCCCATACATTTGAATTGTCATTTCTCTTTCGCCTCTCAGCGCACATCTCTTGGTGGAGTGGCTCAATCTGATACTCAGCTGCAACGAGCTAATCGATACATACTACACGTCCAACAGCTATGTGGCATGCACGGGCTTCCGCGACTCGTTACGCTCAATTGATGCACTGTCCAAATTTGACTTCGATTTGCCCGTGGATCTGGCTATACGGCATTTCCGCAATATCTAAACTAAATCGATCGATTGAATAGAATCCAATTTTTGTTCTCCCCTTATAACTAGTCCAAGTCATAATTCTAAATGTATAAATATGTGTATATAACTTTAGATATGTCCAATTAACTAAATACCTACTAAATACAATTAATAAACCTAACTAGTCCTGAATTCGCTTGTGTAGAACTGATGGATGCACTGGCTCAGCTTGTCGCCCAATGGCCGCTGCAGCGGACCGCAGCAGAGTCCCGCCAGCAGTTGACGTGCGTCGGCCTCGCTCTGGCACGCTGCATATGCATCCAGCAGCAGGCGCGGCGTCGCATATCGCTCCACTATGGCCAGGGCACGGTCCAGTGAGAGGGAATGCAGCTGCAGAAGCTGTTGCACGAATACCTCGCGCACCGTCAGCTGGGCATTGCGTGCCGAATCCTCGTATAGAGAACGGAACTTGAGCAGACCCTCCTGACCATGACAACTGTCGGCCTCTGCTCTGGTCAGTTGCGTCTTGTCCACGCTGTACAGCGCCTTGGCCGCGTCCACATAGAGCTGCTGCAAGGCGGCGCCAACGCCGCTCAGATAGCACATAGAGCGATAGTGATTGTCGCAGCGCACCACCTGGATGTCAGCGGATTGGACGCGAGAATTGACAAGTGCCTGCAGCAAGGACTCTAGTGGCAGGCCAAGCTGCTCATTGTCTCCATAGTCCTCGATCAGGTAGATGATGTGCGGCAGCCCGCATTGGTGCAGGCGATGCTTCTGCTCATGGAAACGACCGTCGCGTATGCTGCTCGCCAAATCGTCCATGCGCTTCCGCTCCACAATGTAGGGCAGAACCAGCTCGTTGCCGGCGGCATCGCGTGCTATCCACAGAAAGTCGCCGACAGTTAGGCGCCGCACCTCGTGCTCCACGTTCAGCGTTTGCAGATAGCTGCGTGTCTGATCCAGGATGCGCTTATTCTTGCCGCTCGTCTCCTGAGTGTCCACTAGCAGCACAATACGATAGCTGCCCGCAGCCATGTACACGGCACGTTCCCGTTCTTCGGCCGCCGCCAGCTCTTGTTGTGCTTTCTTGGTCAACTTCTTCGGCTTCGGCTTCTGCAGCTGCTGTTGCTTTTGTTTCCTCTGCACCACTTTGACCACCTGTTGCACTTGCTCCTGATACTGTGCGCTGCTAGACGCCGCAGTGGTGGTCATTTTCACTTTGGCTTGACTCGCCAGCAGCCTATGCTGACGCAGTTCTTCATCGATCAGCTGACATAGCGTTGCGCCGAAGCCGCGCAGCACGGCGCATTCGCGACCACTGTACAGGGGCAGCGGATAGTTGCGCAGGGCTTGCAGTGCCTGCCGCAGCTTGTGCTGGGATTTGCGATTACGCTGCTCAGCTTCGTGTAGCCAACGCTCCAGCCATCGCGTGAACAGCGGATTCGGCTGCTGCAGCTTAATTTCCAGACGTGCTTCCATCACCGCGCCAAACTGCAAATCGTAGCTGCCACCTAGTTGAAATATCTATGCACTGTTGTGGGAATGTGAAAAGCAAATGAGAATCCTTTAAATTAACTTGCTCTAACAACAATATTATCTTTTATTTTGGTTTACATATGTCTACCTTCGGATGTGTCTTTATTTTAATAAACAACATATTTTTGTGTTCCGCCATCTATTGTCGATACTCAAATTTTAAATACCATACCATGTAAAAAGCGTCAGCTGGATATTGTGCGCATGTGCATGAGTACGCACCGTACCGCCATCTATTGTGAATCTCGCAAGCCAAGCTACCATACCATTACAACTAGTATGAGCTAACGTTGCCACCCACTGCTTGGATGAATACGTTGCACTGTGATTGTCAAATTCTGAAGCGTACCACATTAAGAATGACCACCAAACCATCGAGCACCACCAGCAATGATAACGTTGGCATCAACGATATCAACCTGGCTGGGCTGAGTATCAGCGAAGGCATTCGGGATTCGCCTGTCTGCATCATCGTGCTTGGTATGGCCGGCTCAGGCAAAACGACTTTCACGCGGAGCCTCATCGAGCACGCTCAGGAACAGTTTAATCCGTATGTAGTAAACTTAGATCCCGCCTGTCGTGAGGTTCCCTATGCAGCGCATATAGACATACGTGACACGGTCAACTACAGAGAGGTAATGAAACAGTATCAGCTGGGTCCTAACGGTGGAATAGTTACTGCGCTCAACATGTTTACCACCAAGATGCCAAAGTTCGCGGAGCTGGTGCGACGCGCCGGAGAGCGTGGCCACAAGTGGTGCATCATCGATACGCCTGGCCAAATTGAGGTATTCACCTGGTCGGCATCTGGAAGCATCATCACTGAAGGCCTCGCCACCTTGTTTCCCACTATCGTTGTCTATGTCATGGATGTTGTGCGTTCTAGTTGCCCCACCACATTCATGTCCAACATGTTGTATGCGTGTTCCATACTCTACAAGACCCGACTGCCCTTTCTGATTGCGCTCAATAAGGTGAGTTTTGAACATACTACTAAAAAGAAGCTCTATAAAATCTTTATACACTTATTTAATAGATTGACCTGAAGGATTGTAGCTTTGTGCAGGAATGGATGACCGACTTTGAGGTATTCCAGGATGCATTGGAAGAGGAGCACAGCTATATCAACAATCTGACACGCACCATGTCGCTTACACTCGACACATTTTACGAGAACCTGATCACATGCGGTGTCTCGGCCAAGACGGGCATCGGCTTTGCAGTCCTCATCAAACACATACTTGACTGTGTGACCGAATACGACCGCGACTACAAGCCAGTGTATGAGAAGATGCGCCTACAGCGCATTGCCGAGCAGCAGACGACTCCACAGCCAGTCGACAATATAGATGAGGCCGGCACAGCTGTGCCCATGGGCCTCGATATAAGTGTCAGTTGCTATTCAATAGATTATCTGGAACTGTAGCTAATGCCAATTTCTCTAAATTTGCAGGATCCAAAGACCAACTCAGAGAATAGTATATATCTTATGGCACCGAGCCTAGTGCCGGTGCAAACGGATGCCGATGAAGAGCTAGAAACCGATGCTAAGAGCAAAGCAGAAGAACAAAACTTTCAAAGTTTCGTTCAGAGTCATTTAACGGCGCAGCAAAATAAACGGGACAGGCTGCAGCGCGATCAACAGGCGCAGGATTCATGAAAACTATATTCGTTATTAACAAATAGATTTAAGAAGATAGCATCGAAGATTATAATTCCATAAATATATATTATCCATACATTATATATTAATGAGATATTTGATGTATGTATTATATGCAGTTAGTTTGCTCTTTATTATTATTCACTTTAACAAGCAAAAACATTCAATATAGTGTTTGTGTTTCATTTTTTTTGTTTATATATATATATATATATATATGTGTGTGTGTGTGTGTGTATGTATTTGTGTCTGTGTGTTGTTCGCATTGCTCTCTGGTATATATGTATGTATATGGACTTAACTGTTTAGCATTTGCAAATAATTTGTAACAATTACAGTGATATATGTTGGATATCCATATATATATATAGTATATATACTATCCATGTTCGGAATCTTTGATTTGATTTATTCAATAATACATATACATGTATATATATGCGTGCTGGTGTATATGTAAATGCAAGCCATTGTGTTCAAAATTTGCTTATATTATAGCACATACTATATAGTATATAATATAATGAGCAAATCAATTGTAAGTGCGCCCTACCACGCCCAGCTCGCAGTTATTTATAAATATATATATATATATATATATATATATATATATATATATATATATATATATATATATATATATATATATATATATATATATACATGTATGTATATATTATGCTTACAAAAATACAGATCATCTCAAATTACAATTACAACTCTCAATGGTTTACACAGTTATATAGATCGACATACATACATGTTACATACAGTTACATACATATTCATAAACATATATTGTGTATACAGTGTACATAGTATTACTTTTCATTTCATTTGTATTTCCTCATTTTGTTTCATTCCTATTCCTATCAATCGAACTATGATCTACATATATACATATATATTTATATATGTATATATATATATATATATATATATATATATGAGCTCTTCAATATCTAACTCTATGCAATTTCCGCTTCGATCCGAGAAGAAACTTAATACTTGATTCATATTCTTGCTGCATTTTCAATTTGTGCTCAAGAGACTGGAGTTTCTCCAGACTGGGCTGGACTTAAATTATTGCATATAAGTATAAGTGCGTTAAGGGTGCGTTGCATAATATCGCCCATCGTCAAGGATGCTCCATGTGTACCGGTCGTGACCCTCGATCCAGTTAAATGCAGTTTAAGCTTAATATTTGTGCTAAAAATCATACATACATGCATACTTATCTTATATTCATATACGTAAATCTTGTATAAGTTTGTGGGTGTGCGATGCATGTGGCTTACACACGCACACACACACACATACGCACACTCACGTACACCGAAAAGATTATGCTCAAAATGGAAGGAATTCAGTGCTGAACGGAAGAGAACAAAAAAAAGTGTGTTTGGTAACAGCCTATTCAAAGAATCCTTAATATGTTTTCAAGAAACAGTCTTCTAGGTTTTTTTTTTGTTTTTTTTTTTACACTTCTTTCTTTTTTGTTTTCTTTGGAAACATAACAATGAAAATTGCTTGAGTGTCATTGATTTTTTTTTTTATTTCAACTTTTTATTTTATTATGCGTTTGCTTTTTCGCTTTGTTTTTTTTTTTTTTTCCTATTTTTTATTTATTTTTTTTTTTTTTTTGCATAGCTTAGCTTGGACAGTATTTAAATTTTTTTACTTTTTTTTCGAAAAAGTTAAGTTTTTAACATAATATATATATCAAATACAAGTAAACAAATATATGCACGCATTCGAAATACATTTAAATGTGGTTCAAGATCTTCAAAGTAATATATATTAATATATATATATCAAGATTTACATATATTTATATATAAAGCAAAAGTTTTGTGCACATATTTGATTATTTGTCAAATTTATATTTGATTAAATTACGCTTTGTTTAAATTTTTTCATTTACTTTAGTTGTTTCAAGCTTTTCCGTTTTGGATTTTTTGATCAAAATTTGATTTATCTATATAGGCCTGTATATCTTTTTGTGTATATATATCATAAAAATATGTAAATACATATCTGAAATAATAAATATGTAGATAAACAAAATAACAATAATAATCATATTTAATAATAAAACATCAAAAAGTGAAAAATGTGGGGCACACGCACGACTAAAGTTTATGTTTTCTTTTGTTGTTTGTTGTTGATTTATTTTTTATATACATAGAAATTAATCATCGTCGGACAGATTTGTTGTTGTGAGCAGTGTGGCATTATCCTCGGCGCCCTGCTCCTCAATGTCCTGGATAAGAGATAGGGGAGAGAGTTGAAGAAGATTTGATTAAGTTTCGATTGACTCAAAGTCTCATTTATATAAATATATATATAATCCATGCCCAATTTCTGGGCTAGCCCTGCTTTAAAAAGATTAACACTTTGTTCTTCTTATACAAAATATATTTGTTTTGCTTGTTTGTTTTCTTGTTACATTCGATAGGACGTATAAAATACCACACGATCAATATGTTAAACATTAAAAGTACTCCGATTTACACAGGCATACATAGATCATATATGCATGTATGTGCACACACACACATATACAAACAATGTCACATACATGATATATGCTGCATTGCTTTAGTATTTCATCCACACACACATATATACACTCATACAACACACACACACGCACACACATGTAAATTTAGAGAGACGAAAAAACACAGTTTTGATTCATACAATTTTGATTTAAATTTGCTTTTTTTTTTTTTTTTTTTTGTTTTTTTAGCATTCTTGTATAAAAATAAAAAAATTTGTTTATTTGAAGTAAAAATTAATTTGTAATATATGTAATTATAGTAATAAAAAAAAACTTATGATGAAACAAAACATTTAGGCTTACAAAAAATTTTGCGCTCTGAGAGAAAATTTGTAAATGCGACAGTAGATAAATGTTTCATGTGTTGTGTTGCTTAGTGTAGCAAGTGCATGATTTCACTAAGTCTGATCCGTTCTGTTCGTGTTGCAGTTGCAGTTGCAGCTGTAGTTGTAGTTGTAGTTTGTTTGTATTTTCGCTTGTTTGTATGTTTGTTTGTTGCTTGAGCGTCTGGAAGTATACGGAAGATTTTGTTGCAGATGATTGTGGCTGTGGCTCGAGCTGCAGTTGCAGCTGAGCTGCTTCATTTGAGCTTCTGCTTGGCCGGACTGGAGGATACCTGATCCGCCTCGGGCAGATCGCTCTCCTTCTTGCGCTTCGCTTTGTCCTTGTTGGGCGCCTTCGCCTTCTTGGTCTGTGCCGCCAGCAGCTTGGCCTCACGTTTCGCCTCCCGCTTGGCGCGCAGCTGTTCGGTGATGAATGAGAACACCAGATAACCCTGCACGGCGATCAGGCCGATCAGGGCAATGACCGCACGCAGATTATAGCTGCCGCCGGACACGCAAATGCCATAGTAGAGTGTGAGCACACCAATCACGGAGGTGGCGAAACGCACCAGGACGAAGCACACGTTGTTCACGATGCGCACACGGGCCAGACGCTCCTCGCGATCGAAGACACCAATCAGCTGGAAGATGTGGGCGAGCAGCTCGCTGAAGTAGTGTAGGGTGAGCAGAACGAGAGCCAAGCGCTGGAAGCTGAGCGTGTATGCCAGCACGATGAGTGTGAAGCCGCTGATGGAATGTATGATCTTGGGCTGTTGCTCCTCCTTGGCGCGCACCTTCTGGAAGTAGAGCTCGGGCAGCATATGCAGATAGTACGACAGCTGGATGATGAAGTAGAATTTGTGCAGAAAGCTCATCGGATGCGCCGGATAGCCCTCCCAGAGCAGAGCCACTTGACCGAGGTAGCCTTCGCGCAGCGCCACGTGCGTGCCCCAAATGAACGAGAGTAGATAGAATGCGACCAGCTGGCCGGATTCGTTGAAGCGAGCCAGCTTGAATTTGGACAGATGCAGCTTCTTGCTAATCTTGTCTAGCACAAATTCCTGGATGATGGCGTGCATGATGATGCAAGTGAGCGTGTAGAAGAATATAGCACAATAGTCCTTGATGCCGGCCACATACGTAAACGGCTTGCCATACGGCTGCTCCCTGCTGGCCTCCTCGCCGCTCACGTTGTGGTGCAGCGAGATGAAGGCACTGGCAAACGATGCCGTCGACTCGTTCATTAGCCCAACCACAAACACCAGAGCCACACAGGAGATGATGTCTGCGTGGTTTTGTATGACGAACTCATGGCTGAGTATCGGTGGATTCTTGTTGCTTGTCTTGCGTCCGAGACCTGGTTTGATGGCCATAATTAATGTTGTTACTTCCTCTCAGGTGTGTTGCTCTGCAATGTTGCAAGTTGTTGGGATTAGTGAATGCAATTAACTGACGGCCTCTCTCGCTCTCTCTCTCTCTCTCTCTCTCTTGCCCTTTTATTCGGTCACACGGGTGCGGGTGTCTGTGTGTATGCGCGTGGCTGTTGCAACGTCAGCAGTCGCAGCAGCAGCTGACAACGCCAGCGGAATTATGGCCATGTGCATGCAAATGCCAATTGGCCCATGCAACAACAGCGCGCACACACATGCACACACGCACACACAATTAAAGCAAACAATACAAATTTGCCTCGTTGGCACACACACATATATACACACTCACGCGAGCGACACAATCGGACACACTCACCCACACACATATGCACAAGAGAAAGAGAGAGAGAGAGGCGGCTGCCGCCACACGCAAGCAAATTTCTTTTTTTCTTTTTTACTTTTCACTAGAGAAGCGAGTTCAGTGTTGTTGTTGCTTACAGGATTGGAATTTATGTTACAATTTGCTGACGTAGGCGTAGTTCAGTTGTGTAGATTACTTTCGTTTCCACTTGTTATTGTATTTGTTATTCTTGTCAAACGGTATATTTTTTATTTGATTTTTTTTTCTATCCAGTGTGCCTTTGGTCCAGCCGCCTCTACTGCCTGCCTACCTCTGGCTTTTAGTTTCGCTGCTGCCTCACCTGTGAGTGAGTGACTGACTGACTGAATGAATGTGTTGCTACGTTTCACCGCAATCACTATGTGAATGCCAAGGCGGCCTACTGGCAAAACAGAGCCGAGCAACAACAACAGCTCGCAGACATACACCAGATCCGTAGCAGTACAACAAAACACTGCCAGCGGTAGCGACAAAAGCTACAACACTAACACTAACAACACCACCAACAACAACAAAAAACTGCCACGCAAACCACTCTCGGGCAATAGTATATGGTCGTGTTGTTGGTTTTTGTTGCTATTACCACTGCTGGTTCACTACCACTTGTTCACGTTGTTGTTTATTGCCTGCTCGCTTTCGCACACACCGCACTGTGCCTTCGTCTTGCCGGTTATAGTTAAGCGCTCTCGCTTCCACACGCCCAGAGCGCCACAATATTATGTTGGGGCGCCCAATCGTTAGTGTCACGATGTTTGGCCACGATGTCCGTTTTGATATTCGTCTGCTTCGTGTACGAGCCGACTATGACGTGGAATTTGTTGTCTTTTCTGTTTATCGATAAACATAATAAGCGTCATCAGCGTCTTTGCAACCCTGCACCACTTGCTAACAGTGGGCATAGCAAATAGAAGGTCGAACACTGTACACATTGTTTGCTTACAATGTTGATGTACAATCAAATACACACATTTCACTCTCAGATTTTCACAATGTTGATGTCATGCGCAGTAGCCGAGCGCATCACAGAGATAATGCGCTCTTTAATTTTTGCCATTAACATTATACGCACACATTGCACAACTTATATATAACCGTTGACATTCAAAAAATATTTGAATACGATGAACGCGCACATAAAGCTATAAATACGAAGGAAATTTATTAGATTTAAATTTGTTGTATATTGTTAAGAATCAACTGGTATATGTTAATTTCTTTTATGAGGTGGAAGCTTTCCGTTGATGAATGTCTGCGTATAATTATGTATTTATTTAAATCTCTTTATTGTTGGACTTTGTTAAATCATTTGTAATCTGAAACCCATTTCAGTTACGTTTTTGGGTGATTGTAATAAGCGCAAGGTTATGCAAGCCGCTAGCCCCCATATGGCAATTAAATGCATTTTGTACTCACGTTACGATTTCGCTTGCGCACAGAGGACACAATTGTGCGCTTGTTGCGTGCCACCAGGCAAACGGTTATAATTAAAATCATGCCGATAAGTGCAAATCCGAGTAGGGCAGGCAGCAACACGCTATCCTCAGCCTTGTAGCCCTGCAAATGCGAAAGAGAGAGAAAGAGTATGTGTATGTATGAGCCATAGACATACAATTAGAGCGAGATCCGAAACTTACCGACCACTGGACATAGGTGGAGGGATCTATGTAGGCCCAACGTGTATTCATCCAAATGTTGTTGCTGTTGTTCTGACCCACATCCGTGTTGTTTGATGATTGTTGTTGCTGTTGCTGCTGCTGTTGTTGCTGCTGTTGGATCTGTGTGCTCTGCGTCTTGGCCAGCACGGGCGGTATGATTGGTTTCTTGGCTGCCGACTTGAGCAGCGGTACTTGTATGATGCGCGTGGTTAGGGTGGCTGCCATCTGACGATTGGTAAGCGGTGGGGCGGCAGCGGCAGCGGTGGCAACGGTTGTCCTTGGCAAGCCTGGGCGTGCAGTGCTGGCCGGGATCAGAGGTGCCACTGGATCAGTTGTTTGCATTTCCTGTGTTGTTGTTGTTGCTGGTGCTGGAGCTATCGTAGTTGTTGTTGTAGTAGTTGTAGTTGTTGTTGTGCTGCTAGGTGGCAAAGTCTTATTGACCTTTAATATGAATTGCTCAATGCCATTGCGATTCACAATCTGCACAGTTTTGCCCACATTCTGACCCAGCATGGCAGCCACCGGTGGAGCTGGAGCTGGCGCTGTTGCCACTCTGGCTCCTCCAGTGGCTGTTGCTGCTACTGCTGCCGCCGGATGCGACTGCTGTCTGTCTCCGCTGTGCGTGAACGCTGCCTTCGTTTTGAGGAACCATTCCGTGGGACTGGGCAGACACTCGGCGGAAACCAGAAACGGTATGAGGACGGCCCCAATGATCACCGTGCAGACAAAGATCAGGCCCAGATACGCAAAGAATGTGCGACGTCTGCGTGGCGCAACCACCGACACGTTGCGCTTGGCGCCACTGGACGTGCTCGAGGAGGAGGACGTGCACGTTACGGAGGTTGTGTTCGCTGCCTGGCAGCTGGCGTTGCTCAGCTTGCCCTCAATCCGGAAATCATCGTTTTGCGGTAGAATGGTGTACTGCAAGCTGTTCTCGCCGTGCCGTATTGTTTTGTACATTTTTAACTCCTTTTTTTCTACTTTCGCGTCTTTCTTTTGTTACTTTTTTTGTGTATTTGTGTTTGTAAGCGAAAACAAGGACACTGTGGGACACTTTTTTCTTTTTTGAGCTCTGTTTCCTGGTGCTCAATTGTGCTTCACACTAAAAGCTGTTGTGCCAATTGTTGTTGTTGCTGTTGCTGCTGCTGCTGCATGCATGCTTCTTGCGCACTAATTTTATGTTTTTATTGATTGAGCGTTGTTGTTTTGCCACTCGCTGAGAGACGAGCGCAGGCAGCAGCTCGAAAATCCAAAACTTTTTGGCGCAGTCGCAATTTGCAAATGCCGCAGTGTGGCAAAGCAGATAACGGTTTCAACGCAGTCATTTCGCCAGTGCTGGGCAACGCAAGTGTATGGCAATGCCATTTACACAGGACAATGCACACATACATATGCATACCTGTATTTATAAAGCATGATACAAAAAAGTAGGGAAAGAAATTTAAAATGAAATAGTAATGGCTTTTATTTTCTATACCAATATATTTAATTGTTTATATTCAATAACAAATACTTAGTTAACGGGCGTATTATTGCAGTTATTATTGTACATTATTGGATGAGCTCTGACAAAAGCTGTTTGATTTTAACGCACAGTCTTTATATCCAGCTACAAAGCATACGACATGCTGCAAGTCTAAGTACTTAAAATTTAGAAAAATTGTAAGTCTTCGCAAATTTTTCTGCCAGGACTCATACATATTTCGCTAAATTTTGATTTATGGATTTACCATGCCTTCATATGCGGTTGCATAAATGCATCCATACAAAAGCTAAATGATGTTGCAAAGTACATAAATGTGCATGCACACGAGTGCATAGACGAAAGATAAGTGCTACACAATCGCTTTGAATGGGGCGCGGGAAAAGCAGTCAATAACGATTTGTATCCGAGACGATCATAAATTAAATATCAAAATTTGCAGATTTATAACCAACAGCAAATGTAACATTAATTGAGCAATCGATCGGTCGCAACTAAGGTCCGCTGCATAGCTAAACGCACTGATAAGAGTCCCAACGATAAGAGACCTGACCAAGTGGTTTACTGCGACTCCCGCTGCTTATCAAACTGAAATAGTTGGCAACTGTTTAATGCATTGCACGGTCTCTGCCAGAAATCGGTCAGTAACGGAAACGCGATTCAAGTGAGATCAACATGCTCCTGATAATCTGTCTTGGTCTTGGCTTAACGCTGGCCTCCCTCAGCCTGGGCTTGCTTGTGGTGCTGCCATTTCTGGGCATTTTAATGGTGCTGCTCTGCCTTGGCCTGCTACTGCTGAGTCGCAAGTCTGTGCTCATTTTTGACAAGTATCCCAGCAAGGGCATCTTTTACAGACTAAAGTATCACATTGCGTTGCTCGTGCTGTGCAAGCTGCGTGATCGCATCTATAAGCGTAACGAGAAGGAGCTAAGCTCTGCATCGCATCTAGCCACGCTGGATCGGCCCCAGCCGCTGACGGACGACCCGAAGAGCTACGATGTGGTCAGCTTCATGGCTGCCAATGCAGGCGGAGAGAAGCTGATGATCACGCTGGAGCGGCGCAGGCGCGGCGTACTGAAAGCTGCGCTCTACCTGTGGCTACCCAGCGGCAAGCTCTATATGCTGCCCAAGCTACCAGACATGGTGCACTTCACCAGTGACGGTAGCGAGGAAAGCAGCGAATTTCGTGGTGCCGGCTTTCACATCTATCCGGAACAAGCGATGACTCTATGGCGAGTCAAATACGTTGGTCAGCTGCGCAGCGAAGCGGAGCAGGAGCTGGTGGATGTGCAGCTTGATATTCAGTTCGTGAGCCATACGTCACACTTCAATTACAATCGTGATCTTAGCTCTTCGCTCATTGCCGATTCCGTGGCACGCGAGGCCTGGAACGAGAGATTCTATGGCATGCTCAGATCTGTCGGCCATATTTTGGAGAAGCGCACTCACTACGAGCAGCACGGCCAGCTGAAGGGCAGCATTCTGCTGGGCCAGCAACAGCTGCAGCTGGAACTGCGCGGCATTCGGGATCACAGTTTCGGTACCGAGCGCTGCCTCAGCTCGATCAATCGCTATGTGTACTTCGCTCTCTTGCTCGATGATGGCAGCAGCATGGTCGTTGGCAACCTAAGTCAGCCCTCTTTCTTCCTATCCTCGCTCAAGGTGGGCTACGTTTGCACGCCCGAGGGCGTCTATCAGGCCATTACGGCAAGCAACTTTGAGCTCTATTCCTACGGCGAGAAGGGCGTGCCGCCACAACATCAAAACTTCATTGTGGAGACCGCGGAGTGCTCATATCTAG
This sequence comes from Drosophila mayaguana, assembly GCA_037075325.1. Lineage (NCBI taxonomy): Eukaryota > Metazoa > Arthropoda > Insecta > Diptera > Drosophilidae > Drosophila > Drosophila mayaguana. The sequence continues at coordinate 2,987,063 of JBAMCG010000120.1, read as the reverse complement.
TCCAAATACGCGTGGAGCACAGTGCCGTGCGCTTTGTGGGTGGTGACTGGGAGTCCAAGGTCTTCAATCAGTTCGTCGCCTGCACCGTCAACGGCATCGGCGGCCAAGGACATGCTGAATATCTCTACAGGCACAAAATGGGACGACCAGATGCGGTGTCCGCCAAGGATCCCGAGTGGTATCAGCGCATCAAGAGCTTTGAGAGAAACCTTAGCAACTTGGAACCAGTCATCGAAGAAGATTTTATATTTTAGGCAAATCCTTAACTCTTCTGTTTATTTAGATATATATATTTAATGCCTTGTGATAAAATAATATTTCTCTTCATTCAAATTATAGGAATAAAACTAAACATATTGATTTTAGGATTAGAGCTGGAGAAAGATAACGATTTGAAGGGATGATCCCAAGCCAACTTGATTTTCATAAAGATCTTGAAGCAAGCAAAAAAATAATTTAGCCGTAACTGAAAAATCTGCGTGAGAATTAAATTATTAAAATAAAACCAATTACTTTTTCCTGGATATGAATTGCCATGAAAGCAAATTTAACTAATATTATTAGTGATAAATTTCAATTAATAGGCATTCGAGATTAGAAAGTCAGGCGAGTTTTATAAATATTTAAAAATAAATTGGAGCACAACACTTGAGCTGAGCGGACGAAGACCGTAAGCAATCTATGATAAGATAAGGCAATTATCTGGGATTTTCTATCAATAAACAGTGGAAGAAAAAAATCGAAGGCAAAATAAAAAAGTTGTATTACGTATTTTATATATGTCTGCTGATTTATGGCTCCAAAGACAACAATTGGCGTTATCAAAAAGCAGTCTTACGCCTGGGATTAGCAACGATCCAGCCCAGCTGGCTGGAATCGTATGCTACGATAAGCGCAGTTAATGAGAATTACATGGTCAGGAAGTATACCATTTATCATACAAATTTACATTTATTGAAATCCTCACCGACTTGGGTCACAAGTAGATTCCTGAAGTATTATATTGAGTCAAGATACCGTAATTAAAATCACTAATCACACCTTTAAATATGATAATAAAGCTTCTTTGAAAGAAACATTTATAATTTAATAATCAAGTCAGAGCTCTCTAATTGAAAGAGCTAGATTAGGAGATGACCAACTCAGCTCGTCGTTCGTATGCGGTTTATGGGATATGCCACGCCCACTTCTGCATGTTACACATATTTCCACAAATTCCTCTTTCAATTTTCAATGGGTTCCAGCGATCGCAGAGTTTATACCCTTACAGTTGATGTTATATACTGACAATTATATTTTATATATCATATTAACAATGGCTAATTAATTTAATTACAGCTTATGTCTAATACTTTTTGCATATATAATATTTATATATAATAAGTTAGTACATTAATTTAGAATAATGCTAGCTCTGTTTCCCACTAATATTTTCATGAACAATACAATTTTCTGAAGCCTTAGAGTGCACTCGTTCTAAGCTTGTAATATGATACATTTGAATCAATTAAAAAAGCATTAATCTTAATAAATATAATATATAGTTATATACTAAATTTCTTTCTACAACATGAATAGCTCAATCGCACTTTTACTCATATAACATGCATCTATTTTTCTTAAATCTAAATTAATAATACTAATAGCAATAACAATATAATTGTGTATTGATTTCAAATCGACTTCGTTATTCTCGGTTTCCTCATTTTCGATAAATATTTCAGTTTGCTTTCAAAACATATGTAAGATAAAATATATATAAAAGAATTTTTGTCAGATTTTCGTTCAAAATTTCCATTCAAAATTATCAGGTTTTAAGATGCTCAACATTGGCACCAAGCCAGAGGTCGGATCAACTTCGACCATTGTCAATTTGAAGGATCCGAAGAATTTGCCAATGGTTCCCGCCTCCAATCATAGTAGGAGCCGCAGCCGTAGTCGTAGTCGAAGTCGAAGTCGAAGTCGAAGTCCAGGTGTTATCTCTGACAGTATGAATCTGAGTCCATCCGAGATGCCATCGAATAGTCGTCGAGCCTTTCTTCAGCATATGGTGGACAGTCTGCCAAAGTCGGTGTACAATCGGGTATTGGCCTTGAAGCACAATCAATTGCAGCAAATCAAGATATCGGAGCAGTTCTTTCGCGAGGTCTACGAGCTGGAGAAGCGCTTCTATTTGCAGAGTTGTACGCTCTTTGATAGCCGTCGCGACATTGTGGCCGGTGATGTGGAGCCGCCGGCAATAGAGCGCTATTGGCACGAAGAGCCCGACGATCATCTTGAGGAGATTAAGAACTCAGAAGAGTTCAAGCAAATGACCGTGCATCTGCATCACTTGCCAGCCAATGCGATGGGTGTGCCCCGCTTCTGGCTGACGGTCTTTCGCAATGTCGCCCTCATTTCGGATTTGGTGCAGGAGCATGATGAGCCATTGCTAGAGTGCCTGGTAGATGTGCGCATTAGCTACGAGCCGGATAGCTATACAATTATTTTTCAATTTCGTCCAAACGCATATCTGCACACATCGTCGCTGCTGTTGACCAAGAAATACATACTGCGTCACGAGGCCGACAAGGATTATCCATTTATGTTCGAGGGTCCAGAGATTGTCCGCTGCGAGGGCTGTCATATACACTGGCGGGATGGCTCCAATCTAACACTGCAAACGGTGAGGCAAAAGCGTCTCAGGAAAGGTGCACGGAACATACCAAAGGTGATGCCACGTGAGTCCTTCTTTCGATTCTTTTCGCCGCCGCAAGCAATGGATCTGTCGTTGGCCGACGAGAAGACCAAAATGGTTCTTGGCGCTGACTTTGAGGTTGGTTATCTGCTCCGTACTCAAATTGTTCCCAAGGCGATACTCTTCTATACTGGCGACATCGTGGATAACGTCAACGATGACCTCTGCTCGGTGGAAAATACATCGGCTTCGTTGTCCTCTTTGTCGCATGGTGATCAGGATGTCCAGAAAGATTGTAGGAATCGTCCTAGCATTAACAGTGTTAATCCTTAATACTAGTTTTACAAATTCAATAATCGTTCGCATTTTCATTCTATAATCATACTATCGACTTATATATATACATACGCACACAGATTACACACCCTACATGTACAATTTATATTAATTGGAATTCACTTAAATATGCTAGTGTAGTACTCCTCCTCCAAATCGTATAGGTCCATGGCCATCTCATCGCGCAGCTTCATCAGCTTTTTATCGCACTCAATTTGTGTGGTCCGAAACAGCTGTGAGTTGTTCGTAATTGCCTCATTCACCGAATGAAAGTCATTTAGTATGAGATACTGTTTGAGATCGGCAACGAGCTTCATCAGCGATTCACCAGCCCGCACTGCAAAACAAAGAAACAGCTGTTAGACTCTTTTATTAAAGTACTCCAAATGTGTAACGCCTTAAAGGAAATATCTGCAAAGTGGGATTATTCATATGGCTAGCAGTAAGTTGCCTATTCAGCTATTCTATGAGAACACGATCAGTCTTCAACGTAAAGTCGTCGCTAAATCAATAAGCTGAAATAGTATATTGTCGTATTCAAGCTGTAGCTGTCCAAAGCGAACAGTCGGCTCTGGGCTGTTCGGCGTGTTTGAATTCTAGTCAGACACTTACCCATATTCGCCGCTCGCACTTGCATCTCCAGTGCATCCTGCTCGCATTGTGTTATCTTCGAAATTTGTATGTGACTCTCGCGCCGTGCTAACTTAAGAATTTCTGTAAACAAATGGATATACAATAAATCAGTTAATATTGCAGAGCTTAGTGAAAAATTAAAAATACTGTATTCGCGTATTTTATGGAATAAACAGATGCAAAATTATTGATAGAGAAAGAAAATCAAAAGAAGCCGTCTTGTGCCAAAGACAAAGTTAGAATCAAAATCGCTATCGTGTGTGAATATTGTCGCTGAAATTGAGATTCTCACAAGCTACAAATTCGCTGTCGCACTCATAATGGGTTCTGCATTTTCGCACTTTTTTTTTGATCGGTTCGCCGCCAAGGAGGATGTGCGGGTTCTGATGATTGGTTTGGACTCGGCTGGAAAGACCACAACGCTGTATCAACTAAAGCTGGGAGCCAGTTTGACCAATATACCGACAATTGGATTCAATGTGGAGCTATTGGAATATAAACGTCTTCGCCTGACTGTCTGGGACATTGGTGGCCAAAAGCGCGTACGGTCCATGTGGCGATATTACTACAACAATGCGGCTGGCATTATATTCGTGGTAGATGCCGCCGATGCTGAACGTTTTCCCGAGGCCATGAAAGAACTGCACTCCATGCTGAGTGTGAACGAGCTCAAGGACAGTGTGGTGCTCGTCTTCGCCAACAAGCAGGACTTACCAAGTGCCATTGCACCCGACGAGTTGGCTAGGCAATTGCGTTTGCATGAACTACACCAGCGCTGGGCAATACACGGCGTGTGTGCCTCTAGCGGAAAGGGTGTTCTCGATGGCATGGAGCGGCTCTACCGTATGATACGGCAGCGTCCTCAAGGTGTGCGTTCCGAACGTCAAAATAAATCATCTTCCCAAGCCTAAATCTATAATGAATGAACTCCCTCACTCTGTCTATCTCTCTCTTCCTCCCTTTCCCACGCATTCACAGTTTCTATCTCTCTCGCTCTCTCTCTCTCTCTCTCTATATATATATATATATATATATATATATATGTATATATATATATATATTTACATATATATAATAGATATTTATATATAGAGCATTTCTGTGTTAACTATTACCTTCAAAATTTTCCAACATGCTACGCACATCTTCCTTAAGACGCGCGTTGTACGACTTAAGTAACGCTTCCTTTGACTGTGGTAGGATTGTAGTGCGTGGGCCGGTGGACATTTTATCAGCGTAGATATCAACTACACTGCTGATGTAGGGCTATATACTGTTTATTTTTATTCTTGTTATTATTTATTCTGTTTTTCTTCTTTCCTTTCTGTTACTTTTATTGTTTTATTATTACCGCGATACTTGCTACTACTTCAGGGCTGCTCAATCGCAATTATCGCGAGTACCAAAGTGAACAGCGACCAATCAGCTGTTTTTCTTTTTGTTATTACTCTTTTGCATAATTGACATCATTATGGCAAATTCTGTTAAATATTTTGCTGAATTTAATAGCTTTTTTTCAATATATAATCAATGTATAACTTATATTATTACTAAATAAATGTAAACTCATAATTATATGAGTATAATTATATGTGGACACTTAGTCTATTTTTGATATTTCGTATTTATATAATCAATGTGATGAAATACATGTAAACTCATAATGATGTGAATATAAAGACATATTTTGAACTTTATTTTATCATAGTAATCATTCATAGTAACCAACAGGTATGTGATATTATTGTTGTCAGTTTAATTAATTTTTTCAAAATATCGTTGCGACTGTTTATGAATGGGCTGTCGATAACTACTATCGATAAAAATAGCTAAATGCAACTCATCCATAAGAAGTATATATTTGTATTGAAAATGTCTCAATGGTCCATCGCTAGCTCTTGACCTGCAGAGGTAGTGAAAATACATCTCGCAAATAGCGTCTGAGTTGAGCAAGGCCCTGCCCTGCAATGAAATTTTCATCAAGATAAGCCAACGAAGGAGATTTTACACCTGTAATGCTTTAATGCTTAAGTCCATACTTGGCGCAGACTCGAATGGTTCTGCGGAAGATCCATCAAGCGGAGGCGTTGGCGTTGTTGTGGCCAGCGGCAGTAGCGGGGGAAGTGGCAGTGGCAGCAGCCGCAGTGCTGGAGCGCTAAGCCGAGCCAGTTACGGCCACGGCTCCAGCTCAATATCGAGTGGTCTAAGTGCGGTTTGTGGCTTAGTAGGAAGCGGCAGTGGCAGTGGCAGTGCAAGTGCAAGCGCAAGTGGTGGCAGCACACCAGCTACCGTTTATTGTCCTGCATGCGTGGCGAACAGTTCACAGCAACAGCAGCTTGCCTCTGGCGCTGAGGGTTTGCCAGCGCGAGAGTCAAAATCAGGAAAACGGGCTAAGACGCGGAAGAGTGCATCAACGGCTGGCTGCTTGGACGCTCAAAATATACGCAACCATCTAAAAATGTCCACATCGAGTTCCATGCGCAGCACTCGCGGCAATGGGGCCGGCAGCAGCAGCAGCAGTAGCACCACCTCGGCAGTTATACCATCCGGCTGCAGCAGCATCGCCTACGATTCCAACAGCAATGGCAGCTGCAGCAGTTTCAATGGCAAAGTCAACTCTCCAGGCAGCTACAGCTGCAATGCGCTCAATGTCGACTTCAGCACTTATACGGCAACGCATCAGTGGTCGCGCATGCTTGAGTGCGCGGAGTTTGTCGGTGCCAAGTAAGTAGCAGTATCCATTCAGGGGGATCGAAATACTTCATTAAATACATCAATGTTGGTTGGTTGTTTCAGACGAAGCAAGCACACTGTGGTTGCCTACAAGGATGCCATGTTCGTGTTTGGCGGTGACAATGGCAAGACCATGCTCAACGACCTGATTAGGTTCGGGGTCAAGGATAAGTCCTGGGGACGTGCGTGCGCAACGGGCACACCACCAGCACCGCGCTACCATCATTCGGCAGTTGTGGCGGGCAGTTCGATGTTCATCTTTGGCGGCTATACAGGCGACATTCACTCCAACTCGAATCTGACCAACAAGAATGATCTGTTTGAGTATAAGTTTCTCAGTGCCATGTGGGTGGAATGGAAGTTTTCCGGCAGGCAGCCAGTGCCACGTTCGGCGCATGGTGCCGCCGTTTATGATAACAAAATGTGGATTTATGCTGGCTATGATGGCAATGCACGATTGAACGATATGTGGACTTTGAATTTGACAGGCGAGAATCATCAGTGGGAGGAGGTGGAACAGCTAGGTGATCGTCCGCCCACTTGCTGTAATTTTCCCGTTGCTGTTGCTCGCGATGCTATGTATGTGTTCTCTGGCCAGAGTGGTTTGCAGATCACCAATTCTCTGTTTGAGTTTCACTTTAAGACGCGCACTTGGCGTCGCATCTCCAATGAGCCGGTTCTGCGTGGTGCCACCTCCGCGCCGCCATCGCGTCGCTATGGCCACACCATGGTGCATCATGATCGTTTCCTCTATGTTTTCGGCGGCTCGGCTGACTCCATGCTGCCAAATGATTTGCACTGTTACGATCTGGACTCGCAGGTTTGGTCCGTCATACAGCCGGAGCAGAACTCGGATGTGCCATCGGGACGCGTTTTCCATGCCTCGGCAGTCATCAGTGATGCAATGTATATCTTTGGCGGCACCGTTGACAACAGCGTACGGCGTGGCGATACCTATCGCTTTCAGTTCTCCAGCTATCCAAAGTGCACGCTGCGCGATGACTTTGGTAAATTTTTTCACGAGAAACAGTTCTGTGATATTCAGTTTGTGGTGGGTGCCGAGGAGACGCGTATTCTGGCCCACATTGCTTTTGTGGCAGCACGCTCTAAGTATTTGCGGAACAAGATATTGTCGGCGCGTGAGGCGCTCCAGCACCAAATGGAAAAGCTCTATGGCGTTGGCCAGGTAGATGCGCTTGCTTTGAATACGGGCGTTGGCGCCGATCGTACACCGATGCTGGAAGTGCGACTATCGCATGCCTCGCCCGAAGCATTCGAAATCATACTCAACTACATATATACGGATCGCATTGACCTAAAGGAGTCCTACAACAAGAACATCATCATTCTCATCACGGACATCTATCAACTGGCTGGGCTTTTCACAATGCCCCGCCTAGCGCAGGGCTGTATACAGTATCTGGACTTTAAGATCAATAAGTTAAACGTGCTCGAGGCTCTCTACAATGCGGACAAGAACAAGTGAGTTTCCAGTATTGCGATTTGCTCAGTTGTTCGATAATTAATGCAATTCGTCATCATTCACTTTCCTTAGCATTAAAATCATCAAGGACCATTGCATGCAGTTCATCATCAAAGACGAGAACTTCACCGATGTGGTCATGTCCAGTGAGTTCAGCGATCTAGATAAGCCGCTTCTGGTCGAGATAATACGCAAGCGACTGCATCCCAGCAAACTGGTCATGGACACCAGCTTTGAGTCGAATATCGGTGAGTGTTTTCACAGAGTATGTGCATATAGACGTCATGGTATATACTCTTGATTTGTCACAGTAGTGATCCTTATAACGCCTTAAGTTTGCATTTAGATCCAGGGCTTATTGTTTTGTTTTTGAACCCATCTACGTATATTTAAACTAACTTTTTAACATGTGAATGTGCCTCCTGGATGGAATTGAGATGTGAATGGTCAAGTGTTCCTATTGACGGCTCGGACTTGAACTAAGTTTGTATGCTTTGTATAAACGAAGTGCTGTTTCTATGTGCAAATTGGTGAAACACTAAAAGAACAAAATTTTATAAAGAACAAATCATTCCGCTCGGACTTGGCCGGGTAACTTCAGTTGAAATCCATATACTAATCCGTATTCATGCATATATATTTAGGTACCACATTGGAGCACGATTTGTCCATGTTCTTAGAGACAACGGGTAAGGACTTCTGCGATATAAGTCTCATACTGGATGATCAGGTGATACCGGCCCATAAGTCTGTGCTATCAGCCCGTTGCACCTATTTCCAGGGCATGTTCCGCTCGTTCATGCCGCCGGATAATACAGTCAATGTAAGTTTTAGATTATATTAATCTATGAACTGTAAATTAGTTATATCATTCTGTTTCACAATCAGATACAAATTGGCGAAATTTCACCCTCACTGGAGGCATTTCACTCGCTGCTCCGCTATATATACTATGGAGAGACAAAAATGCCGCCGCAGGATGCACTCTATCTGTTCCAGGCACCCTGTTTCTATGGCCTATCGAATAATCGCTTGCATGCGTTCTGCAAATACTCATTGGAGCATAATATAACGTCAGAGAATGTGCTGCAAACACTGGAGGCGTCCGATATAACTAAAATCTATGACATCAAGGATTATGCATTGAAATTAATTGTGAAAGATTTTGCCAAGGTGGCCAGGCTACCAAAGATAGCCGGTTTGTCGCGCGAACTGTTGCTGGAGATAATACGCGCTGTGGCCGATTCGCAAGGCGAGTTTCTGACCCGCATCAATATCAATACCGATATCTGAAAACTAGTGCTGCTACAGCCGGCTTTGCAGTTGTTGCTCGCCTGGTTGCAAATCGGACGTAGCACGTAGAGCAGCAGTAGCGGTTGGTAGCGCAATAAATCATCCACTTCCACATCGTCAAGCAACCTCATGCTTCCTCTCATCGAATCCCAATCGAAACTCGTATTTTGCCTAATGCATTAGCATCACTAATAATAGCAAACAAAACCAACAAAACTGAATATACCCATTGCATTGCACGGGTAATGGACAATCCAAAGAAACGAATTCGACAGAGACAGCGATAGCGATTGCGATTGCGATTGCGATAGCGATAGCGCAGACAGAGAAAGAGCGAGGAGAGGCGTTGTTCTCTCGTGGTTAGGTAAACGGTTAAGGATAGTTGTGTAGTGCATAGCTGTTAAAATTGTTATAAACTAAATGGATTCGTAGGCCAACGTTCATTAGCAAATTAATAATATTCATTCTGTTTGTTTATTGGCTCTGCAAATTAATGAAGAAACCTTAATGGTTCTCATAAATGAATTATGTAATGTGAATTCAATGCAATTATTAAGCTTGAATTAGACTAAAGAGTTTCCAAAATACTTTCAATGCTATATCTATTCCATAAACTGAACAATTTACTGTATTAATACATTAGATGACGCAAATGCTACATTGTAAAAATATGTTTGTAGGAATATTACTTACGTTAGAATTTACCTTGGTAGATAGCTGGATGTAAATTGATTGCAAATTTGCTATTGAACCTAATGGAATATTCAGCAGATCGTAGGACGGTGTAGGAAAACTGTTTCAGCCAAGTGTCTGGATTAAAATTGTATCTGGAGATTTTCTGTTGGCGAACTGAAATGATCTTTAAATGCGAAGCAGGAATTTGCTTGATCGATAATTGAAATGCTGAGGCAAGACATTGAAATGAAAGTTATATGGAAATTGTATTTGTATTGTACTGAGTTTTATACATAGTTATAATTGATGCTGCCAAGATATATGTATATATTTAATTATATATATATATGTAGAACAGACAAGTACGTACATATATTGCATACACACCTCTCCCATCAGCTCACAAATCATAAGAATCATCGAATAGCTATCAAACGCGGGCCGCATTGTGTGAGTCATCGCAAGTGTTGAGACATTTGTATGAAATATATACACAAATAGACATGTATACATATGTATATATATGTATAGCATAAATGTATGTGTATGTATATATATATAAGTGCGTGCATATATATATATATATATATGTATGTGGATGTGCACCATATGTACCTAGGCCATAAACTTGTCTAATATATGATTATTTGATGGTTTTTCGTTTACTTATATTTGACTTATCAGTTAACTGAATGTCCAAGCTTGAAGCTAATACATATATGAAAAAGAAATACATATATATACATGCATGTATATGTATATAAATGCGAAACAAATCGAACGAAAATCAATTAAAAAACATTCTGCAAGAGTGTGAACAATTGTAATGCCAAACAGCAGAGCAATTTTTATCAAGCCTTAAATAATATTCGCACTGAATTCCAACCTCATAGTATACCCCATATGGATATGCAAATATTTGTATCCAATAACCACCTCACCCATTGGGCTTATATATATATTAAAGTTAAAGGAAAATCAAAGACCTCAAATTAACCGTAAGCAATAGACAAACGTAAATTACAACAATTATAGAGCAAAGAACAAACAAACAGTTAACGAATTATAAAATTGAAATAACGGTAAACGCGGTTAACAACAAATTTGTATGTCAAGTGTAAATTGAACTTGTTTTATATTATTTCAGCTTAGTTAGAAATGATTACGTTTCTTGCCGATAAAGTATATAATAATTTATTTGGTTCTTAGGACAGAGTTGTGATAGCTGTTTCTTTCTAAAATGTCATGTTGATGGTATTAATAATTGTAATTATTATTATATTATTGGGTTTAAAATTTAACAATATATTAAATAAGCAATATTATTGTTTTTTAAGCCATTTTATTTGAGATATATTTCAAATTTTATTATTGATATATGAAAAAGAAAATAGCAAGATTATATATATATATATATATTGGGTTAACGCTTATTAAATATAGTATATAATCATTGTTGCCCATAATTAACCAACACTGACCAGCCAGTGTTATACAATCCGTAGTTGACGCATTCAAAGTCAAACAATCAAAGCACCTCAATTACCATTTGCATGAAGCTTTTCATGTGCAACGCTTTAAATAGCATTAAATAGAAATAGACCATTAGCGATTCCACTTAAGTACTTACAAAATGATTGTCGGATAGTGCAAGACTGCGAATTGGTTCCCAATCGAGCCGATTTGAATTCAGAACTTTCATTTGTTTTTTGATACGTGTCAAAGCCGAAGCCAAACACATAGATCTATGTATATCTGCGACAGATACAACATTTCTACAGTACAACACAATATGGAATCGTTTCATTTAAATTGTAAGCAAATAGTTTGTTTGTAATCCCCGTTTGTATCCACGAGAGTGGGCAAGCCAGCTGCACGAATAGAATCGAATCTAAAGACATATTGAACATATTTAATTTGTATTAGGCATAGATCATATACAAAACTAAATAAAATATACAATTGGTATGCAAAATAATAACATAATAGTAATATATATCAGAAAAATGTTGATTTTCAATTTTTTGCATTTATGCTATTTGGGCGGCTTCCCAGAGGAATACCCCTAATATGTATACAATTGCCAAACTGTACCCTTGGGTATTTTTAATTTTTGTCAGTGCAAGTGGAAAGTGGAACAATTTGCCAAAGCAAACTTTAACACCCAAGCACACACACTCATGCACACAGACACACGCATAGTCGAGAGAATGTGCTAATGTAGCTGGGATGCTGGCAGCATTGTAGAAATACAAATACCTAATAAAATTGTACACAAACAAACAGTTGGCAGCGCATTGAGATAGCGGAGGATGCGGCAACTGCTGGATGGATAATGTAAGATAGCACAGCTCGATGGAATTAAAACAAAACAAAAGGCTGCCAAGGACAAAGCCGATGCCGCATCGTGAGGCTGAGCTATGTCGCCTCGACTGCGTCTTGCCTGCCGTCTCCTGCCTCCTGCCTCCTGCCCGCTGCCCGCTGCCTGCTGTCTGCTTATCAAATGCAAATTACAAAATCAAATATGCCAGAGCCAGAGACCGGAGTGCTCCAGGCAATGAATGAGCTGACTGAAGCAAGGCAGGCAGCATTTTTGGGCACAGTTTCAATATGCCAGCACGCACTAAGGCTGGCTGCGTGACACGAGGAGCTATCGTTGTTGGAGCATAAATTTGTGAATATCTTATATTATTCGATAAATCCACATTTATCTCTCTGTCTCTCTATCTCTCCCTCTCCCGCACTTTCTCTCTTACTTTATCTCTCTCTTATAACTGTTTTCTTTCTGTCTCTTTCATTATCTCTCTCTCTCCTTCTCCCTCTCTCTTCTTTATAATTTTCATTACTTTGTGTCTTTCTCTCCGATTTTCTCTCCCTTTTCTCTCTCTATTTCTCTCTCTCTCCCTCTCTCTCTCTTGCTCGCTCACTCCCCTTTCTTAGTCACGTTCTATTCTTTCATTTTCTCCGTCTTAAGTTGATAACAAAATTCTAATATCCAAATGCTTTTGATGGATATGACATTCCCAGACTCCGCTCAAGCAATGAGTTCTTGAACGAGTTTTCTCTGAACACTTGACTAAAATGATAAATTTGGAATTTTCCCAGATTTGTTACTTAAAACTAAATTGTTTTAGTCAATATTTACGCTGTCAATCCGAAACTTGGCATTCTTCCGAGTAATGAATTGTCATTTCTAATTTGTCACGCGCTCATCTCTAGGGACATCGCCAGTTGGAGTAGGAGCTGGAGTCTGTGTGCTCGCCTTGTGCATGTCAAAGTTTCAGATACAGCTACAGCTATAGATAGAAATACAGATACAGATAGAGATACAGTTATATAAGTGCATGCCTCAATTCAATTGATTGCCATGGCAACATGCTAAATTATTTCAAAACTATCTAAATTATGCTTAAATATCCAAGTTGAAATTGCATAATTGTGCTCCTCTGACGTATTCCAAACTTTGCGTAATTTTGACAAAACTAAAATGATTTATATGTATATATATTTATATATAATAGGAGCATTAGTTAGATGGTGAGTTAATAATAGGCAATATCTCTGAGTCTTTGAGTGTACACTCAAGGACTCAGAGATATTGCCTTCAGCCTGTCTCATGCCTGAGCAACTTTTTGGTAGATTTCTTCAATAAGTTTCGCTGTAAGTTTTCAATTATAGCCTCAAGTAGGGCGTCCTCCTTCCCTCTATATATATGGTTTGGCCCAATCTCTTATCTCTTATCTAGCTAATTCCCTGCCCATCTCTGTCTGCCTGTTTCTCGCTTCTCCCTGTCTGAAACGGAAAAAGGGAAAAAAGAAAGGAAAATTCCTTTGCCGCCTGTCAATTTCTAAGTTCATAATTTAAGCCAACAAAGCCCAAAAGCGATCGAAGTCAATCAGCTATATAATATGTCTATATGCTGGCATTCGTAATGGGCCCACACTAGAAAGGGGGTAGAGCTGCTGGGGCTGGGGGATTTTATTTTTGGGGTGGCTGCGGCTCGTTTCATGATGCTTTTTAATATCCGTTTCATGTGGATTTATGCGCTTCAAGCTCACGCTGAGCGCCAACACATAAATTTCATGGCAATTGAAGCCCACTGCGCCCCCCCCCCCCTCAAAAAAAAAAAAGAACGCCAACAATAACAACAAACCGAGACCCCAACCCTCAAATCCCCACAGCTGACAAAGGGTTAACTTGTATTGGCTGCGGGAAACTTTACTTAAATTGACTTGTGGCATTTTTCAAAGTTCTTTTCGTTTTTGGATTTTCGTTTTTTTTTTCCCGTTGACCAACTTCGATTAATTTATGGGGATAAGGATTGGCGCTGCCTCCCACCGCCACATTCCGGAGCGGGTCTCATAAAGTGTCATTAAAGTAGCTTGCCTGATTAAAGGCATCAATTTGGCGGCATTCCCATACACACACACACTCACACACAGACAGACACACAACTCAATCCTACCATTTACCATTGCATATACCCATAGAGAGAAGTTTAATTAAAAAACTGCGCCCCAAGCGGCCAAATTTGCCGTGTGTACCGCATGAGAGTGCTAGACTATCAAATATCCTGCGCAGGAACTGTAGCTAGAGGCTTTATTTAATAAACCTCAAATAACTACTCTTGCTTCTTTCTGGTAAGTAAAGCTTAGATAAGAGAGAATCTTTATTGTAAATTGAAAAAAGCTTTAATATCAGCTTTGCTCTATACTTGATCAAAGCTTCTTGCTTCATCTGCCTTCAGTTTGAAGAAGAGTGAGCTTAAGATTAGATGAGCGAGAAACTTGGTGTTAGACATATTGAAGTAAGTTATCTCAATTCAAGTTTTTCATAGACAACACTTTATGAAGTTTCTTGCTTCTTCCAAGATTCTTGCTGGTAATGAACGTTGATCTAAGTTTTTTGGACTTTCTTCATTAGCCCGGATTCGGGTCTGCTGTTATCAGTTGCTTACTTGCTTGTTTATATAAATTTGATTGATACAAGTTTCTAATAGATAAACTAAATTAAAAATTCTTCTTTGTTCTAGGATTCTCTAGGATAGATTCCTGCTCTAAAGTGTTATTTATAGTGACTCTAAGTTGATTTTAGATCTTAAAATGTCCAAATTTTAATGTTTCTGGTCAGACGCTGCTGCAAACCAAGTATACCCCACTGGCTCGTCGACGTATTGGTGGTATTAAAACAACACCTGGCAATTGAAGTTTAATTGGGCAGACAGAGAGAGAGAGAGAGAGAGAGAGAGAGAGAGAGAGAGAGAGAGAGAGTGAGAGAAATGCAATATAAAGTAATTACGTTTTGCATGCTGCACGGGAGCGTTATCGAATGCTCGATGGCGGGTACAGGTACAGTTGTGCCTGGGTACAGGCAGCAAGTGGTTAAAGGCCCATTTGCAGGCTAAGTAGAAGCTGTGTGTGACATTCGCTGAAGGACATATGACGAATATACATATATATGTGTATATATGGGACAGGCAAATGGGGATTGGGATGTGCTTTGGCTTTGTGCGAACCGCTCTTATCGGCTTTATGGCTGGCGATAGTTTTCATTTACTTTATGACACTTCCATCAAGTAGTTGCAGCTGTATGTGTGTGTGTGAAAAGGTTAAAGTTCAGTGCATAGTTTTGCTGTTAAGTACGATAGACTAATGTCGGGGAGTAGGGGCTGGGATTGATGTTGAGCAGGTTGTACTGTTTTGCCTCAACTGATTTGCGGACGGAACATCAACGCTCCCTTTTCTGTCGTTTAACTTTTATATGAGATCTAGCCGAGCACCTCTCCACCTCCACCTCCACCTCCGCTTCCATCTCCATCTCCACCTCCTCAGCCTCATCCTCAGAACTCAGAACTCAGAGCTCAGTTCCCACGTGTTGTAATCCGTTTGGCACATGACATTTGGGCGCATCGTGTGCTTTATGGACCAAATGATTGCCTGCTCAGGGGCTCAGTGGATTCGGCATGACGATGACAGCCAACGGTAAAAGGACGAACTCTCATTCCATCTAAGTTGAGAGCTCGTGTATGTGTGAGGGTGTATCTGTATGTGTGTGATGTGGCTTCAGCTTCTATATGAGCTGCTCTTGCTAATAAGTGGGACTCTCGGGTAGGCTTCAACCTCGTACACACACACACACACACACACACACACACACACACACACACACACACACACACATATATATATATATATATATATATATATATATATATATATATATATATATATATATATATATATATATATATATATATATTTACATATCATGTGTGCACTTGCAACATATACAAACTTGGTTTTCATGTATGCAATGTTAGGTTAGGTGCGACTAATTGTCCCTCTTGAGTTCCCAAGCCGGTGCTGTGTTGCTGTGGAGTAATTTGAAACCTTTGCTAGACAGCTATTCTAGGCTACAATATATTATATGATAAAATTGAATTGAAATAATATAACATACAACTCTTTGATTTTATACATTGTATGTTGCTCACATGCAGAGCTTGCAAATAGCAGTGGAGCCTTTAAAAAAATTATGTCCTCTCGCTCTCAGTTTAACCAGTTGTTAGACTGAAAGTTTTATTGAGCGCACTGTTAAAAGACATCGTGTGTTGAGCGCCTTGAGTTGATCTGTTCGTGTGAGGAGAGAGACACGATTGACGTCCGCGCAATGAGACTCAGCAAGTGAGCAAGTAACAGAAAAACTCAATGCAAACGGCATGCACATCCGCACACACATGCACACACTCAATTCAAGCGAGCACACACACAAGGCTTTTCGCTTTATTTAACTCAAGCAAAGGGTCGGCAAGCAACAAGAGCGAAGCAAAGCAACAACAAAAACGGTTGCAGCCGATCGCTAACGAGCTCGTTGAAGAGCCGACGCAATTGGCACTGTTAAAAGACACTCAATCGTGCACAAACGGTTGCTCTCTGAGTTTTTTCTCAGCATGAGAGTAAAAGACACTCATTTGGTGCATCGGCAAACGGTTAGAAATTATTTGCGAGCGATGTATGCATGCAAGTATACGTACATATTTACGCATGCATGCATGTTCTAAATGCATAAGATGTTAACAATAATCATGAGGAATGTACAAATTCCTTTTGAGTAAGCGATAAATTAAATTCAATTAAATGTTGCAGCAACTGTTAACCCAATGGCAGAATTTATTCACTATATGGAACGCATGCCAAACGTCTGTGTGTGTGTATATGTATGTATGGGTTGTGGCATGTCAAATGTGCGGAGCATAAATATTTACTTAAGCACATTTCATATTTGAAGTGTGTTGTGTTTGTCAATTGAATCTAAATTAATCATGTTAAGCTTTCAAATAAAACTGTCTATTGCCCATGGAGCTTATTCAACTGAGCTCACTGCTGCAGGGCGAGGTGGGCGTGAGCATGGGCGTGGCAAGGCAAGCGCCTACGGATATGCAATAGTTTCTTCTTCTATTGCCCTCACTTGAGTCGATGGCAAATGCATGCATGATGAGCATAAAGCACAAAATTAAATTGTAATTTTCATGCATGTAATTATCGCTCGCACACACACAGACGTACGCGTACACAGACACACACACACACACACACACACACACACACACACACACACAGCTTGTGTGAGATGCGCATCTTTTGAGCAAAGTCTTCAAGGTGCTGCCCGTAATATTTGATAGACAAGATTGTGCGCGTATGTGTGTGTGCGTGTGTATGTGTGCGTGCATGTGTGTGCCTAATAAGATTACAAATTATTTTGGCTAATTGCCTCCGACATAACTAATAACAACTGCAACAGCAGGAGCAAAGCTCACAAAGCCATTTCACAGGGACAAGCGGAAGTAGGGAGCGCAAGAGGCGGCGGCAGGGGGGGTGGGGATTGGGCGTTGTTGCTTGGGCATGGGGATTCATTGCGCAACGGTAACTGGTTGTGTGAGCTCTGCTCACGTAGCACGCACCGTGCCGTTGCTAGCATTTCCGCCCAGCGCCTAATTGTATGCCATAAAATAATAATTACATGCCATGCATATGCAGAGGATGTCGAGGAGCTAAATCACTTGGCAGGAGCAGCAGCAGCACCAGGACCAGGAGCAGCAGCAGGAGCAGGAGCAGGAGGCAGTCGGCAGTCAGCAGTAGTAGATTTCCGTTTCACTAAACTGCGAATTGCGTTGCAGCCACTTACCAAAATTGCAATCATAATGCACGAACGATTCCAAATTATGTTGCATGCAACACATGGCATTAGCGAAGTAAATCGCTTGAGGTTCGCAGAGCGATTTGTAGGATTGGAAGCTGTAAGTAAAGGCGTAGGCAAGAGATCAGATTAGGGCGATGGAAATGATGTGGAAAATATAAAAACTTGATCATTAAGTGAATAAATATTCGATAGATTATATTAAATTATATTAGAGCCTGTCGGTTCATGTGTCTATCTAAGTACGTACCACAGTCCAATGATTTTTAACAAGTCGATACTATTAAATAGTCGAAAATAGTCAATAATTTTTTGAAACAAGCTCGATCTGTGAGTACTACACAGCGACCCACCAAAAAACTTTCAGATCTCTAGTTTTAATAACTCCTGAGATCGACGCGTTCTTATATAAAAAAATCCGAAAGCTGCTTCTGCTATTAACTTTTGGAATAGTAAAAAGCCGTTTAGACTTTCAGCTTTTTCGCTTTGAAGTCTGTCCCTAAGTCAGTTATTTAGTCAGTCAGTCTGTCAGTCAATCAGTCAATCAAGCAGAAGCAAACATTTTGTGTATCAAGAAAGTTGCCCGCGTTTGGTAGTTTATGCATTCGGAGCCCATGTGTCGATAGGCGCACTGATTGCCATGGGAATGGCAGCTAAGACTCTTTGGCTGCTTGGGCGCCCCCAGCTCCAGCTGGGGCTCGGCTCACGTCGAACGGTAAATGTTTATGACGTACTCAAAATTGTCTATCAAGTTCAGCTGACGATGTCGCGACATCTCAGCCGAAGCAGCCATAAAATGTCACTTGAAGCAAGTGGAGCGCAGCATGGTTGGGTGGTTGGGTGGTGGGGTGGTTGAGCTGTTGGGAGGTGGGCTACCCCTACTGACTGACTGAATGGCTGGATGGATGCATGGCTGGATGGATTTCCAGCTGCGTGGCAACTTTTGCCTTTTGTTCTTATGATTGAATATTTAATTCAATATGTCGCCCAACCAATTTGGTTTAGCTCGCTTATTTTTTTTATGACTTGGCGCCGAGTCGCACAAAGTTTGCTCGCTTCTAATTAGGCGCATCATAAACATTTTATGCCAGTTGCTCAAAGAATTCACAAGGACCACGACGACAAACTTGAGAAAGTTGATAGAAACAAATTTGACTTTTTTGAAAATTTTACAATATGAATATCTGGATGAGTATACATATGTATATATTTTATAGATTGATATGTTGATATGTTGATATATATATATATATATATATATTATATTCCAATCAAGTTTTAGTAGGAATTCATTTGAATATTATATTGTTTGGCTTTGTCATGCTGAAATGGGTAAGGCAATAAAATTAACAAATATTTTCTTGGTCGCATGCACATAAAATACAACACATACACACACATATATACACACACACACACAGGCCATAAAATGTGCGGCTACTGTTTCCTTTTTTAAGTATTTTGTTACTCTGCCAAAAGTGAGCCATAAAAACAGTGCTAAAAAACGTTGAGATTCAAATTTGAATTTGGCTGGCGTTCTGCAAAGCCTTCAGGTATGTACGAAAATGTACGTATGGATGTAGGATACATTGTATAATTCATTAGCTTTAGCTTTAATAGAGAGGCAGTTAAATGTCCGTCTGAATAGAAACCGTTGCGCCACTCTTGAAGCTAGAGCGAGAGAAATTTGGAATTTGTGCTCGTGGATACCCTAGAATTATCAAGTATCACGACACTAGGGGTGTGGCAATCGGGAAATGGGTCGTGCAGGATCTGGAGCTGTTACTTTAAGCATTTATTTATTTATTTATTTATTTTTATTATTCTTATTATTATTATTATTATTATTATTATTATTACTATTATTATTATTATTATTATTATTATTATTATTATTATTATTATTATTATTATTATTATTATTATTATTATTATTATTATTATTATTATTATTATTATTATTATTATTATTATTATTATTACAATTATTATTACAATCATTACTATTATTATTATAACTTTTCTTTTCATTTATTTGTATTTAGATGTATGTATCCATGCTTTCATGGGCCTGACCAAAATCCTTCATACCGTTAGCCATGCTGTCCATATAGCTGCATAGCGTTGCCAGACTGTTTTCGCATATATGTAATTCGCCTTGCAAACAAAGCAATCAACTAAGAGTAGTTTTATACAATATAAAGTTAATCTAGCAAACAAATGAAATATATATAAATATATATATATATATATATATATATATATATATATATATATATATATATATATGTAAAAGTTAGGGCATTGGTGCATCGGTTGATCCCAAATTCCGCTTCAGCGGCGGCACCAGCTGCACTCATAAAACGCTGCGTTCGCTGGCCCCAAAGAACGGAGTTCGAGTGGAACCGTGCAGTGGAGTAGGTGGAGTAGGTAGAGAGAAAGAGCTTGTAATTTATGGACCAACAAACAACATTGTTGACATTATTGACAAGCAGCAGAGGCAACAGCAACAGCAGCAGCAGCAGCAACTGGACAATGGGCGTGAGAGGCGAATTGCCGTCAGTTTTGGGTCCCAAAACAATATGCTTTTTATGATGCTCCCTCGCTCCGGCTCGCTCTGTCTCGCTCTGTCTCCTTCCCGCTCATAATTTGACAGCTGGCGACCTTTCAACTGACTTGTGTCCCATCCGCTTCCCGTTGCGCTCATTGCCTTGGCCACTTTTCGTTATCCTCGTTTGAGTTTCAGTTCGAGTTTGAGTTTGAGCTGCACATAAAATACTTTTTCTTCTTCCCTCTGCTTCCCCCTTCTTCCCTCTTCCTTCTCTTTTTTTTTTTTTTGACAATTTTAATGAAACATTTATAAGTTAAGAGCGCACAAAATGGCATAGGGCTGCTTGAATTGTTAATGGAAGCTCATGTATGTGTGTGCATACATATGTATATGTATGTAGAGTGAAGTGAAGTGAGTGTGAGCCCTTGGTTCAATAACTCTGCCACCGATAAATGTAGGGTTTACCCTAAGTAAATTGCTTATATATTGTTATATCATACCTCTTATCGAAAAGTACAGTTATCGATTAATCAAGCACTCGCCCAGTAGGCCTCGTATGGCAATCTATTGAAGTCGTTTCAAGCAATCGCTTAGCATTGAAAACTTTTGTCAAATTCCATCTAATAATTTATTATATCCTCAAATATTTATGTAGCGCATTTGTAAGCTCAATAATTGGCTATAAAATTGTTGTCTGTCTTTCTGCTTCTTCTCATTTATGATGTTTTCATCCTGCTGCATGTGTACACTGCCCCAAGACATAAAGCCCTGACAGTCGATGGACAGCTGTGCCACAAAGGCCACAAAAGTCCAATTCCGACTGCTGGTGCCTCTCTCTCTCTCTCTCTCTCTCTCTCTCTCTCTGTCTATTTTTCCTGGTAATTTGTGCGCGTCTCGCTCGTAAATTGGCAAATATGCATTCAGTTTGTCCGCTTTGGCTGTAGCCAAAATTCTTTCCACTATTTCTAAGCCAATAAAAATCATATTACGCATACGCCACGGCTACCGCTCCCCAAGGCTTTCACACACACACACACACACACACACACACCCTTACTTCTAAAGAAACCCGCACAGACAGATCTCAAAACGCATCAAAATGTTGCACTAAACTTTATTCACAGGCTGCCACAGCCGCAGGCATTGCAATAAAAAGAATAGAAAATGCATTTGAAGTAGCGCAAAAAGTCCCAAGTAAATGCCAGATGGATCGAGCGTACGGCCAGACGGTGGCGGAACGTCTCTGGCATGCTGAAGCGCACAAAGAAATATGATAATCAAAGCTCAACCATAGAGCAAATAACAAGAATGACATGCGATTTGCTTGTTAGACCGAAGCGCGAATACACTGTAAAGAAATAGGTTTGTTTTGGATTTGTGGGCTTGTGATTAGCTCAGAAATATATCTGTTAAGGCTCATATATATCAGTAAGAAAGCTACAATTTGATATTACAGCTGATACTTGCTTAAAAGTTTCAAGATATACTCTTGAACAGCAGTGAAATAAATAATCTTATAGAGCTTTCGATCTCTAGACTTTATACCATCGATCGAGGCAACAGTACATCACGAGGTTTTGTGTATATATCAAAGTTATATATTAGTTATAAAATGTCAGGTTTTCATGTATTTAACCATTCTATAACTATGGAGTGCTGCTAGTTCTCATATAGCATATCCAGTGTGGGTAAACGATGAAATTCAACTTTATATAGACAAAAGGCAATAAGCCATATATTTATATATATATATATATATATATATATACATCATATACATATATATGTATATTAGTTTATAAGCTGAATATAGTATGCTTGCAGAATGCTTGATAAAGTGCTCAGGGCCGCCCAGTGTTGGGAAGCGCACAACAGGCGATGAGCGCAAAATGTTTATCCTTTCAGCTTTGGCGTCGACATCGTTGCGTAGGAAATGTTATTGTTAAATGTTGGTTTTGTTATGCAAACACGTTCGCAGACAGACTTACCCAAGCACACACACACACACACACACACACACACACGCACACACATACACAGTGATAGTTGCGAAAATATGAATAGTCAAAGTCGAAGTTGGCCATATGTTCGCCTCAACTTTATCCCACAAAACAGTTGCCAGCGGTGAGTGGGGCGGGGCGGGGCTGCACGGGCTGCATGGGATGCGAGCGCTTTGGCTGGTTGCAGGCGGCCGGGGTGGGTGGGGCTGGAGCTGGGGCTTAAGAGTGTTTAAGGTAGCTGCTGTGGCTCAGTCAAATGGCAAAGCGCTAATGGGAATTCGCATTCGTCTGCGCTCTCGAGAGCCGCGCACGTCTTCTGCTTTAGCAGCAATAAGCGTGACTGCCAACAATGGTGCAACAAACAATTCCGGCGTGCAAAATGCAACATTCAAATGCAGCGCTTGGGCTGCGTAGGCGTCAACAGCAGCAGCAGCAGCAGCAGCAGCAACAGCAGCAACAACAACAGCAAAGTTGCCAAATAGAAAATTGCAATGAACGCCAAATGCGAACTATGAGTGCGTTTGTGTGTGTGTGTGTGTGTGTTAGTGAGTGCAGAGCCATCTCTAAGCTTGCCACATGTTGTGGCTGCACAAGTTTTTGGCAGGCGCCAGCGGGCAGGCAGGCCCCGCCAGCAGAACAGAAAGAAACAAAAAAAATCAAGTAAGAACATTGCCGTCGGGCATTACCAACTGCAGAATACTCATTCACGCGACCAGATACATTTTCCTATTTAATATGAGGCAAATCAATGGCTAATGTCAATAGAAATTTAGCCGTTAAGTTTCGAGTTTCCAGCTCTGAAAATATAGAAAATACAGCTTTACTCGATTTGCCACGCCCATAATGGACATAAATAAATTCGCTGTATCATATTGATTTTAGGCTGCCAATTCAAGTATGTACAAGTATTGCAAATTTCAATTCTCTAGAAGAGTCAATACTCTGAGATACCGGAAATATATTTTCTGATGAGCCACGCCCCAAGTGGGCGTATGTAGAACACTTGGCGTATGTTTCAAATCTCAATTTTCTAGTAGATCGACTGCCATGGGGTCTGCATTATTCGCTTTGCCACGACCCTGGAGGGCTGCAGCTTGATAAGTCGGAGGTATATCGAATATATGTTCCAAACATCAACAGGGCCAAACGGGCAGATAAACGAACGGAGTGGCAGAGGGAGGGACAGTCGGATAGGCGGACATGGCAGAGCCAATATACTCAGTTCACTTTCGTTGGTGTGTATACAAAATTACGCTTACGCCCAGTTAAATCCGCAGCAAATTCCATTTCTGTTTGTCGGCCGTATGCGGCATTTGTTTATTTATTTATATATTGCATATATATACATAAAATATATGTGTCTGTGTGTGTGTGTGTGTGCGTGAAAGCGCAATTGCTGCATGCTTTTTAGCGCGCATGAATATGCAACAAACACACAGCAACAACAATGCGAACAATGCGCACAAAGCCGACAAACGGTTTATTTATTTATTTGCTTGCTGTTTGTGTCTCTCTGTGTGTGCGTGTGTGTGTGTGTGGGTATTGGCTGACTCGCGGCCATTCGGTGACTCCTCTTGCAAACTCAATTGTGCATGCCACAAATGTTGCAGGCCGACTTTAAGGCCAGCTGCAAAAGCAAACTTTAATGCGGCTAAAACACAAATGGCCATTAATAATGTGAATTCGGGCTTGTGTTGAGCTCTTCCTCTTGTCCGCCTGCCAAATGCCAAAGGGACAGCAAAGTAATTTGATTTTTTCTCTTTCGTTTGCTTTTGTTTTCCATTTCCTTTTTTCTGCTCTTTTTTCTTTTTTTTTTTTTGCTCACAAAATGAAGTTTGCTGGGCGCGTTAACGTTGCAATTCATAGTTGGCGCTTGATGGCCAGCAAATTGAAAATGTCAAGTGCAGGCACACACACACACACACATACACACACACACACACACACACACACACACTGACAGGCTATCAAACAGCATTTTGCGTTGAAAAGTTGCTGGAAAAGTAACTATTGAGTGCCTGGCGTCCTGTCGTCTCTGTGCTAATTGAAAGTAAACAGATTTTCCATATGCATTGGAAATTTGTAGAAAACGATCATAGAATAACATATTTATGCTACTTTGCTTGCCGAACCATGTGAAAAATGTGTGAGCCATAGAAAAAGTGGCATGAGAAAGGCTTGGCTGCTCCTCTCTCATGCTGAGATGAGGACTGAGCAAGCAGGAGTGAAAGTATTTTGGATGCGTCAATTTCAGTAGCTATTGAGCTTGGCTTTAGGACTATAATTGTAAAATCTTAAACAGAATTTGCCATTTAATTACCAATCAAGTTTTGTTTGTCACATTTGCATCAGAAATTGTTGTAAATTTATGCAAACTTTAGCTCAGTCGAAGTCGTTCGTAATTATGGCTTAAGCAAACAAGAGTAATACTATTTCATATGCGTATATTTCAGCAATTGTTGAGCTTAGCATTCGTATTTTAATTTTTGTATATATAAGAATCCTTGCCATTTAATTGTCAATTAAATTAAGTATACCAAATATGTATAAATAATTTATTTATAATTTAGGCAAAATCTGGTCTTATTCCTGGCTGCATATATATCTATATACAGGCTTCTCTATATTGAAGTGACCCATCGGGCAGCCCTATACCTTTTGATAGAGACGGGCACTATACGCCGTAGAAGCTCAAGGCGACCATTTGAGAGATATCATATTCAAAGAGTGATGTCAACAAGTCTACTTGAACCAAATAATATGATTATTATTGACATCAACAAAATTGCATTTTTCATTGATTAAGAAAAAAAAAAATGGGTCCGTCGAATATGGGCAACCTTGTAGGGTTTCTAGATGGGTTACTCGAATATGGAGAGCCCTGTAAATATGCTTTGAGTAAACAACATAATTAGTATATGCATAATTAGTATATGTATGCATGTGTGCATGTATTTATATAATTTTGGCAGCTATTATTTTTAGCATCAATAACTGGACTAGAAAATAAACTACTCTATAACTAGACTAGAATAATAAACTCAATTTATGTCTGCCGAATGGCTTAAACCTCAGCGAAGTTCTGGCTCAATTGCTAATCCATATCGTGATCGTAGATCGTTATTATGGGTGCAGGAGCAAGAGCTGGAACAGATCGTTATTATGGCTGTAGTGAGTAGGCTATTTATTGCACAGCTGCCAAGCAGGCGTAGGAGCAGGAGCAGGAGCAGAAGCAGCAGCTGGCGCTGAAGCAGGAGCAGGAGCAGGAGCAGGGGCAGGAGCAGGAGCAGGAGTAGGCGTACCCTTTTTAGCACCTCTGCAGCATCACTAAATTGAGGACATCATGTGCACGATATATTTGCACTTTATAATGTCAAGGCTATAGCTAGCTGATCAAAGCAAAACTGGGGCTATATTTCTATAGGGCGTTTGTGGTATTGCAATTTATTTGCCCATTGCTCTAACTGGCCACACAATATGCTTATTATATAATGTGCTGTAAACATGTTTGATTGCAATCTTAAAGCGGTAAGCTGAGGCAAGTCTAACATGAGCTCACCGCAGCCAAGTTTTGGGAGACGAGAGTGCAGCTCGTTGCACTCGGCTTATGGCTTACGGCTTACGGCTCACGGCTCACGGCTCACGGCTCACGGCTCACGGCTCGCTGCTTACGGCTCATGCACTGCGATGCTAAAACAAACTTTTCAATCACCGCCAGAGCCGGCGAGTCAACGTCATTGCCAAGGCATTAAATGAGAAATGTAGCAAAGCAAAGTAAACATGCTGCAAATGCTCGATGGATGCTGCCGGGATGATGTGGGTACGTGGCACGGCTTTTGGTTGCCGGGGCAGCTGACTCCAGCAGCGGCAGTCAATCAGCGAGCAGTCAGCGCAACAGCGCAAAAAACGTACACCCCCCCCCCCCCCAAAAAAAAGGGGGGAAGCTGAAAAAAAGAAGTCAAGTAAAATAAATAAAATGCTACAGCGTTTAAAAGCAGACGAAGCGTGCAGCTGGAGCTCGCTGCTCTCAGTCGCAGTCGCAGTCGCAGTCGCAGTCGCAGTTGAAGTTGAAGTTGGGAGTCGGTGTTGGACTCAAAGCTGAAAATGCTGCAGAGATGTTGGCAATATAACGCCGTGGGGCATGCAGCGCGACTGACGAGCAGCAGTTGAAAACTGTGTGACAAATACAAATCACTTTAGATTTATTTGATGAAATTGTTTGATGATGTAGAAAAGGATTAACGCCAATGATATTTGTGTAACGGCACAGCGGTACAGCGCGCCATGCAGCAGCTGCAACAGCAGCAACAAAATTGATTTAAGATGAAGACACAGACGAAGATGAAGCATGACAGTAATCAATGATGAATGACCCGGGGCTAAGTGGCAAGTGGCAAGTGGCAAGTGGCAGTCATTGACTTCTCGAAAAGGTCGCTCCAAAGCTAGCCAAGCAAATGTACAGATTCAGCTGGGGTTTCTCAATTGCTGCACAACAGGATCTCAGACATCTAGATCTATAAATGAGCTTGAATATGACAGATCTATGTAGAGGCTAAGCATCTAAGCCAATCCTTTTGGCATATAGAAATAATCCTATCCAAAAGAAACCATATATAGACAGAGTTTGACTCAGAGCTGAGGAGCATCAAGCTTATCTAGGACTTCTTGTCATCCAGAAACAATCTTTACTAAAATAGATAATGGGCAAGTGGTATAACAGACGTAATATAAGAATAGTTTATAACTAAAATATAGATCTTCTTTGGGCTGGCTTCCAAATAAAAGCGTATAACAGTTAGCTTAGACAATAGAAAATAAAACATAACATATAACAATATAGCATTTTGTTTAGGTCGAATATGATATAATTTTAATAGAATGTTTCAAGGTATTCTTTAACATAATAGTATAAGAGTATATTGATATAAATTAAGTTTGTTTTGAGTTTACTTCAGGAGCCACGTTTAAGCTTAGACGACAGAAAAACTCATATAACAGTATAGCAATTTGTTCAAGTTGAATATGATAGTGCTTTAATAGAATGTTTTCTAGCTATTCTTTAACATAATCGTATAACAGTATAGTATATTGGTATACATTAAGTTTGCTTTGAGGTTACTTCAGGCTGCAACGTCTTTCAGTACAACATTCTATTCCAAAATGTTTCTTAAGGTTGTATGCAAGTATATAACAGTTTATTGACATACAAATATTACTCGCAGTTAGCTTAGCGCAGTTACGTTCAATATAAAACATAAAAGAGTGGCATGTAGAACAGTATAATACTTTAGAAAAGTCAAAATAGTACCGTTTTAATAACATGCTTTGTGCTATGAAATTATATATGGGTTCCTCTAAAGCTCACAGTATAACAGTTTATTGGAATGTAAATTAAATTGAATTCAATCAAACTGTATAACAATTTACCTATATATGGACTGTTATAGGAGTTTGACATTATTCATTATCTGTATAACAGTTCAAATAGAATAAACTTCACTTTATAGCATTCTGATTGTCAAATGCTTAAGCTTGGGCGCATAAAGAGGTCAGTATAACACTTTTAATTTGCATTTAATTGGCATGGATCATGGCTGGGTCGTATAACACTTTAGCATTTGTAAACGTTCCACACAAACGTTGGCCCTTCGTGCAGCTGGGCGAGCTGCTTTAATTATAATTTCACAAAAGCTGGCGTGACATTTGCTTGAATCGAGTTACGCCTACTTAACCCTATCTAAATTGGGTCACATCTTTCGCTCCCTAAACTCGCATCGCGTGGCTTGACCCGGCTCAACTTCCTTTCAGACGTCTGGCAGCCCTTGTTTCATATGGAACGACTTTTGAATTATGTGAGAAATCGCTGTTCAGCGATAAGCAGATGCGAGTGTGAAAGAGGCCGACACTGAGTGAGTGAGTGAGGGAATTGGCGTGGGCGTGGCGTGGCTCCTTTTGATATAATCGGCGAGGCATAAATCTCAAGACCTGCCCGGCGGCTGCAATTTACGGCACGGTCGTAAATTTTTATAAATGTCCTTGTAAATAAACTCGCAAATATGCTGATTTAGCATATTTGTGATATATGAATGCGCCTGGCCTTGTGGGCGTGGCACGCCGTGCCACGTCTGTGGTTTATGCCAGTTGCCTGTGTGTGTGTGTGTGTGTGCGGCATGTGTGTGGCAGTTTTATTGTGTGCTTGCCATGTCCTTCTTGTGTTTCATTCGCATATATGTATATATTTATATAAATTCATTTTTTTTTATTGTATTTCCCTTTGATTTTGGTCTATTTTCTTTTTGTAAGCCTGCGCTCCCCCGGGATGGGAAATATACTAAAACAACAAAAAAATAGAAGACGAACAACAAGTGATAAATAAAAAACGAAAATTTTATGTTGCATTAACTTTTGCGTCGCATAAACAAAAGCACATGTGTAATAAAATTTATGCACATAAACAGACAAAACAACAACAGCACACACAACAAACAGCACACACAACAACAACCATGCAGAGGAAACAACGACCATCGAGACAATGAAAAGCACGTTAAATATTTTATAAAGCTGCCTGAAAGTATGCAGCGCTTTTTGTTCCCTTATTTATTCCATATTTTTTTCTACCCAAAACGAAAAAAAAAAAAAAAAACAATTATATCGTTATACGAGCTCTGTGGAGACGCATACAAAATGCTCATAAATTCGCTGAGCAGCTATGCGAGAGAGAGAGAGAGAGAGACTTACGTTTTCTTTTATAAGACTAAAGCACTGCTGCTATATCTTAAGCATATATCATTTATCCAACTTGCAACTGTCAAGCGTTTGTTTGCAACAAGAATTTGAATTTTTATTGGACTCTGAAGCGAGCCTTTAAATACCCAATATATGTAGCACTAAATCTACAAAAGACTATATCAAAATTACTTAAGATGATGAGCAGAAATGAAGTTGAAGAATGCCAAGTATAAGTGCGTGAAGTATAAGAGCGCATACTTATAATATAAGTATAAGTAAATCAAGGGTAAGTATTAATAAATTAAGTACGATCAATATAAGTACGTTCGATATATATATTAAGTATACGACAGTTAAGTATAAATATGTTAGTTATAACTATAAAGCAGCTAATATAAGTATGTATATGTAAAGGAAGGCTGAATATAATGCTTAATATAAATATGTTAAATACAAGGATGTTAGTAAAAGTGTAAGGGCTTTGTATAAGTATGTTAACTTAACATTACTTATACTTAACAGTAGCATTAGTTTGCTTTTACTTAACAGTAAGTAAGCTAGTAAACGTATGTGTGTTTAGTCTAATTATGTTCACTTAACATTACCTTAATGTTACTTAACAGTAGTTTACTTTTGCTTATGCTTAACAGTGAGCTTATGCTGACTTTTACATAACAGTAAGCTAATGAGGAATGCATGTTAACTATGACTTTAAGTTGATATATGTTAAGTATGTGTATGTATGTTATGCTAAAGTATTTCATTTAAATTAATCCAACTAATGTTAACAAGAAATATAACATATTGAAGCAGTTAGCTTTAATATATTATTTTTAATAGATATTTATAGACATTATGGGCACAAATTGAATAAAGAGTTAATTGCAAGTTTTCTATTATTCAGCTGAGTTGCGTGTTGTTTCCACACATATTAAGCATAATTTGGATGAGGCTCGACTGTGGCAGTTTTGGCAGTAGGCAGCTGGCAGCGGTTAGTTGGCAGTTGGCTACTCGTATAAGCGATTGCCAACCATCAATTCGATTGTAAATAGTCGTTCATGGAGTGCTCTTGGCCACAATTGCATGCCAAATGCCATAGAGTGCACAAAACGCCAGCAAAGCGGCACCAAAACCGATTTGCGAATTGCGATCGGGCTAAATGCATTCGAATGCCACAAAGTGACCACAAAATGCCAAATGCATTCACTTCACGAGAGACAGATTCACAAATATCCACATGGCCAAAGCCATGCTCGTATTAGCCATGTTTATATTGGCCAACATGGCCAATATCTATTTATGGCACAGCCAGCAAAAGCCATTAGAGGCATCAATTATTTTCAAATGCTGAATAAGCCATTGCCATTCGGATGTGTGATAATTATTGCAACCAGAAGGAGGAGCCAGAAATGTGGCTGATTGTCAAATTGATGGAAACATTAAAAATTCATAAAGCTTTACCGGCCAACACCGACTCACGTGGTCATGGTAGTGCTGTTTATAGAATTAACTTGACTTAAGAGTCGTCCAGGCATGCTGAACTGGCTCATTAGAACTAGCAGCATCAGGAATAATATATTATAGCAGCAATTGGAACTTATCGATAACTAACGATTGCATAATCATATTTAATCAATATTAATAATAAGTGCTCAATCTCGAAACCCATAAGAGCTAGAGCTAGGTTTGTTTCATATACTCGATAATTACAAGCCAATGATATATTGCTTCGATCCACTCACTTAAGCCCTGGGTATTCATGGCGCATTTTCAGCTGTGCAACTTAAGTAATTTTCGGGCAGCTCTCATATATTTGTCAGCAGCTTAACTCTTAAATTCTTTCAAATTTATGGACATTCAATACACAGTGCATGTTTTCCGCTTTATTTCCCCAACTCTGTCTCTCTCTCCCTTCCTCTCTCTCTCTCTCTCTACCTCTCTCTCTCTCTCTGTATGTTTGTCGCCTTGTCGGGGTGCGTCTGTGTGCCCTCTGCATTGTGCTCGAGACCCCGTGCTGCACAATTGTAATTTTTGCTCACTTACAACAGTAATTCGTGTTAACTTTTCGTGTAATGTGCAAATTTATGGCACAAATTTCACACATTTCCCCTCTGTGTGCGTGTGTGTGTGTGTGTGTGTGTGCGTGGGAGAGGGCGTATTCGACGCCGAGCGAAATAAAAGTGAGTGCCAAGAGCAGATATTGCTAGGGGCGACAGGTCTGGCAGAGTACAATGGGCGTGCTCTGCTGCTGGGCTTATCGATCATTTGATTGGTAATCGATATTTTGTACGTAAGTGCGAATGCAATATTAGAGTCGCCGCTTTGTTCGTACTATATGTATATATGACTTAGATTTAAATATTAAGTGTTTATCGAGCTGTCAAAGCTATCGATAGCTTATCGATGGTGCTCAATTCTCAAGCATATTTCAGGCAGTACAAGTATAGTAAGAACCCCGTACAGTAGTGAGTTCCAAACGTCTATCGATAGAACTTTGCATTGCGTGGACTACATGCACTTGTCAACAATTTAACTGCACGTTAAATAACATACTGCTAAAATCTAACATAATTTTTTAATATTACGATAAACCAAGTGTTAAGGTACGTGATTGATTGACTAAATTGATTAGCTAAAAGTTGTGTGTTATCAATCGATGGATCTGTTCATACAATAAATGCATTTGTCAACAATTTAACTGCATGTTAAATATCATACTGCTAATCCAATATAATTAATATAATTATTTAATATTACGATAACGATAATCGATATGACATGCTAAAAGTTGTGTGTTATCAATCGATGGATCTGTTCATACAATAAATGCATTTGTCAACAGTTTAACTGCTTGTTAAATATTTTACTTAAATATATCAGACTCTTATATATACTCTACTTAATAACATCCAAATAATAATGTCCTCGATTCATTAATAGTCCAAAGGCTGTATCGATAGCTCTCCGCAAACCTATCGATCCACTGTTATCCGATTCAATGTCTTTTTATATGCGATAAGGGCAGTTTGGCATTGCTTAGCAATCCATTTGGCCGGGGACTTGAATCGGAATCCAGAGCTCAAATGCATTGCAGCAAAATGCGCAGATGGCAAATATCTTAAAGCCACAAGTGATTGTCCCCCAATGGCTGGCCAAAGATGTCGCTCGCCCGGCAACCTGGCACAGCTCCTACATACATACGCGCCTCCATCTCCTCCAGCTCGAACCGCCTCCTGCTCCGCTGGAAAAAGTCAAAGTCATCGTCGCAGTCGTTGTCGCTGGCGACTGTGGCCATAATTTACAAGTGGCTGGCGCGTACCAATTGGCTGCAGTGCAGCTACCTCGGCTCCTCCTGCCACTGCTCCCTCTCTATCTCCCGCCTCTCTCAGCGCGCACTCATATGTGCTGCTCGGCAAATGTGCTTTGTCTTTGCAATGCGGGACAATTTATGGGGCTCTGGCAATGCAGACAGCGTAAGAGGTTAATAAAGTTTAATAATTTTGTCAAGTGTTAACTGTGGATGACTTTAATCTCGGGGAGCGCCTAAGCGTATGCAACGGTTTGCGCACACACTCGCCGCGATTGCCAGCTGGTGGCCGTAAAGCTGTACACCTTTCAGCGGCCCCCAAAACGAAAATATATATCGTAAATAAGCTCACTCCAAACTTTCCCAACTCGGGGTGAGCCAAGGCAACGGCAATGGCAAAGGCGCCTGGCTCACCTGGCGCACCGTGTCGTAAAATGGAGAAAACGTACCAGCTGGCCGAGCGCAAACGCATCTATCAAAAATTTATTTTTACTACACACAAAAATTAAATTATATAGTCAGTCGCTCAACTTGATGAATAAGTAGTCGTAAAAAAGTGAAGTCCGTCAGGGCAGCGAGCACGGAGAACGATGGATGGAAGACGGAAGCGAGTC
Organism: Drosophila mayaguana; assembly: GCA_037075325.1. NCBI lineage: Eukaryota > Metazoa > Arthropoda > Insecta > Diptera > Drosophilidae > Drosophila > Drosophila mayaguana. Next base: position 2,953,833 of record JBAMCG010000120.1, on the reverse strand, counting down.
CCGTATAGCTCCACAGTCGAAGCTGGCAATAGCCGGACGTCAGCATAAAAATCAATCTAATTTCATTAAAGTCACTCAGCATAAATGACGAAAGCAACAACAACAAGAACAACAAAAAGAAGAGGAACGGCAATAGCCATATCTTGGCCAAGACAATGGCCAACATCATTTTTTATATACGTCCAAAATAACAGAAAATGAAAAAGTCTTGATTTGGTTTTTGATGTGAGCTGCTTATTAAAAAGCTAAAAACGGGCAACAGAGCGAGAGAGAGAATGTGAGAGAGAGGGAGAGAGGGAGATAAGGAGGGAGAAAGAGAGAGAGAGAGAGAGAGGCGAAAAGACAGTTGCTATAAAGCAAAAACTGTCAGATTTTATCGTCTGTTTCACGCCTTAATTATGAGTTACGCAAATGTCTTTTAAGCTTAACAGAAGGAAAACATTTTTAATTGAATTATAAATTAAGTTAAATTAGCTCAAATGTATTTTACAATTATTCTAATAGTGAAAATTGTACTAACAATACAAAAAAAAGAAAAGAAGATTCAGATTACGTATTACGTATAATATTACGCGCTACGTATTATGTATAATGTTACGTATGACGTATAAAATTACGTATTACGTATAATATTGAAATGATTTAACAGAGGTGTAACTAATCTATCAGCAATGTTGGCTAAGCCCAACTTGGAAACTTGAAAGATGCCATGCTCATATTGAGCACACATATAGCAACTACATATATACATATATAATTTTATGTCACTCACATGAATAGCTTTTATATAACAGACGACCTTTCATTGTTCACAGGATTCTTTATTTTCTGTTAAGCGCCTTGAGTTGATCTGTTCGTGTGTGGAGAGAGACACGATTGACGTCCGCGCAATGAGACTCAGCAAGTGAGCAAGTAACAGAAAAACTCAATGCAAACGGTCTTTGCATTCGCATACACATGCACACACTCAATTTAAGCGAACACAGCTCTCGTATGTTTACCAATACATACACGAAAGACTTTTCGCTTTATTTAACTCAAGCAAAGGGTCGGCAAGCAACAAGAGCGAAGCAAAGCAACAACAACAACGGTTGCAGCCGATCGCTAACGAGCTGAAGAGTTGAAGAGCCGACGCAATTGGCACTGTTAAAAGACACTCAATCGTGCACAAACGGTTGCTCTCTGAGTTTTTTCTCAGAGTGAGAGTTAAAGACACTCATTTGGAGGCAACGGTCAAGCGAGCTACGTATACATACATAAACATGCCTTTTCATGTTTTTTATTTAATCCTAACATCTAAACTGACCATTATGAATACATTTATTTTTTTAATGCTTTATTTCTTCCTTGATATATACATATGTATATACATATGAATATGTATGTTTTATGCTCACTCAGAAAAAAAAGCCCCTGATGTACGAAAGCATTATTGGTACACTGTATTTCCATATATGTATGTACATACATACATATATGCAAGTATGTATGTACCTTTTCTATTTCAAGTCTCCAATTTTAATTAATTAACATCTTAAATAGGAAAAGTTTTTTTGTGTTTAACTGTTTTGTTGAGATTTCAAAATATGCGTTTGGAACAGCTTGAAAATGAAGTAATGCAAGGCTAACAGTATTTCGTTGTAAAAGCTCTTTTCATATGCTTCAAAGACGTGCTACAATATGTGCAGAAGATAGAGGATGCGAGGCTGGGCCTGGGCATGGGTTGACTGACGGGATTGTTGCTAATTTCTCAAGCAAGACGTACGCCGTAATGTAAATCCCGTGTTGAATCGCACGCATAACTCACGGCTGAACAAAAAGAAAACACACGCAATAAAACATTTTACGTTGCTGCTTAATAGCAGCCCGCTAATGACGCGCCAACGCGTCACACACCTATTTATACACACACATGTACTCACTCTCTCTCTCTCTCTCTCTCTTCCACACGCACACACACAGACATACACTCCGTTAGTCAAGGGTATCGGGGCAGCCATAAATTCAATTCAATTCGACCAGCAGCTGCCGGAGCGGAGTTTCGTGTGATTTTCTTAATGTAGTTCTATAAAGCCAAGCGAATGCGAATTGGAAAGGGTTTCCGTTGCTTTACTTTTCTTCATTCTCTGCTCTACTTGTTCCCTTTCCGTGTTCACTTTTCTTTCACTTTTTCTCTCCACATGCTTCACATTTCTTAAGTGCTTCGGAGTGGGGGCGGGTTGGGGTAATGCCCCCTCTAATGCCTGGTCTAATAAATTTTCACAATGCGAACGCTTTCCCGGCTTCAAGACGGGGGCGTAACTGATTTTTGAATAATATTTTACTTGCAGGTGAAATGTATCATATGTGTGTGTGTGTGTGTGTGTGGGTGTGTGTGTGGGTGTGTGTGCAGGGGGTGATATACTAGGCGCAGCCTCCTGTCTGCCGGCCCGGTGTAATTGCCTGAAAAATTACCGTGTCTACATGACACGCACACACGCACGCTTTGGCATTAAATCAAATTTCCAGCCCGTGTAATTGGATGGCACTCTGAGAGAGACAGACAGAGAGAGAGAGAGAGAGAGAGAGAGAGAGAGAGAGAGAGTCACTCGAAGGTCGAACAGACTGAAAGATGGAAATAGATCAGCCTAGACTAGATTTAAGGATCAGCAGTACAGTCATTCTAAATTCCCATCAAGCATAAAGGCAAGTTGAGTTTCATTCCACTCAATTTCAGGTTTGTTCCGCTTGCAGCTGTTTCATATGCCACTGTTCCATATGATGTTGTGCTATAGTTGTCAATTCTTATTCTCACTGTTCCATGTGCAATTGCTTCAATGGCCTGCATTCCATAATTTGCCTGTTCCATATGCCACTGTTCCATACCTTTGACTCAGTTCATATATGTGCGGCTAGTTTGACTGTTTCACATGCCACTGTTCCACTTAGTGACATATGTCACTGCTTCATATAATGCTCTGCTTTTAGCTGTTCATATAAAACAGCATCAATTGCCTATGAGCATATGCCATTGTCTGTTTCACATACCACCGTTCCATATGATGCTGTCATATGGCTGTATGTCAATCACTGCTATTCCATTCCGTTCCATAAATACTCCCTTAGGCCATTTGCTATAGTTTGTGTGTGACACAATGTTCCATATATCACTGTTCCAATTGCTCCTGCTGCGCATGCTATTATTTCTTTTGCTGCAGTGCCATTTGAAATACTCTACTGCTTGCCTTAAATAAGCTGCTGTTTCACCGTTCTCGATCTCGCCCTCTCCCTCTCTCGCTCTCTCTCCCTCTCTCTCTCTCTCTCTTTCTCTCTTTCTCTCTTCTGTTTCACAACCCATTGTTCCACTTGCTCCATCATTCACTCATTCTAGCGACTTTTCACACAATATCATAGCATAGTTTTCAGTGCTCCTGCATATAGCAGTGTTTCATTTGCTGATACTCATTCTATTTCAAATGCCACCGTTCCACTTGACACTGCTCTGATGTCATAAAGCATAGTTGAGCGGCGACTGCAACTGATCTGAAATACAATAAATTGATATTGGTGCTATGGGTAAGGGTTGTTGGTTGTCGTCTCTGCTACCCAGAGTGTTCCAGTTCCGGCAGCGTTCCGCATGTATGTACGGACATACATATGACAGCTGTCAACCGTTTGTCATGTGGCACTTAACACATTTTTGCTGCCGTGCCCAAAGCACTGGCCTGTCATATCAAATCTCAGCGTTTATTTTATGTTTGATTGAAACTCTGATTAATTTTGGCAGGCCCCTGCTGCTGGCAGAGTCCGCACGGGCTCTGCTTACCCTGTCTGTTATCTCACGTTCCATTGCCCAATTCGCGCTCCTGTTTATGTGTGCCCCACGCACAGTGGAACCAAGTGCGCACTTCCATGCGTGTAAGTCACAATTTATTTAACTACTTGAATATAGTTTTCAAAATATCTATAAGAAAAATCTGCGGAATTTTACAACAATTTTCGTGCTACCTTTCATGTTTGTTTTCTTTTATTTTTCCAGCTCATTGCCCCACTGTGCATTGCCTGACTGCAAAAGTTACTCTAATGGCCCAACAATACATCGTTTGCCAGTTCCATCTTGAATGCCTGATGTTCTACTTGTAGCAGTTGTTGCTACTGTTGTTGTTGTTGTTGTTGTTGTTGCTGTCAGAGCGTTGGCACAGGTGTTTCATTCGCCTGGTTTTCATTTGTAATGAGTAGCGCGGCAGTACGTAGTTATAGTACACGTAGCGCGCATTGCGAGCAGGAGTGTATGTGGACAACATTCGCACCCAAGTCCCGCACACGCACAGACCCGGCTCAAAGGACAAGGGGGATGTAGCAGGAGGAGTGTGTGTGGGGGGTAGGGTAACAGGAAACGGGAAACGGGAAACGGGACACCGTTGCCACGCCCTACATATGCTAGAAATAATCTGTCATATGCTCGCTACATGCGCTGCGAATATTTCTGCAGTGTACATGAGTTGTTCCGTGACATGTCAGCCGCTGGACGGCGGAACTAGTTCTTTTCTGTGTGTGCTTTGTGCAAGTATAGACTGAAAGGAATGTGTTCTGTCTTATCTTGTAAATGTATATGTATATATATATATATTATATATGAATGTGTATATATATTGGCTACTAGACAAATCAAATGAACTGGTTCATTGCAGTAGAAAATAGCCAGTCATTAACTTTTACGGTTAGTTCATAAAACATCCATCACACTAACTTTTAAACTCATTTTTGCTTCATGGTGAACTAGTTCATTTATATAAAACAATAAATCAAATGGCGTTGCCTATCTGTAATATAGCTGTTGAAGCTTACAAATATTTAACTTACTCTTTGTAAGGTTTTTTGGTAGTTCACGATGAACTAGTTCCAGAACTAGTTGTTTATGACTTAGCTTACCTAATCTGTCCATCATCGCAAAGATTTCTTTCAATTTATTTAATCACTTTACGACTTTCTTTGCTTGCTCACACTGAACTAGTTCATTTCAAATTATATCAGTGCAGTTCGAGCTGTTGTTTTACAATCTAAATTCGGTTTCTATTGGCTGTTGGGACGCACTTCAATAATTTACAAGTTCCTTTGGAACTAGTTCATCTAGTTCACCATAATATAGCAGCGCTACCAATTGTTTTAGTTGGCCGAATCTTTTGTCTATTTGATGTTTATCACTTCGCACGTCTTTTTCTTATGGTTTATAGTTCAGTTGCGCCATTGCGGCAATGGGTACTTCGCCGTGCCACGCCCACTTGAACTGCACGCCCATCTAAATGACGCATTTTGCCGTTTGTTGCTGCTGCTGTTGTTGTTGTTGTCTTTATAACTTCTACGCGGCAGTCGTTGTTTATGCGCACTGCGTGATCACATTTGGCATCAAGGTGCTGCTTGCCATTGCCTCCTGCTGTCGTGGCCCTGTTGGCAATGTTTGAAGGTTAAGCCACCTCAATCATCTGAGGCTAAGGCATTTGATTGTTTTTATCGCAGCAGCGTAGTGTGTTCGAAAATTTAAAGAAATTTTTATCTGGACGAATTCCAGTTCATTTTATAGGAAATTGTTGTATATTTTTAGAATATTTGTGTTAAAAATTCGATTTGAATTAGTCAAGGGGAGAATTGGCCAAGAGGAGTTTTGGGCAAAAGTTAAAGCTAACTTTAGTTAAGAAACGGAATAAAGTTGCTGTGTTTTATAGAGCTCTTTGAACCACGACTTGTTGTCATATTGCTGCATACTTAATGTCTGTAATTTAACTTGCTGTCAAATTTAACATAAGCTTTAAAAACAATCGCAAAACGAATCGTGTTTGGCAACTACAATTGAATTTGACATGGCAAATAGAGCTGCCTTCAGGCGTTGCCTTTCGAGTGAAAGGCATAGATACACATACACACACACACTCACACTTATTCACACACAGACACACCCACTCACACACACGGAAGCAGGCATACTTGACTATGAAGCACCTGCATATCTGTCGCTCGCGTAGCTTTCATGATTTAACACTGAGGCACTTGATGCATCAGCATCCATCAGAGCGCACACGGATCATCAACAAGGACACTTCAGCAGGAGCAGCAGCAGCAGCAACTACGTTAAAATCAAGCGCAGTGCATTGCAATTACAATAATGCATGAAGCCCAACATAGTCATCCAAGTTGAAGTGGCCAAGTGTCGGTGACACGGCCTGACGGCAGCTCAGTAGCTCAGCAGGAGAGCACGCCAACAGGACAGCCGGACAACCGGACAGCAGGAGAAATGAACCGAGTGCCCTGCTGCTCGCTGACCAGCCAGCGGCAGGAGGCCCTAGTCAGTCAGGTGAAGCCGTGGAACGCTCTTGAACGTCACTGATTACATGTGCCCATAAACAACAGCATAAATGCCAGCCAAGTTGTAAATGCCAGCAGCACAGCTAAGCTACATGCAATAGCAGCAGGAGTAGCAACAAAGTTGATGCTCATCATGCGGCTGGGCCTGAAGATTTATGTGGCCGGATTTTAGTTTTAATTTAGCAAGATGCCAAATTATTAAGACAGGCTCGTAAGCAGCTGCCTGCCACAAGCAGGAAACGCGATGCCACACACACAGAGTGTGAGAGTGAAAGAGAGGGAGAGGCGAGGTGCGGCAGAGTGAAGCTGTGTCGCAGCGACAGCGCGTAGGACATCCAAGGACGTTGAGCACGACAAAGTCAATAAATTTTGTGGCACTGGATTGGCCAACGAGCTGAACTGAGCTGCACTTATTTAGCCGGGGCTATCCACTCTCTGAGCCACTCGACAGACGCCGGGCTGCAGCTGCAGCCGGTCGCCTCCCACAGCCCCACCTTCACCCTCACGAATGCGGCCCACACCGTTCCGCTCGTTTTCCCAGGTGTCCCAGGTGTCTATTTTAGTTGCTTTTAACTTTGTTATGGCCACAGCGTCTTACAAGCTTTTAAGGATAATGTGCCTTGTGCTGCCAAGGATTGCTGCCAAGGATAGTTGCTCAAGTTGTGGTCAGTCGGCCAGACGCTGTTCCATAGCTGCTGAGATTTCTTCAGGAGGCTTCGGCTAGCAAATACACGGAAATTTTAAATTGAGCAGGGCAATTTGGTAGAAAGAGATGGAGAGTAAATGAGAGAAAGAGAGAGGGAGAAACAATGCAGGAGATGGAGAAAATTGAAGACAGATATCTTTCTGTACCAGACAAAAAGAAAGAGATACACAAATTAAAAAAGAAAGAGATCGAGAGGCAAAGAGGGAGAGAGAGAGAGAGAGGGCAATAGCAAGCGAGCGAGTATGAGAGAGCATGAAAGAGTGAGAGATAGTGTGAGAGAGCGACAGAGGGAGAAAAGAGAAGACAGATAGAGCACAAGACGGCCTACGAAGCTGAGAGAGACATATAGGAAGCAACATGGCAGAAGAAGAAGAAGAGAGGGATACAGCGAAGGATACAAATGGAAAGAGATAGAAAATCAGAGAAAGATGGGGATAGAGAAGGAGAAAGAGAGAGAGAGAGGGAAACGGAGGATGCGAGAAAGTAAGATCGTAAGAGAGAGAGAGAGAGATCTAAAGAAATAGAAAGACTAATGGCGTTAGAGAAAAAAAAGAGATAGACTAAAAGAATTTATCTGTCTCAGCTATGTTAAAGACATATGCAACCAGCTTCCCTATATAGACATTCAGTACTCATTCTTTTTTGATCTGGCAGATAAGGGGAATAAACTATTAAATTATTTTTTCTTTTTTTTCTTAAACCTAAAAATAGGAGGAATCGAGTATAGAATTAAACTAATTAAATTACTGGGTCAAAGAAATCTATTGAATAATTTCCTTCCATCCTTACATTGTTCTTCGTATCAGAATAAAATGACTGCATAGGATATGGTATATAGTATATAATTCTGATATTACTAAGAGCTCTGCGCAGAATATATGTAGTAATAATTGAAGCTTATAAGCTTGAAGAGCTTAGTTTCTAAACATTTCAGCCTATGCACACTGGGGCTTGCCCGGAGTGTGTGTGAGTGTGTGAGTGTGTGTGTGTGTTAAGTTGAAGATTTGAAAACGTATTTGACAATGCTTACAGCAATTTATTACGGCACATATGAAGCAATTAAGCTGATTGCAAAGGACCAAAGGATATTTAATTGATGTAATCAAAAACTTGAAAGCTTGACAAGGCTCCATTGCAACTCCAGAGAGGATGGAAGCCTAACCCTAACTCCGAGACCAGTCGAGCAGACGGCTATTTGGATGGTAGGTAAGCCAAACACACACACACACACACACACACATGGACAGGCACACCTGCCCAGACGGAAGGAAGCGGGGCTGGGCTGGGCGGGCCGTTGTAGGCGCTTGACAAAAGGACACACGACTATACGTATCTAGTACATGTGCATGGGCGCATTCCTGTGAATTTTTGTGAATTGAAATTTTTGAAATTTCCCGTCAGTCTGCTAGCGGCCAGACACATTGGAATGCCGTTAATTGTTGTCAGGCAGACGACATGGCCAGGACACTGTGTTGAGACTGTGCAGCTCTCCAAGGCAAAGGGGTCAAGGGGCGTCACTCAGAGCTGACCATTTCACTTGACTTTTTGAACACTTCTCTCTCCCACTTTCTATCTCTCCTTCTCTAGTGGAAAAAATTTACACATGAGTCTTTAAACTGAAGGAATCATATCTCGTTTTTCTTTACATAACTTGATTTCATCCTGTAATATTCAAATATCCCACTCTTTCTTTTTCTCTCGCTTTACAACTTCCAGGATTGCCAACATCTTGGATATTCCCAATTTATATCTAGGATTTGGTCTATGGCTGGACTCTGCATCTCTCTTTCTATCTCACTTTCTTTTATCTCTCTTATATAACGTAGATATATTGGATTTCGTATTTAAGCCTCAGTCTGTGGTCTCTATTTACATAATTGTTTCTCCAAATCTTCTGATATGTAACAATCTTACTTATCTTTTTCTATCTCTATCTCTATTTTGCTCCCTTTCCTTCCCTTTCTCTTTCTATCTTTATTGCTAATATTGAGTTAAGTTAAGAAATAAACATTAATTTTTACTTTTATTTAATTGAAGTGAATTAATATATATTAATTGTCTACTAAACTAAATTATCATAATAATTTATTCCAGGCAAATTGCACTCAATAACATTAAAACGTTTAACAGTTTGCATCAATTTGTCTGTACGTTATTCTAGTGGGCTCTCCAGGCAGAGCTCTCTGTTGCTTAACAGCGCACTGTTAGCACAAACAACTGTTGAGCGGGCTTGAGAGCGACGGCGCTCTCTTGCTCTCGCACGCACGCAAAGAAGTAAAAAGGGAGAAAAAAATATAACGACAACAAAAGCATAGAACGCAACTAACAACAACAACAACAACAAGCAGCGCGCGTGACAGCTGCGACGTCGGCGTTGCTGCCGCTGCTGACTCGACGTGTTGTACTCTCTTTCTTATTGGGAAAGAGCAGTTTTTCACCAGCCGTCAAGTTGGGTTCGTGTCGCGGTCGCGTCGTTCAGCGTTTGTTGTTGTCGTCGTCGTTTTGACTAGTTGTTAAATTATTGTTAATATTATAAATACCATATGTAACGGTTTATTTTGTGAAACACGTTTAGTGCGTGTTTGTGTGCTTTTGTTTTTGTTCCTGTGATGTCTGGTGAAACTAAGCAAACGAAATTAACAGCGCGCATCTCCAGCAGCACCGCCAACAACAAGTGCAGTGCAGCTGCAGCAGCAACAACAGCAACAACAACAACATGAAGCACCAGCTGTTTGCCAGTTGACAAGTGTCGCAAATTGGCAAATCTTAAACAAATGTAAAATAAGTTAAAACCGATTTTCAATAAAACGCTTATTGATCAGAAAAGAAAGAGAAACAAAAATAGAATTAGCAACAAAACTAACGCAAAACAGAAATTTACCGTTTTGTTTTTTTCACTGTGAAGAGGGAGAGACGCCTGAACAACAACGACTACCGCAATAATAACAACAACAGCAAAAGCAACAATAATAGCAGCAGTAGCAAGCAAGCAAAAAGTGTTTTTTTTTAGTGTTTTTTTTTTGTTTTTGTTTTTTTTTTTTTTTTGCATGCGCAGTTTGGCGCTCTCACGTGTTTGCGCCGACTGCGACGCCGACAGCGAAGCTTCGCATTGCCGTTTGATAAATGCAAAGATATTCCCATGCGGCCGTTTAGTACATTTTCTACTGCTTATTTTGTGTGCCGCCGCCTACTACTGTTACATTTCCTAGAGCTACTCTGCTGTTGCTGCTGCTATTTATTACTCCTGCTAGTGCATAAGCGGGGGCCATGTAGCCGTTACAGTGGGCCAAACATTTATTTGGGCTCTGCCGCTGCCGTCGTCGACATCTCCATTGCGACGTCGTTTGCTGTGATAAGCTCAGCTGCGGACCTCGGACGCTGCCATCATCTAACATAGAGAGAGAGAGAGAGAGCGAGATTGAGAGAAATAGAGAGTGAGAGGTGAGTGAATTTGTGGTTCGGCTTACATGCTGTAATAACGGTTCCTGATCGCTATGAAAGAGAAGACTTGCAAATATACCTTTCGTATGTGTGTGTGAGTGTATGTATGTGTGTATGTTTGTGTGTGAATATGTATGCACGCCTGCATATTTATGTTATTTTTAATTAATTACCGTTAATCATTTAATAAGCCCAATTAGTAAAATGCGTGATTGCGGTTAGGATTTTTTTTTTTATTTTAATGCGACAAACAAAATAAAATGAGAGCAAACAAAAAATTCCGTTTTCTAAGAGAAATATTGCAAAATGTGATAAAAAAATATAATAAAATATTTGCTAATTATAAAAATGTATTGACATTATTCTAATCAGACAAACTTTAGTTTTCAATCAGAAACATTGAAATTAATTAAACCTTAAATTAACCAAAATGCTTGATATAACCAAGAATTGCTACAGCTTTAAGTCGAGGCGCGGTTCGATAGCATTTGGTATTGGGAATTTGTTGCATTTGATGGTCACATCGTATTATTTACAGTGCCTGCAGTTGAACAGCTGCCATTTGTCCTCGTTGCATTTTTGCAATATCCTCTCATCGCTCCCAGCGCTGTTGACGCCGCGCCACACCCCCGCCTGGCACACGCCCACGGTGGTGCATGCATGCACAGTGCTATCAATAAGTATGTCAACCGAGTCAACAGCATTAGCAGAGCGCAGATGGTCGCGGTGGGGGCAGGGCGTGGGGCAGGAGTCGGGTTTACGGGGGCTGGTTGGTGGATGGGGAGACACTGCGGACTTGGAGCATTTGTCGCCGATGTTGTCGCTCATTTGGCAAAAAAAAAAAAAAAAAAAAAGGAAAAAGAAAGAGGAGAAAAGCAAAAGGAAAACAAAAACGAAAGCAAGTGCCAAAAGGAGCTACAAAAATATCCACTAAAGCGAAAAGACAAATCAAGAGAAAAGGCATTCTGCCAGACACCGCTCACACACACACACCCACACACACACCCGCACGTACAGCTAGTCACCCTCCCATCCATTTGCTGCTAGCCCAAACAATATACCAAACAATTCCATTGATTTTTCTTGTGGGAATAGCAAAAATATAAGTACGACTAGTTGCGACCAACGGCGGCGCGACACACGGCCAGGAGGCGCAGGCCATAGACATAGACACGGACACGGACATGGACGTGGACGTGGACGTGGACGTGGACATGGATATAGACACAGTGCCAAGTACCACTAAGCAACCCCAGACCCAACCCCAACCACAGCCATAGCCCAAGCCCCAACCCCAACTCCCTACGCAGCGCCTGCCAAAGAGTGCCTAGTGCTTGGTGCTTGGTGCCTGGCGCAGAGCGCTGCGGCTCCTTGCGCGCACCCTTTACGGCGGCGACGACGGTGCTTCTTCGTTCGCGTCGTTGAACTGTTTGCAACATGCTTCTAGCTGCAATACCCTGTTAAGGCTGCAAGTGGGTATATCTAGAGTGTGATGAGCAAATGTAACTCCAGCTGCAACAAGCAATGCTAGATATATGATTCAAAATAGTTCTACAAGTTTTATAAGTTTTATGTGAAATATAACAAAAGTGACATTTACTACTTGATATGCCCACTAGAGGGTAGCGTCTAGCCGACTAGCTCTGTTCAACAGGCTTCACTTTGTTTACTGTAGTTTTTTTCTTACCTTTAACTTGCCTTGCGCCTTAGCTGCCTCCCTCCCTCTCCCTCCGCTTGATCCTGGCTTGGAAAACGGAATTTATGTTAATTTGGTGCTACATTCCAGGAACCGTGTCCTTTGTCTTATTTGCTTAGCTATAACTTTGTTTTGGTATTTGGTTTTGCCCTCGGTCTGGTTTCGTCTGGTTTCCAGTGGAGTTTTCCTGCTTTTTATTTGGGGTAGGTTCTGTCCTACGATTAACCCGTACGCATTGCACCGACCCGAGCCGTCTCCCCACCTCCAGCAGGTTTCGTTTGTGTTTTTATTTTGATTGTTTCAAGTTTTTACCATTGAGATATTTACGTTACGAAATTCCTTGCATAACTTGATAAATTCTAAGGAATTTCATTGAGGCAACTTGCAAATATTTCTATGCAGTATCAGATGGAAATTGTTTAGAGATCATCATGCCATGCCGACTCACTTGGCCCGGCGCACAATCCCAGACGAGCTCCGTTTCTGCACTTTTCGTTTCATTCTCTTTGTTCTCTGTTTATTTAATATGAGCCAGCTAAATCGATTTGCTTGCTAATTGGCCAATTAGCAGCAGTCCGAGCTCAGGTGCATTGATTTCCAGTTGCACACCTTATGTGGATACATAGTATATGCTTTATTTCATTTTGTTCGATTTTTATGTTATGTTCATGTTATGGTTCTGTTATGCTTATGCTGTAATTATGTTATGTTTATGTTATGATTTAGTTATGTTTATGTTATCTTTATGTTATCTTTATGTTATCTCCTATGCACTTGCTTTATTATCTTCATTGTCAGACCCCAAGAATTAGGCTTTATAGAGTATTTGGTAGTCGAGTTTACACTATCTGCATTTGCTCTAACTTCACCTGCTCTTTTCAACTTGAACTTAGCGAACTCTTGACAGTTTTATTCATTTCAGTATGCTGAAATTGTTTTTGTTTTGTTTTTTTGTTTGCTATATTTGTTTTCGTTGCTTTTCTCTTGTTAGCCGTTTCAACATTTCTCAACGATTTTGCCATGGGAAATTTGTTTTGTTTAATTGATTTTCACTTGTCCGCTAGCTCTTTCATTAGTTTTTCTTTTGCCATTCGCCCAGTTTGATGTGGGTCAAGTAAAGTTGGCTGCTTTCTTCTATTTATTAGTGCCAACTGTACGGACTCATTTAGTTGAACTTGAACTTCAATTGCGCGTTACAACGTAATTATGTTAGATTAATAAGCTTTTTGAAGTTGGTATTAGCTCACTTCGAAGTCGGATGGAGCAGATGAAAGTGTATGAAATAGCAGATAGGGGAAACTTGACGCCAAATACTGTTACCTGATTCTTGATATCAGAAAAAAATATGTAAAAATAATAGGTTTATTCAGAGAGAAGATTCAGCGCACAGAAATACCAATCCTAGCCTGTAGACTTTTTTTCGGCTGCTAGCTCTTTAGCTGAACTGATTCCATATATGAATTTATTTTATATTCCATACTTTATCAGTATTGTATTGTTAAGACCTTAGCGTTTCACTGTTTCAACTCTTAATGCACAAAATATATATATTCTTTAGATACTCCATATGTTAATTAGGCTGCTTTAAAGAGCTCAATTTCTATTTGCACTTAAGTGAGCTTATTGGAACTCGAATCAAATAGGCTGTGAGCTAAAATCTTAGCACAATGCTCAATGCATCTGCGAAATTATAAATAATTCAGTCTGTTTAATAAGACAACTGAACTGGAGTGCAGATCGAATCAGTTAGTTTGGTCTGCTGCAGCTTGTTCTTGCGGCATCAGCTGGCGTTGCAAAATGCAAGCCTCAAATAGTAATTCCATGAACTGCGCACGCACACAACATAAACATAACTTGGCCACCAAATACCTCCTACATTCCTACACACAGACACACACACACACACACACACACACAGAGAGAGACGCACACACCGAAACAATTTTATTTTCGTTTCTGGTGCATTTTTGGCTCGAACAGTCGACATATGGCCAAACAAGGCGGCCAAGAAAAACAGCAGGCAACGAGAGGGTTTAGCTAGATTATACCCTGTAAACTTGTGAGTGGTGAGCTTGCTCATGTTGTCTTGTTCAGTCTCATAAATCAATTGATTGATATGAATATCCACATCTGATCTAATTAGAGTCAGCTTTGAGAAGTTACACATGTACAAAGATCTAAAAGTCTTTTCAGATTTGCACTCTTAAATAAAAAATTTGTGCATATTTGAAAATAAATTTTCAAGATATGGATATAGGTATATATAGGCTATAAATGTAGGTATATATGTATATATATATATATGTATATGGCTATAGCTATATTTCTTTATTTTGATTTTGATTTTTTTTTTTAAATTTTATTTGACTTAAATATAGAGCCACACACATATACCCCACAATTTTGTTGTGCAAAATAATTTTATGAGTACAGGGCATTAAAAATGAGGAGGAAACTTTAATAAAAACATGTCAAGAGCACTTTTCGTTGAAGTAACTGCAGCAGAGGAAAACTGGAGACGCCCACGCCAGGTTGCCATTGCCGTCGCCCTCCGTTCCGCCGTTGGCTTTGGTCTGTGGCAGCAGCAGCAGCAGCAGCAGCAGCAGCAGCAAACGGCATCCGCCCGCCGTGTTCGTCGTGTTGTTGTTTTGGACTTGACCAAGTTTATTGCCTGCCATATGCAATTGCCATAGATTATTTTTGGCTTGGCGACGCTTTGACATGGCAAAGGCGTCAACGTAGCCCCTGTCCCGACCCCTGCCCCTGACAGAAACGAATCGCTTGCAGAGATTTGACACCCACAGCAACGAACTAGAAAATGCCAAGGAAATGACTCCGCCCAGCCCACAGCATCACAGCTCCAATTGGGCCGCTGCTCTGCTATGGCTACGTGCCGTTATCCAACTTGCCCAATTTTGGACAGGAGGCAGCGCTTTAAGAGCGCCACTTGAAGACTTTGGGTGCTTCATGCAGTTGCGTTGCAAGTGCTTCTTGGCAAGTGGGGCAAGTGGAGCAAGTGGTTGCCACGCACACACGCACACACGCACACACGCACGCACGCACACACACACACACACAATGCAATGGCCCATGTATGCAAATCGTAGCTGCGTTTTAGTGTCAAGTGCGGCACTAGTCAAAGCCAGCCGGGCTGAAGGTAATGGGGGGAAGGTAATGGGGCTAACTAAATGCAAAACGGTTTTCATTTCGAGCACTCTAAACTTGTCTCTTTGCTAAAAACGAAACAACAACAAACAGACAAGCAACAAAATGAGTATAAACACGCGCAAAAACAAAGCAAATCAGTTTTGGAAACTAGTTCATGTGCGGAACCTCTGGAAAATGTTTACTTTTTTTTTTTTATAATGTTAAGAAGCTCGAAATTGTTTTTATCCATTATACAATTTAGTTCATTCGATAGTAATAAAAGTTCGCGGAACTAGTTCACATTCACTTTGTTAACAAGCTTGAAACGTTTTCAAAGGCGATAATTGCAATGCTTGCTAAAAGAGAGAATAAATTTGATTGGCGAACTAGTTCAAATGATGAATCACAGAACTAGTTTATTCGCTTCTTATGTGAACCATGATTACATATGATGTAATCTAGCTGAATGCGAGCCCTGTGCTGTCAATTTTTTGTTACTTGTGGGAACTGTAACATATGTGAAGTATTATGAACCAGTTCATAAATATAATAATATTTGACTAGCCATTTAGTCAGAACTGGCGTTTGCATAACGTGCTCAACAGATCAACTTCTATGCAACCTCAAATAATATTCAATTTGAAGAAATCAAAGTTCTCGGCTCAACACTGGTTCACCGCTGGTTCATTGCTTCTTCCCCATGGGCAAAGGCAACTGTGCTCGTTCTCCGCTTGGTATTTGGCCAATCAATTTTGCATTTTATTTGCCACATGCGGCACCCACGATTCACTGTGCGATTGAGTGAATGAATGAGTGTGATTCGATATTCACAGCCCTTCACATTCATTCTGGCATTTAGGCATTCATGCAGCGCCATTCAGCTAAACGAAGTGGTTTTCTAACTGCCCAATGAGCTGCCGAGAGCGTGTAGCTCCGATTGCCAAGTCCAAGTCCAAGTCCCACTCCTCAGCTCCTTGGCTATCTGCCTACAATGTGCCGTTGGT